>JARQOC010000001.1:538214863-538794863 GCA_033576535.1 Allobates femoralis
GCCCTCTGTATGCATTCTGTCTATGGCCAGTGTGCATACAGTTCCTCCTTCTGTAAGCGTCCCACAGTGGAAAGAAAATGGGAGGAAGTAGGAAGGGACGTCGGCCCCATGAGGTTAGAATGGAGGCGGGCTTGCACACTTGCATGCACCATGTTTGGTCACCCTGTCATGCGAGTGTCCAAACATGGTGCCTGCATGCGCATTGAGAGTGTGGCGGGCTCTGAGGTGGAGGGGTAGCAGTGACAGAAGAGGAGGCAGCGGCGGCCTGAGTACCCAGAGGACAGCAGCTGTGTGGGGCGGTATACTGGCACATCACTTGGGTGTACTAATATGGCAGCCGCTTTGTTTTCTTTTTCTTTCAGGTAGACCAATCAGGTGACAGTCATGTGGACCACAATCAGGTTTTGAATACCATGGACATCTGGACACTTCTGGTCCCAAGTAAATTATGTAAGTAGATATGTGGGCCACCAAGTGCACATTGAAAGGCTTGTGGCTTGAAAAGATGAAGGAACCTGGAGTGTGGACTGAGGAATCCTTCTAATGACGAGAGGAAAATGTACTAAACCTTGTGCATGATGTGATACCGGCAGAGACCGGCAGTGATTCTCTTTTTTTTTTTTTTACATACGATTTTTTAAAATGCTTTATATTAAATTTTTTTGTGTGAAAGTATGATGATATATGATATAATATTATATTCTCATCTTAATAATATAATATATGATACATTTTTAATGATGATAATTATCAATAATACTATATTAATATAATTGTTTCATATTATCATATATAATAATAATAATACTAATAATAATCATCATAATAATAACTTATATGATATTAATATAATAATATATTATCGTATTATTATCATATTATATTATATGAAAAACTACATTTTTGAGGGACTTTTATTTATTTCTTCTGGTGTATGCCACATATTTTAATAATGTGACAGTTTTATAGTTTGGGGTCATTCTAGATGCAGTGATGCTAATTCTATGTACATTTTTAAAACTTATTTTTATTTTACATAAAAATTGCATCATTAGTGCCATCTGCCATTCGTCACTTTATATGGTAAAAACTCTGTAATACGTCCACATATGTGAGTGATACTGAGAATGTTGTTACTCAACATATTGTACTTTATCTTAATGGTACATGTAGGTTGATATAATAAACATTTATTTAAAAATATCAAAAATTTTACAATTTTTTAAAATTCTCAATTTTTGAACTTTAAAATAGATAATTAAAATAATTAGTGGATAACATTTACCACATTGCGACATTTTATCAGCATCATTCTTGAAAATACTTTATTTCATTAGAATGTTAAAAGGGTTAAAAGATTAGCAGTATTTTTTCTTTTTTCAATAAGATTAACAAAAAGCACTGAATATTTTTAGGGGTCATATACCGTAACTTTTGAAGTGACTTTGAGGGGCCTGTATGTCAGGAAAATATGTAAAGACCACATCTTAAAAACCGTACATTACTCAACATATTCAAAACTGCATTCAGAAAGTGTAAACATCAAAAACTTATATTTTTTCCTAAAATACTACTTTAGCCCTACATGTTTTCATTTACACAAGGGTAAAAAGAGAAAATGGACCCAACAGTTTATGTAACAGTTCAGAGGCGGCTCATGTAACACATTCTTCTAATAACAGATTTCAAAGATTTGCCAGTAACTTTGCCTTCTATAAAATGATTACATTGCCCTGATCTGGAAGTATGTACATGACTTCATGGTGTTCCCTATGGTACATTGAAGTATATTATTATTTACCTGTGCTCCTGACGTCCAGATGATCTGCCTTTCTCTTCTCTCCTCTCCTGTGGCTCTTCTTGATGGATGGCCCCTCATCCTTCGATGACTCCAAAACGATTATTCTCCTTTTCCTCCCTCTCCTCCTAAAGTCCTCCTTTTTCTCCATGATGTCACTTGGTAATGTCACTTTATGTCGCTCTGTAATATTGATCTATAAAGTCTCTCTATAAAGTCGCTCAGTTGAAGGCAGCTCCTCCTACATCCAACTGCCAACTGCAACTCTACAACTGCCAACACTCCAATGTCCTCATGCCACTGGTCATGTGACTAGTATCTGACCAATGGCACTCATACATATGTATCATACATTTTATTTTCAAATACTAGTGAATCTCAATGAATTATAATATCATTTATTTCAGTAATTCAATACAAATAGTGAAATGTATGTATTATATAGAGTCATTACAAACAGAGTAATCTATTTCAAGTGTTTAGTTCTGTTAATGTTGATGATTATGGTTTATAGATAATGAAAACCCAACGGTCATTATTTCAGAAAATTAAAGTAGGGAGAATGAAGGATTAAAAAATCGTGCTACCGTATTCCACGAGACATCAAAGGGTGAATATAATATTGATTTATTGGTTAATGTGTTTCAGGGCTCCCAGAAACGCCCTGAAACATGGCAATATTACGTATGTATATAATGTAAGTATGTAATGAATGTAGTATGTAATGAAAGTCTCTTACATATTAGGCTGGTTTCACACTATGATTTTTTGCAATCGGACAGCATCGGATCCGAATTTGTCCCCATGTAACCCTATGGGGATCGGACCGATTCAGATGTGCACTAAATGGCATCCGAATTGCGTCGATCTGATTGTTTCCGATTACTTTCCAGTGCAAAAATTGGAGACTGCTCCGATTTTTGCATACGAATCAAAAATCGGTTAGAATCAGATCTGACAAATCGGATGGCAATTATGCCAAATCCAATCCGATCCGATTCCTTTAACATGGGGCCCTATGGAGCAGGTCCGAGGAAATATCTGATGTCTCCTCGGACCCGATTTTAGTGTACTGAGCATTACGGCTCTTGGAAAGTCGGGATGCAAGAAAGATTTTTTTTTTTCAAAATGTCAGAATTTTTTTTCACCACTTAAATAAAAGAAAAACTATACATGTTTGGTATCTACATAATCATACTGACCCAGAGGATCATACTGTCCGCTCAGTTTTATGGTACAATATATGCTGTAAATAAAACAACTCCAAAAAATATTGAAAGGCTTTACTTTATTTTCTATTTTATCACACTTCAATTTTTTTTCTCTTACCATCCTACATCATATGATAAAATGAATGATATCATTCACAAGTACAATTCATCCTGCAAAGAAGCGAGTCCTCACACTACTATAGAAGCAGGAAAGTTATGGCTCTAGGAATAAGGGGAGGAAAGAACAAAATAGTCGCCCAGTTAAGGGGTTGATAGGGAAAGATGAAGCAACAAACACACATGTTTCTATACGTTTTCATTGATTTTCAAATGTATCCATTTTGTAACATATAAATAACACAATCTGGGTACAATTAAGAACATGATCATGTTTTCGGTCAAATCGATTCTATGTGAAGCAAATTTAAGTTAAGTTTTAATATTTGCAGGTCCTGGCAAATGTAAACAATTTTTCATCTGATTTAAGCAAAACACAAAGAAAGTATGTGCCCTTTTACATATTAGGCTGGTTTCACACTAGCGTTTGACATGCAGACGCAAATGCAGTGCTAGACGCTGCCATACTGATGTGAATGCAGCGGGGATTCTCCGCATGCGTTCATATAGTATGGTGCCCGGCCAGCCAATCAGCAGTGTCTGGGAGATCAGCGGCGGTCCGCCGGGAGATCAGCTGATCTCCTGGCTGCCGACGAAACCGCTGATTGAGTGGCTGGGCACATTTACATGCATTTCTATGGAGATTTCAATGGGATCTGCAGTGTCTGCCTGCGCTGTCATGCGTATGACACGGCGGATACATTGAGCTCCATGTATTGTTTGTGCGCTTGCGGATGCTTGCTGATAAAACAAGCGCCCGCGAACACACAAAAAATGCAACACATTGCGTTCGGAGGTGCTTTTAAAAAACGCATCCGAACGCAAACGCAGCCATATGCAGGTAGTATGCGTTCTCATGTTAAACATAGGAACGCAAGGCGCATGTGTTTGACTGCATTCGGTTACACTGTGTTCCAAATGCAAATGTGAAAGCGGCCTAAGGCTAGGATCACATTAACGTTTTCAGCACTGCCCGGGGGTAGCCCTGAAAACATAGGTTGCGGCAGCATAAACACGGTGCTACCGCCATGGCAGCGCCGTGTTAACGCTGCCCATATTAACCTACAGAGGCTCTGCCCCTAGCGCGGCTCTGACTCTGTCATCAGATGGAAATCTCGCGGTATTTCCTAACACGAGAAAAGACGTTGCAGAAAGCGTCTTTTCTCACGTTAGGAGATTTCCAGCAGTTGACAGAAGATTGCACCTATCAGAGAAGGCTGACATGACCTAAAGCTCGACTGCAGGGGATTCCCTGCAATCTATTGCAGCTATCTTCTCATATTGTATGTTGCAGCCAATCAGCAATGACTGTTATATTGTGTATAAAATCCTAAGCAGGGAATGCAGCAGCCAATTTAGGATGACTTTAGAAGAGCAAAGGTTTATCAGAGCTCACAGCTCAGCAAGAGATAGGAAGAGAACACCTTAATGTATTAGACAAATAGCCCAAATAGTCATTTAATCCATAGCTACAGCAATGACAAATATGAGAGTAGCAGTCTGTGAATAATATAGACCCAGACACTTAATGGAGACCGTCTACTTCACAAAGTGTGTGTTTTGCAAACTATTTTTCTTTCCCGTCTGTTTCAGTAGTGAAATGTGACATCCGTACACACCACATCAATAGAGTGACTTGTTGGGTGCTGTTTTTGGTCATTTATATTTGCTCATTTTTGGAGATGGGTTAGAAATTAGTTGAAAAATTAAATAAAGCAAATGTACAAAAAGAGTATTTTACTGTGTTTTTCTACACATCACACTTTTACTCGGGGGCCGGCGTCACCACATTTTGCTTTTCAGTACGTGTACCCACATACAGGTGCATCTCTATGAATTAGAATATCATCAAAAAGTGATTTTTTTTTTTTTAGTAATTCAATACAAAAAGTTGAATCATATATTAAATAGTCATTACAAACAGAGTGATCTATTTCAGGCGTTCATTATTGTAAATGTTGATGATTATGGCTTACAGCCAATGAAAACCCAAAGGTCATTATCTCAGAAAATAAAAGTAGGGAGGATGAAGTGTTAAAAACTATGCTGCCGTATTCCACAAGACATCAAAGGGTGAATATAATATTGATTTATTAGTCAACACACTTCAGGGCTCCCGGGCCTTTTCTTCAGGACAATTCAATATCATGTTGCCATGTTTCAGGGAGCCCTGAAATGTGTTGACTAATAAATTAATATTATATTCACCCTTTGATGTCTCGTGGAATATGGCAGCGTAGTTTTTAACCCTTCATCCTCACTACATTAATTTTCTGAGATATTGACCTTTGGGTTTTCATTGGCTGTAAGCCATAATCATCAACATTTACAGAAATAAACACTTGGAATAGATCATTCTGTTTGTAATGACTCTATTTAATACATGAATTAATTACTGAAGTAAATCAATATTTTGATGATATTCTAATTCATTGAGATGCCCCTGTAGGTTCCACAGTACGGCATATCTTCACATTCTTGTCTTAGAACAGCTCCTATACTAATGTTATTCCTTCACCTGGCCACCAGGTTATTATTATTATTATTTATTTATATAGCTCCATTAGGTTCCATGGCGCTTTACATGAGGATAAGGGAGACAAGAACAAGTACACTAAATCTAGGCGATCAGGACGTACAGGTACAGGAGGGGCAGGGACCCTGTCCACAAGGGCTCACAGTCTATGAGGTTACGGCCATTATCACACATGACCATGCCTGGTTGTAGGTTCAGTGGCGAGAGCCACAGATCTGCCTGGTTTGTTCTAGCTTTCCACAATGTTGTGAAGGTATGCTTTTTATCACTTAAACAAATTACTTTCAGCAAAGCCTGTTGCCGCTTCACCGAGGCAGTGCAGTGCTTCCAGCTTGTGACTGATATGTATGACATGCTCCAAGATGAGAATTCAGAGATGGAGGATGTGGAGGGGGTGTACGAACTGTTGGAGGAGGTGGAAGAAAGCTTGATGGAACTAGGACCCACAGTCCTCGCCGTCGGTAACACATGTGCTAACCCAGGGTCTGACTTGGTCCCGGCCTCATTAAAGTGTAAATATCATTTCATTATAAAAAGAAAAAAAAACAATACTGCACTGGTTGTTAATGATGGGTCACATTACTGCTAAATAAAAAATATATAAATTTGACAGGTCCCAAGTTGAATCTCTGCACAAATATAACCAAGAACACAAGTAACACACAGGCATTTTTTCACAATTTTCAAACTAACATTTATTTCACAATTGCGCATCAAAATTTTGAATTAGATTTTTCACAAACAAAATATAAAAAAATATAGTCTAGTGACATTTCAAATGAAAGCTGTTACGGTTCTGAGTAAAATGATGCCTCTCCCGCTTCATTGTCTTAATTCTAGCCCGAGATAAAAAAAATGTAAAGCCATACCAGGCCAAAATTCGCACTTTTTTAAAACTTTAAATATCTGTAAAAAATTAACTGATTAAGAAAAAAATTAAAAACTTTTAATTTGTAATTAACTAAAGTACATCAAATAGAAAAAAAATTAAAAAAATCTAAAGATGTCAGGTAAAAAAAAATATTCATATTTAGATCAC
Organism: Allobates femoralis; assembly: GCA_033576535.1. Taxonomy (NCBI): domain Eukaryota; kingdom Metazoa; phylum Chordata; class Amphibia; order Anura; family Aromobatidae; genus Allobates; species Allobates femoralis. The sequence continues at coordinate 538,221,565 of JARQOC010000001.1, forward strand.
TTGATATAGAATGACCCATTGACGCTATTAATAGTAAAATATTTTAAAATATGATCTCATCGCGATCCCAACTTGAGTAGAATGGTGTTTATTTTGTCTCTCTATCTTATTTCTAGCCTGAGTTACGAGGAGAAATGTAAAGGCAGGCAACACCAAAATTCACACTTTTTTCGAACTTCGAAAATCATTTAAAAAAAAAAATAAATTTTTAAAAAAAAATTTCTCTTCACATTTTGCATTGTCTGACCTGCTATTATCAAATAATAATATCTCAAAAGAATTAAAAATATAGAGGTAATAATCATTGGTTCACTTGACATGGAATGGCCCTATACTTACATTTTAAAAAATAGAATATTATTGTAAGGAGGAAAATATATAAATATATTCCATCACTAAAGTGCTTTGTAATTACCGTATATACTCGTGTATAAGCCGACCCGTGTATAAGCCGACCCCCCTACTTTTGCCCCCAAAATCTGGGAAAACCTATTGACTTGTGTATAAGCCGAGGGTGGACCCCAGCACAGGTATACAGCCCCCAGCGGTGTCGTATACAGCAGCCTCCCCAGTGGTATATACAGCCCCAGTGGTAGTATCCAGCAGCCCCAGAGGTATATACAGCCCCAGTGGCAGTATCCAGCCGCCCCAGAAGTATATACAGCCCCAGTGGTAGTATCCAGTAGCCCCAGAGGTATATACAGCCCCAGTGGCAGTATCCAGCAGCCCCAGAAGTATATACAGCCCCAGTGGTAGTATCCAGTAGCCCCAGAGGTATATACAGCCCCAGTGGTAGTATACAGTAGCCATAGAGGTATATACAGCCCCAGTGGTAGTATCCAGTAGCCCCAGAGGTATATACAGCCCCAGTGGTAGTATACAGTAGCCATAGAGGTATATACAGCCCCAGTGGTAGTATACAGTAGCCCCAGAGGTATATAAAGCCCCAGTGGTAGTATCCAGCAGCCCCAGAAGTATATACAGCAGCCCCAGAGGTATGGCTTATATTGGCAGCCAGCCTACTTACATACACATACCCATACATACACACATATATATACACAGACACACACACACACATACACATATATACACACACACATACACACAGCCATGTGATCACGGGTGCTAGCCAATCACAGCGCGGCCTGCTCTGACATCACTGGTCGGGGGCGGAGAGAAGAAGCAAGATGGCAGCCCCCATGATGGAACCGAAGGAGGAGGAACCAGGAGGAACCACAAGGCCCAGCAGACCGGGAACGGAGCACAGAAGACACCGGAACGCACTGCAGAACGGGGGACAAGGTAAGAAATACTGCGCAGCGCCCCCCCACCCCCCATCCCCCCTCCCACCATAGGATTACCGTATTGACCCGTGTATAAGCCGAGGGGGGGACTTTTCAGCCCATTTTTTGGGCTGAAAAACTCGGCTTATACACGAGTATATACGGTAATTTATTCTAGGGAGATATAAAAAATAAGACTAGATACAAAGATAAAACAATTCAAATATGTTTTGTATTGAGTCTTAGGGCCGCTTTACACACACCAACTTCTGTGTCCAATATCTGAACAGATCTCTGGTTGCAGTGAAATCATGGACACATTGTTCCATTTGTAGACAGCCACAAAATGTAACAATGTGTCCATGATTTCACTGCAACCAGAGATCTGTTCAGATATTGGACACAGAAGTTGGTGTGTGTAAAGTGGCCCTAAATAAATTAAAAAATATTACTATTACTTGCATACGGGGGATCTAACTCACTAATAAATTAAACTCTAATGTTATCATTATGATATGATGAATACACTTTACTAATTCTGTTATATATATATATATATATATATAAGAGAAGAAGAGAAGTATTTGGACAAGTTTTCTCACTTAAAAAGGTGAGAGAGACCTGTATTTGACATCATACAGTGTTGGCCAAAAGTATTGACACCCCTGCAATTCTGTCAGATAATACTCAGTTTCTTCCTGGAAATGATTGCAATTACAAATTCTTTGGTATTATTATCTTCATTTAATTTGTCTTCAATGAAAAAAAACACAAAAAGAATTGTCCTAAAGCCAAATTGGATATAATTCCACACCAAACATAAAAAAGGGGTGGGCAAAAGTATTGGCACCCTTAGAAAAGTCATGTGATGCTTCTCTAATTTGTGTAATTAACAGCACCTGTAACTTACCAGTGGCACCTAACAGGTGTTGGCAATAACTAAATCACACTTGCAGCCAGTTGACGGATTAAAGTTGACTCAACCTCTGTCTTGTGTCCTTGTGTGTACCACATTGAGCATGGAGAAAAGAAAGAAGAGCAAAGAACTGTCTGAGGACTTGAGAAACCAAATTGTGAGGAAGCATGAGCAATCTCAAGGCTACAAGTCCATCTCCAAAGACCTGAATGTTCCTGTGTCTACCGTGAGCAGTGTCATCAAGAAGTTTAAAGCCCATGACACTGTGGCTAACCTCCCTAGATGTGGATGGAAAAGAAAAATTGAGAAGAGATTTCAATGCAAGATTGAGCGGATGGTGGATAAAGAACCTTGACTAACATCCAAACAAGTTCAAGCTGCCCTGCAGTCCGAGGGTACAACAGTGTCAACCTGTACTATCCGTCGGCATCTGAATGAAAAGGGACTGTAAGGTAGGATACCAGGAAGACCCCACTTCTTACCCCGAGACATAAAAAAGCCAGGCTGGAATTTGCCAAAACCTACCTGAGAAAGCCTAAAACGTTTTGGAAGAATGTTCTCTCCTTTTGGGCAAAGGCATCAACATAGAGTTTACAGGAGAAAAAAAGAGGCATTCAAAGAAAAGAACACGGTCCCTACAGTCAAACATGGCGGAGGTTCCCTGATGTTTTAGCGTTGCTTTGCTGTCTCTGGTACTGGACTGCTTGACCGTGTGCATGGTATTATGAAGTCTAAAGACTACCAACAAATTTTGCAGCATAATGTAGGGCCCAGTGTGAGAAAGCTGGGTCTCCCTCAGAGGTCATGGGTCTTCCAGCAGGACAATGACCCAAAAACACACTTCAAAAAGCACTAGAAAAAGGTTTGAGAGAAAGCACTGGAGACTTCTAAGGTGACCAGCAATGAATCCCATAGAACACCTGTGGAGAGATGTAAAAATGGCAGTTTGGAGAAGGCACCCTTCAAATATCAGGGACCTGGAGCAGTTTGCTAAAGAAGAAGGGTCTAAAATTCCAGCAGAGCATTGTAAGAAACTCACTAATGGTTACCGGAAGCGGTTGATCACTGTTATTTTGGCTAAAGGTTGTGCAACCAAGTATTAGGCTGAGGGTGCCAATACTTTTGTCTGGCCCATTTTTGGAGTTTTGTGTGAAATGATCAATGTTTTGCTTTTTGCTTCATTCTCTTTTGTGTTTTTTCATTGAAGACACATTAAATGAAGATAATAATACCAAAGAATTTGTGTTTGCAATCATTTTCAGGAAGAAACTGAGTATTATCTGATAGAAATGCAGGGGTGTCAATACTTTTGGCCACAACTGTATGTAGACCTACACTATGAGGTATGTAGACCTACACTATGAGAGTCAAAATTAGAAAAGAAATCCTGAAAATCACATTGCCTGATTTATGATTCTTTCACACTGGCGTTTTTGCCCGGATCCAGCGGATCCGGGCAAAATACTACATCTGCATTGTCTATGGGGCTTGCGGTAAGTGTGCGGAAGACGTGGCAAGTGCAGTTGCGGCAGATGCGGCCGCGAAAATAACCGCCGCTGACCGCATAGACAATGCATGGGACTTGCCGCAAGTGTGCCGCAAGTGCTGTCGTCAGGCAGCACTTGCGGCAGATGCGTTTTTTTGCCCGGATCCACCGGATCCGGACAAAAACGCCACTGTAAAAGGGCCCTTTGAAATAATTTTTTTTCAAATTGTGGTGGAAAATAAGTATGTGGTCACCTACAAACAAACAAGATTTCTGGCTTTCACAGACCTGTAACTTCTTTAAGGGGCTCCTCTGTCCTCCACTCATTACCTGTTTGAACTTGTTATCAGTATAAAAGACACCTGTCCGCAACCTCAAACAGTCACACTCCAAACTCCTCTATTATTAAGACCAAAGAGCTATTGAATGACACCAGAAACAAAAATGTAGCCCTGCACCAGGCTGGGAAGACTGAATCTGCAATAGGCAAACAACTTGGTGTGAAGAAATCAACTGTGTGAGCAATAATTTGAAAATGGAAGACATATAAGACCACTTTTAGGGGGACCTAGTGAATGATTTGCAGAGAGCTGGGACCAATGTTACACAGGCTACCATCAGTAACACACTACACCGACAGAGGCTCAGATCCTGCAGTGCCAGACGTGTCTTCCTGCTTAAGCCATTACATTAGAAAACACCACAGTTTTTGTATCCAGTACATTATGGCTGGCTATACCATACCATCACTAATGTATCACAATGTATAAATAACTCTGGAAGGGTTACGGACATATAATCAAACATGACCGATCGCAAAGAACTACTATCAAATTATCCCCATAAGGGAAAAAAACGATCATATGGTCATTTATGTGAAAAATATAAATATTTATTATTATTCAAAAAGACTACACGGTACAGGGGGTGAGAGTAAGGTAGTAATTCCACTGATACAATTATTTATATAGATTATATTATACCATATGCATACTTCCAAAATTTATAAACATTCATTTCTTAATATATCAAAGGTATACATACTTCTATTTAGGGCATTGAACCATCACAGTCTAAAATAGATGTCCAAGCAAAAGGGACCTTTATGCTTCACTGTAGTATATATCATATATCTCCATGAAACAATAATTTCTAGATTTTATGAATGTATACATATTTGTTTCATAATTATATACATATAAGTTGGGTCAGGAGTGACATTTGTTGTTTATGATGTCATACATATTCTACTCTCATTATTGTGTCATATAGATATAGTGTCTACATATCATTAAATTTAATGTCTAGTGTATATTATCACTTGCAGACAACAGTTTATATTATTCCTCAGATTCCCAAAAGGAATTATTAAATATCACAATATGAGAGTACCACATGTATTGCATATAATCACTATTTAGAGTGCAGCTGTGTAACCCATCTGTTATCCAAGATCTAACCACATACAGAGGTACTGCAAAAAAGCCTATGCCCGCAGCATTAGTCAACCTCTCAAAGGAGGACATGTGCTGCAGCCATCTCCCGAGCCCATACAGGCTCCAGTATACACTACAGTTAGAAAAATCACATAGTTATTCAATCAAGGTTCAATACCTGTTTAGATTTGGGAATGGTATCACGCGTGCGCCCTTATGCGCATTTCAGATTACTCCTTCGTCAGAGGGCATGGGTGAGTGAAAGGAAGGGGGAGGTTTAAAAGGTAGCGACAACCAATCCGCATCGAGCATTTGTTGCTAAGTAGCAGACGCTTCCACCCAATTGCACGGCCCGGCTGCCGTCAGCAGCGGCGTCATAAGGAGGCGTGTCAGCACGTCAGGTATACGTATACTATATGATTGATTCTTTCCTGGGAGCCTAACGAAACCAGCAGTCTGTAGGGAAGAATCCCCCCTTATATGTTTCTACAGAGCAGAGCCTTACAACATGTTTGGTCTGTTACCTTAAAAGCAGTCTGGCGTGCACATCATGGTCTGGAATAGGGACTCTGATGTCCAGAGCCTATGTGCGCCGCCAGCCGCTAGGTAGAATAAATAGTACTGCCTCCTAACACGCCCTCAGATCCAGGTGCCGCCCACAGGATGTGGTTGGCAGAACTGAGAACGCGTGCGTTCCAGGTCTGGAACGCGGAAGTGTTAGCCGCGCATGCGCGGACACAGGGTTTCCGGTCCTGCAATTAGAGACGTCCCCTTTGATGACGCGGCGCTTGTATCGCGCACGCGCGGATAGAGCCCGCACTCGCGTTAGGGTAAGCGTCTCCATGGTGACGCGATTTGTTTGATAAACATCAGACGGCGTCTGATATTATGGAGGATGCTGGTCACATGTACTATGGGCATCAGCTCATACAGTTTGTTCCCCACAAAGGAATCGCCATTGTTTAAAGAGAAACTCTTATGAGCATTACTTCAGGGAAACCAGACGGATATACTGTAAGCTGAAGTGATGTTGTCACTCCAGGGAGATATAAGGGCTTTTCAGTTGCTAAGGTATGCTGAAACAATAAGGAGGTTTTTCAAGGGGTCCATTGAATATATGACTTAATCAATGGGTAATTGACTAGTGAGATTGAGACCCACCTTAAAAGCGCCAAATATTGAAAAAATGCATACTTTTTTTCCCCTTAATAGTTCCCAGCCACCTTTGTCCAAAATGGTACAATAGGAAAACACGTTACATTAGATGATCTCAGAGACTAGTTCTCTAAGCACTATTTTATCCCTAACTGTCCTTCTGGGCAATGTTTGTAGGGAAGTTAGTTTCCAAGGACCACTATAAAACAGGAAGAAATCTGAGGCTCTTCTCTAAAGCAGTGATATACTTATCCCGCTATGGATGGTTGTCAAATAAGTCAAATAAAGCAAGTGTAATTTTGTACTTCATTCAGTCCATTGGGCGTGACCGTCTTAAGGCGGTGTATCCATTTACACTCCTTTTGTAAGATCTTTTTGTCCCAGTCACCTCCCCTTGGGGGCTGTGTCACAACCTCAATTGCTAAGAAGGAGAAACAATCTAGATTCCCCCCATGTTCTTGCCTAATATGTCTCGATATGGGGTATCTCTCTCGTTTCTAATGTCACCTATGTGTTCACCTATCCTCTTTTTGAATTCCCGCTTCGTTTTGCCAATGTACTCCAAATTACATGAGCACTTGAAATAATATACCACTCCGACTGTTTTGCAATTCGCAAAGTGGCGTATCTCATAGACTTTGCCCGTGTTGTTGCTGGTAAAGGTTTTGTTTGTGTTTATATATCTACATGTGATACATTTCCCACACCTGAAGGTGCCATTTGCTCTATTGTCCAGCCAAGTTTTCTTGGTTATTTTAGGGGGTTCATAGGTGCTGTGAACAAGTTGGTCTCTAAGGTTTCTCCCCCTCCTGTATGTTATGGAAGGTGTTGATGGTATTAGATCTCTAATTTCTGGGTCAGCTGTGAGAACTCTCCAATGTCGTGAAAAAATTTCCCTCACTTCCTTCGCACATGTGTCATATTTGCCGATGATCCTCAAAATACTGGTCTCCTCTCTAGGTTTCGGTCTAAGTAGATCTCTCCTGGGTGTATTCTCCGCTGTTTTGTAAGCTTTGCTCAAAATGTCTGGGGGATAGCCCCTGCTGATAAATCTAGTTCTAAGTTCTTCAGCTTGTTTGTAGAACTGATGGTTACTTGAACAGTTTCTCCTGATACGGAGGTACTGTCCTTTTGGTATACCCGTCCTAAGACTTCTGGGGTGGTGACTCCTCCAGTGTAACAGATCGTTACTCGCAGTCTCTTTCCTGAATGTTTTTGTTATCAAATGGCCATCCCTTCCTTTTTCAATTGTTACATCGAGAAAGTTGAGCTCCTTTTCTTGGAACTCTGATGTGAACCTAAGTCCAATCTCATTGTTGTTTAGGTCTCTGATAAAGTTGTTGAAACTTATCTGATCACCACACCATAAAACGAAAACATCATCGATGTAGCGTCCCCAGAACAAAATCTGGCTACACCACCAGGACGAGTCACCATCACCTCTGAACACTACAGTATCCTCCCACCAGCCCAGGAACAAATTAGCATAAGTTGGGGCCATAGAGCTCCCCATTGCTGTGCCCCTGAGCTGGTGGTAGAATTTCCCATTGAATTTGAAATAATTATGCTCTAAAATATACTGCAGTATATTCAGGATGAATTCATTATGAGAGCTGTACTGAATACCCCTCATGCTGAGAAAGTACTTGACCGCTTTAAGACCAAATTCGTGTGGTATGCTACTATACAGTGCTTCCACGTCAATGGAGGCTAGGTGTATGTTCTCATTGACGGAGATGTCGTCCAACTTATTTAACAGGTCCATAGTGTCTCTAAGATAAGATGGTAGTGACAACACATGGTTCCTTAGTACCTTATCCAGATAAACACTAGCATTCTGGGAATACGAATCATTCCCTGAAACTATTGGGCGACCTTTAAGAGGCGAAAGTCCCTTATGTACTTTCGGAAGCGAATAGAAAACAGGTGTTACAGGATATTTCATATCCATGTATCTCCATTCACTCTTACTTAAAATGCCTTCTTGATATGCCTTGTCTAACAAACCCTTCAAGCTTGTCTTGTATTCATCTATAGGATCTTGCTTCAAAATTCTATAGGTTGTTTGATCTTTTAATATGTCATTGCACATTTTAATGTACACCTCGTGGCTCATAACCACCAAGTTCCCACCTTTGTCAGCTGGTTTGAGCACTATTTCCTGATTCTTAGTTAGACTCTCCAGGACTTCTCGTTCAGACCGGTTCAAATTTGGATGGAAAGCCTTGACCGTGTCTTGCAGTCTCTCAAGGTCTTCACTTACTAGTTTTAAAAAAATATCCATACTCGTGGTTTCTGTCAAAGGTGGTGCACGTGTACTGCGTGGTCTTAGATCAGTGAATGGGCCATAGCCATTAGCCCCTATATGTGCAAGATCCATCATATCTTGAGCTAAGGGTAAGTCCTCCTCCGCGATTCCAAGCTCAATACATCTGTTTTTATCATTATGTTTAAAGAAACTACGCCATTTTAGTTTTCTTATGAACAGATTGACGTCCTTCGTCCATTCGAAGGAATCAAACCTGTTTGTTGGAACATATGAAAGGCCTTGTTTTAATAGCTTGGTTTCTAAGGTGCTCAAAGAATATGTAGACAAGTTGATGATTTTAAGTTCGTCCGTGGTTTTTGTCAGTGATAACGTGGGGTTGGGACCCCTGTTCGATCGCGCAGGTCGTAACCCCGTTGTTGCAAGCTCTGTTCTAATAAAGATGATGGTGCAACAGGTGTAGTAAAGGCACCCAAGGGAGGCACTGGTGGTTGTTGAGGGGCTGGCCCTGGCCTTGGTTCTGGTTTCTCCCATCGTGGTTTACCCCTACCTCGTCCCCTACCCTTGTTGTATGGTTTCTTGGGGATCCTTTCGTTATTTGCTCTCTCTAATCTCGCTAACCTTTCGCTTAGGGCTCCGAGATTACTCTCACCTTCTGATGTCTCCCCCTCCGAGGAGGAGACGTCCGTTGGTGCTGGTTGGGTTGGTTGTGGAATAATGGGAGTCCCTTGTGTTTCAGTGAGGAAGGGGTAAGCTTTCTTATCTCTAAAGTCAACAAAATCCCTTTGAAATTGTTTCTGTTTCCTATCTTTAATGTTGTTTTGGAACTTCTCAATCGTTTGTTGTAAAATATTCTCCCTTCTTTGGAAATCAGCGTCCGATTTGTATTTTAAAGCTTGTTCAGTGAGACTATTCAGTTTGGTTGAGGTCTCCTCAAAAATTAGTTTTTCTTCTTTTAATAATATTTCCATTAATCGAAGGGAGCTATCTGTGAGTTCTTTTTCCCAGGAAACCATTAGTTCCGGAGAACGAGTTCTCTTGGCTGGTGCCAAGTTCACTCTAAGCCCTGCTGGAACGATTTTATTTTTTATATAATTTTCCAGGGATTTTATTTCCCACCAAGATCGCAGGTTGTCCTTATAGCATCCAGTGAGACTTTGAAATGTGCTTTTGATATTCGTACATGGTGTGCTGCCTGTATTAGTTACTGGATCTGAGAAGGCGTCCTGAGCGTCAAGCACCCATTGTTCCCTGTTTATTGGACCTGTCAGGAAACTAGCCATTAATTATTAGTATTAACTTTTAGAAAAGATCACCGATTTATGGTTTTATAGTTATATTAATTTATACCAAAAACAAAAATAACTATATATTTTTTATATTGTTATATTTTATTTATCTTTTAAAAATATCCAGTGTGGATAGGTGCAACGGTGCTGGTGTCAAAAATACGTGTATCCCTCCCCCCACATACAAACAAACATAGGACAAACAATATCTATACAGATGTGAACCTCTGTCGGTTCAATGGGGTGATGTTGGCACTAGTCAAAAACCTAAGGTCTGGGTCTAAAGGAGAGAGACCCTCCGGAAACAATCCGTCTCCAATGGGGGGGCTCAGGCCTATGACCCGTGATCGTATGGTCAAATCTTGTTGTCAACGGGTGTTGTCCCGATCAACTATTAGTGCACTTGTCACCTCTATTCCAGTCAAAGGTCCTACAATCGTAAAGATATGGTACTCATCAGTTTATACACAATACGTGTCAGTGTTATAACCCGCCCGACGCGTTTCGCCTCTCCAAATTATATAAGAGGCTCATCAGGGGCTTTTACAGTAGATAGGTTATTAGATGTGTAGACCACACTAGTTATCTGTGGTCCACTCGGTTGTAAGTCATATGTTTAGACAATCCGGGCTGAGAGCTTGGAAGGGACTTTCGGATACTGGCTTCTGAGGCATGCGAGGAGTCTGTTGGGAAGTAAACAAGGAGGTCTGAATTCAGATGACATTAGGAACATTCTACCTCCACCAATCCCTGATCAATCCCCTCTATTGTTGTGAGGTTTGCAACAAGTATTTAGTACACCCTTTACAGTGCTGTATTATTCTTTGTGTAAAACCAATAATAAGTAACAATTGATCACATACCGGGTCTAATTATTTTTCTTGGATATGTCCGTCGCAGTCCAAGTTTTTAGGCCGGTACTTTAGAAGGTACTCTTCCTCACTTACCCTAACGTGAGTGCGGGCTCTATCCGCGCGTGCGCGATACAAGCGCCGCGTCATCAAAGGGGACGTCTCTAATTGCAGGACCGGAAACCCTGTGTCCGCGCATGCGCGGCTAACACTTCCTCGTTCCAGACCTGGAACGCACGCGTTCTCAGTTCTGCCAACCACATCCTGTGGGCGGCACCTGGATCTGAGGGCGTGTTAGGAGGCAGTACTATTTATTCTACCTAGCGGCTGGCGGTGCACATAGGCTCTGGACATCAGAGTCCCTATTCCAGACCATGATGTGCACGCCAGGCTGCTTTTAAGGTAACAGACCAAACATGTTGTAAGGCTCTGCTCTGTAGAAACATATAAGGGGGGATTCTTCCCTACAGACTGCTGGTTTCGTCAGGCTCCCAGGAAAGAATCAATCATATAGTATACGTATACCTAGAAGACTTAACACTCTTTTAGTTTTAGAAGGTGTTAAGGATTTTGAGAACTATTATGATTTATACTGTCACAATCAGTGATATGTCTGTCTCTGAGTGATTCCTGAGTAGACTTCACAATGGGTATCTCTGTTGTGCTTGTCATAGGATTCTTAGACAACCAGCCAACCTCGATCCAGCAGAATTTATGTGGACGAATGCAAACGTCTAGGGGACCAATTTATTATTGAACCCACGAATACCGTCAACAAGCGCCATTTTTTGAACAGGTATAGACATTTATATACATGTATAAAAAAAGGGTAAGGGGAAATGTGTCAGAACGCAGTTTTAAAATTTCTCCTCGGTAGGTGGTGTCTAATGTTCTGAGACAAAGATAGGCACCAGTATCAAGAGCCAACAAAGAGGCACACATGTGTTTTGGACAGGTTGGTCTCACAGTAATCATCTAAAAGATCATTAAATGATGTCACCTGAATATACAATGACACTACTTTTCTTCCCAGAGCTAGGGACCTTCAAAAAAAAGGGATACTGCATTTAACTATTGGATCTAAACTTCAACCACTAAAAAGGGTAGGTAACAGAGTAATAGGTTATCAATCAAATCAATCCTAGTACACGAATAAGCAATAACTTATGTTTTGTGTAGTGAGGAAGAGTACCTTCTAAAGTACCGGCCTAAAAACTTGGACTGCGACGGACATATCCAAGAAAAATAATTAGACCCGGTATGTGATCAATTGTTACTTATTATTGGTTTTACACAAAGAATAATACAGCACTGTAAAGGGTGTACTAAATACTTGTTGCAAACCTCACAACAATAGAGGGGATTGATCAGGGATTGGTGGAGGTAGAATGTTCCTAATGTCATCTGAATTCAGACCTCCTTGTTTACTTCCCAACAGACTCCTCGCATGCCTCAGAAGCCAGTATCCGAAAGTCCCTTCCAAGCTCTCAGCCCGGATTGTCTAAACATATGACTTACAACCGAGTGGACCACAGATAACTAGTGTGGTCTACACATCTAATAACCTATCTACTGTAAAAGCCCCTGATGAGCCTCTTATATAATTTGGAGAGGCGAAACGCGTCGGGCGGGTTATAACACTGACACGTATTGTGTATAAACTGATGAGTACCATATCTTTACGATTGTAGGACCTTTGACTGGAATAGAGGTGACAAGTGCACTAATAGTTGATCGGGACAACACCCGTTGACAACAAGATTTGACCATACGATCACGGGTCATAGGCCTGAGCCCCCCCATTGGAGACGGATTGTTTCCGGAGGGTCTCTCTCCTTTAGACCCAGACCTTAGGTTTTTGACTAGTGCCAACATCACCCCATTGAACCGACAGAGGTTCACATCTGTATAGATATTGTTTGTCCTATGTTTGTTTGTATGTGGGGGGAGGGATACACGTATTTTTGACACCAGCACCGTTGCACCTATCCACACTGGATATTTTTAAAAGATAAATAAAATATAACAATATAAAAAATATATAGTTATTTTTGTTTTTGGTATAAATTAATATAACTATAAAACCATAAATCGGTGATGTTTTCACGTAATAGTGCTACTCACAAAACCCTTTCATTTCAAAAATGTATTGCCCCCTCTAACATCAATGACAGCTTGAAGTCTTTTGTGGTAGGTGTGGATGAGGCTCTTTATTTTCTCAGATGGTAAAGCTGCCCATTCTTCCTGGCAAAAAGCCTCCAGTTCCTGTAAATTCCAGGGCTTTCTTGCATGAAGTGCACGCTTGAGTTCTCCCCAGAGTGGCTCAATGATATTGAGGTCAGGAGACTGAGATGGCCACTCGAGAACTTTCGCCTTGCTCTGCTGTAGCCACTGACAGGTCGACTTGGCCTTGTATTTTGGATCACTGTCACGTTGGAGCATCCAGATACGTCCCATGCGCAGCTTCTGGGCTGATCAGTGCAAATTTGCCTCCAGTATTTACTGATAACGTGCTGCATTCATCTTTCCTTCAACTGTGACCAAGATTCCTGTGCCTTTGTAGCTCACACAACCCCACTTCATCAGTGATCCACTTCTGTGCTTTACAGTAGGAATGGCGTTCCTTGTATCATATGCCTTGTTGACACCTCTCCAAATGTAACATTTATGGTTGTGGCCAAAAACTTCAATTTTGGTCTCATCACTCCAAATGACCTTGTCCCAGAAGTTTGGAGGCGTGTCTCTTTGCCATTTGGCGTATTGTGGGCAAGATACTTTGTGGCATTTGTGCAGTAATGGCTTTCATCTGGCTACTTGACCAAGCAGCTCATTTTTTTCAAGTGCCTCTTTATTGTGCATCTTGAAACAGCCACACTGCTAGTTTTCTGTGAGTCCTCTGTTTCAGCCGATGTTATTTGTGGGTTTTTCTTTGCATCCCGAACAATTTTCCTGGCAGTTTGTTGGTCTACCTGATTGTGGTTTGGTTTTTACAGAGGCCCTGATTTTCGATTTGTTAATCAATGTTTGAACACTGCTGACTTTATCAATTCCTTAGATTTCTTTTTGTATCCCTTTCCTGTTTTATACAGTTCAACTATCTTTTCTCGTAGATCCGTTGACAATTCTTTTGCTTTCCCCATGACTCACAAACCAGAAATGTCACTGGCTGGATGCAATAGTCTGTCTGGATCCCAGAAACTCACTCCGCTTTTATGCATACACTGATTACAAACAAACAGCTCACAGTTGAGGAGGTTACCTTTATTAGCCATCCAAACCCATTTGTGTCAACATCTGTGCATATTTTCAGGCCAAAATCACCAGGGTATGGGAACTTTCGATCAGGGTCATTTGGATGTTTAAGGTTGTCATTATGATTTAAAAAGAGAAAATACAGTAGTTTGACAATAAATGGCATCACCCAACCACTAACCATGAGTGGAAAAAAAAGTTTTTCTGTTATCATTCATATTCTCGGAAAAAAGGCCAAGAATGCAAAAAATCTGCCGGGGTAAGTGAACTTTTGAGCACAACTGTAGTGTGATAGGCCCACAGCTCCTCTATACACAGTATGATGGGCCTACAGCTCTTCATGCACAGTATGATGGGCCCACGGCTCCCCTATACACAGTATGATATCCCTACTGCTCTCTATAAACAGTATAATAAGCATACAGCTCCCCTATAAACAGTATAATTGCCCACAGCATCAGTCTCCAAAGGGCCTAATGGAGACCACTGATTTCACACTACTAAGATGTGAAACTTGATATGAGCACAAACTGCAATGTACAGACTCAGGGGCGGACTGGCCCAGCGGGAGATCGGGATATCCCCGGAGGAGCCCTGACACTTTTTGGCCATGCCCACTAAGCCCCGCCCCCATACACCCCCGGGCCCTGCAGGGAGATGTGTGAGGCCCCCCTCCGGTACTATCACTAATCATATCGGCGCACTGCAGATATGATTAGTGATTATGTTCTTGCAGCAGCAAACACGGAGAGAGATCTCTGTGCTTTGCCTGCTAGTGCGGTGCCGCCCAGCCTCCTCTGCGCAGCGCGACACTGCCGGCGCGTGCGCAGATGGTGACAGTCTCAGCCTGCGATGACTGCCTCCTTCCAGGCTGTGCAGGTGCTGGTAGCGTCGCTGCGGAGGAGGGACCCGCCGTTGCCCCAGCAGGCCTGCAGGCAGCCAGGGTGAATATAAAGGCAGGGGGCCGGGGGAAGGAGTCTTGGGTGAGCGGGGGGGAAGTCTGGTAACTGAGTGACTGTGGAGCCCATTCTGCCATAAGAGATGGGCTCCTCAGCCATCAGCCAGGGGTCCCAGACCATGCTCCAGCCTCCTGCTGGCTGGGGTCTTGTAGTGCTGTGCAGCATTTAGTGTGAGGAGATGCTGCTTCTACTACTGCCCCCAGCATGGTACCCTCAGGGAGGTCCCACAGGGCATCACAGGCCTTAGCATGAAGCAAACACTGTGGGAGCTCCCTGAGGGCACCATACTGGGGTGCAGTGAGAGCCTAACCTCACTGGGCCCCATGATCTCTATCTACGATCCTTGAGTGGGCCCCATGATCTCTATGCACGCCCCTGAGTGGGCCCCATGATGATCTCTATGCACGCCCCTGAGTGGGCCCCGTAATCTGTATGTACACCTCTGTGTGGGCTTCATAATCTCTATGTACGCCTCTGAGTGGGCCCCATGATGATCTCTATGCACGTCCCTGAGTGGGCCCCGTAACCTGTATGTACACCTCTGAGTGTGCCCCATGATGATCTCTATGTACGCATCTGAGTGGGCCCCATGATCTCTATATGCGCCTCTGTGTGGGCCCCATAATCTCTATGTACGCCTCTGAGTGGGCCCCAGGATAATATTTATGTACGCATCTGAGTGGGCCCCGTAACCTGTATGTATGCCTCTGAGTGTGCCCCATGATGATCTCTATGTACGCATCTGAGCGGGCCCCATGATGATCTGTATGTACTCATCTGAGTGGGCCCCATGATCTCTATGTACGCCTCTGAGTGGGCCCCATAATGATCTCTATGCATGCCCCTGAGTGGGCCCCATAATCTGTATGTACACCTCTGAGTGGGCCCTGTAATCTCTTTGTATGCCTCTGAGTGAGCCCCATGATGATCTCTATGCATGCCCGAGTGGGCCCCGTAATCTGTATGTACACCTCTGAGTGGGCCCTGTAATCTCTGTGTACGCCTCTGAGTGGGCCCCACGATGATCTCTATGCACGCCCCTGAGTGGGCCCTGTAATCTCTGTGTACGCCTCTGAGTGGGCCCCATGATGATCTCTATGTACGCATCTGAGTGGGCCCCATGATCTTTATGTGCGCCTCTGTGTGGGCCCCGTAATCTGTATGTACGCCTCTGAGTGTGCAGCATGATGATCTCTATGCATGCCCCTGAGTGGGCCCCGTAATCTCTATGTACGCCTCTGAGTGGGCCCCGTAATCTGTATGTACGCCTCTGAGTGGGCCCCATAATGATCTGTATGTACGCATCTGAGTGGGCCCCATGATCTCTATGTACAATCCCTGAGTGGGCCCCATGATTTTTATACACACCCCTGACTGTGCCCCATGTTATCTATGTATGCCTATGATTCGGCCCCATGATCTTTATGTACGCCCCTGATTGGGACCCATATCCGCCCTTTATGCGGCCCCTGCAATCTCTATGTGGCCCTCGCCTCCACGTGGCAGAAGTAGAAGCAGCATCTCCACGGTGTGGTATTCACACTACATGCTGCACTGTACAGGACTCCCAGCCAGCAGCAGGACAGATGAGGAGGTAACTGCCTGGGACCCTTAGCTGAGGCTGGCAGGACATACTACTGGGCAATGGGCATGATTATCATGTCCATTGGCCAGCATGTCATGCCAGCCTCTGGTGGTACTATCATGCATGCCCATTTCCCAATATGTCCTGCCAGCGTCTGTGGTACTATCATGCCCACCCAGCATGTCCTGACAGCCACTGGCAGAGGCTGGCAGTACATACTGGGCAATGGGCATAATATTACCACAAGGGCTGGGAGGACATACTGGGCAATGGGCATGACAGTACCACCAGTAGACTGACTAGGCGGTCTCCAGGGCTCCGTCTCCCCTCCTCGCTGCTGTTAGGCTGGGTTAACATTGCATCTATGCTGTGTGTTACAACGGATCATTTGTAAATCAGCGCAAATGCAATGTACCGTAGACTTGCATTGCAAAAATGCATACTAACGCTTACAAAAATAGGCATGCGTTTGAAAGTATGCATTATTTGCAACGCACAGGAAAACACGGTCGCCGGGTGGAGGCCAGCTGAACACTTCTTTCACTGCTGTGTTCTAGTGTAAAGGCACCGTTACACACAATGATATCGCTAACGATATCCTTGCAATGTCACCGGTTTTATGACGCTGCAGCGACCTTGCAGCAATATCGCTGTGTGTGACATGCCACAACGACCAGTGATCAGCTCGCTGATTGTTGCGTAATGGCCGGAACCAATTTTCAGTCGTTGGTCTGCCGCTGTCATGCATGCATCGGCATGTGTGACAGGGTCCAACGATCAGCGAGGTCCATTCTGACAGGCTGGTAAGCAGGAGCAGGCTGGTAACCAAGGTACACATCGGGTAACTAGGCACAGCGCTGTGCTTAGTTACCCGACGTGTACCTTGGTTACCAGCGTTATCGCTGCTCGTTGGTAAGTCTGCCTGTTTGACAGCTCACCAGCGACCACACAGCAATGTTCCAGCGATCCCGGCCAGGTCAGATCGATGATGGGGTCGCTGGAACATCGCAGCATGTAACAGGGCCTTTATTCTGTGCCTGCTCATCTGTCAGCAGACATATTTGTCTGATGGCAATGATGTAGCAGAGCTGAACACAGAAGACCTGTGGATTACATTGGAGCGAGGTTTTTTTTAAAATTTAAGATAGTCTCTAAATGTGTTTTGTGTTAGATTTTTATTAAAAAATGTTTTTCTCTGTGTTGTTTTTTTCTGTTTACTAGAAATTCATGATGGCCATGTCTAGTTTGGCGTGACGCCATGAATTTCAGGCTTATTACCAGCTTTGTACCAGATAATACAAAGCTGGTACTAATCCCATTATTACCCAGCGTGCCATCCTCCACCATGGCTGCTGGAAGAGCCGGATAAAGCGCCTGGAAATGGCGCTACGATGAATGGGGTGGGTGCGGGCTGCAGTTTTCAGCGTGGTGGGCCCAGAATGCTTGGGCCTTACCATGCTGAGAATCCCAGCCCCAGCTGCCTAGTTTTACCTAGATGGCAATCAAAATACGGCGGGAGCCCAAGCATTTTTTTTGTAATCATTTTTTTAAATAATTTAAAACAAACATTGGGCTTTCCTGCCTTTTGATCCCCAGCCAAGGTAAAGCCAGGCAGCTGGAGGTGGCAGGCTGTAGCTGTCTGCTTTATTTGTGCTGAGAAACAAAAATTCCGCAAAGCGCTATGTCATTTTTTTTTTAATTTTTTTTTTCACACTTCTATATGTGTGACAGACCCAACAGACAATCACTGACGCTGACACAGAGAATGGGCGTCTGTGGTTGGCTGCTTCAGTAACCTGAAAGCAGCCCATACATAGTACCATACTAGAATGTATGGGCTGATTGTAGATTACTCAAACAGCCAATCACAGACGCCCATCCTCTTTGACAGCATCTGTGATGGGCTGTGGGGTCTGTCACATATAGAAGTGTGAAAAGAAATCATTTTTACAAACATGATGTAGCGCTCCGCAGAATTTTTGATTCTCACCGCAGATAAAGCAGACAGCTACAGCCTGCCATTCCCAGCTGCCTGGCTTTACCTTGGCTGGCAATTAAAAGACAGATAAGCCTAATATTTGTTTTAAACTTATGTAAAATATATATATATATATATTTTTTTTTTTAAATGTGTGGGCTGCAGTGATATGTTGATCGCCAGCCAGGTAAAACAAGGCAGCTGAGGGCTGGGATTCTCAGCATGGTAAGGCTTAAGCGTTCTTGGCCCCCCACGCTGAAAATCGCAGCCCGCAGCCACCCCTGAAAATGGCACATTCATCATAGCACCATTTCCAGTCACTTTACACGGCTCTTCCAGTGGCTCTGGTGGTGAGTGGCTCCCTGGGTAATAAAAGGATTAGGACCAGGCCAGCTTTGTATTAGCAGCTGGTACCCAAACTTCATGGTGTCATGACAAATTAGATATGGCCACCATGAATTTCTAGTAAACAGAAAAATTTTTTTTATTAAAAATAAAACCGAAGACACATATAGGGACTCCATCTTTAATTTAAAAAATTCCTCGTTTCGACGAAATCCACGCTCTTCTGTCTTCAGCTCTGCTACATCTTTGCCATCAGACAAATATGTCTGCTGACAAGGATGAGCAGGCACAGAATGACACTGGAGCACTGTTACTGTGTAGTGCGGCACTGTTTATTTTTTTGTCATTTCATGTATTGTAGAAATCTTGGGAAAAGTGTGGATTGTGCTCTGGAAGTGATTAGTTGTAGATAACTATGTTATTTTCTGCAGAGATAAGTCCTACATACCGTAGAAGACATGATATCAGTCTGTGTCAGATAAAGAACTTCACCTAGAGACTTCACTGGTGAGTATGTGTATTATTTATACACACTCACTGACACTATATACAGAGCTCCTGTGTATAATGTCAATGGTGATCATTGCATTACCTGTACACTGACACAATATACAGAGCTTTTTTACAATTTTATTATTTTAGTATTATTTGTCACTATGTGGTGGCATTATGTGCTTTGGTCATGACATGACGGTATTTGTCTCTTGTATATAGTATTATTCGGTCACTATGTGGTGGCAATATGTGGTCTAATGGTGTGGCAGTATTTATACCTTTATATGTGGTAGCATTTGATCACTATGTGGTGGTATTATGTGCTTTGGTCATGGTGTGGCGGTATTTGTGCCTTGCATGTGGCATTATTTGGGCACTATGTCATGGTAATATGTGGTCTGGTCACGGTGTGGTCGTATTTCTGACTTTTATCTGGTATTATTGGTCTTGGTAGAGTGGATTGTGGTCGGTCATTTGTTTTATCTGATATCAATAAGGGGAAACGTCTTTATTTCCAAAACATATTAAATATTTGGATGTTTAACCCCTCCCCGTCCTGTGACACAGCAGTAGAGATGCAGTTACAGAGGTTTACCAGAGAAAGCAAGTTGAGTATTTGGTGAGATTTTCACCTCAGTATTTATAAGACAAAACCAGGCGAGGGTGAGAAATGTAGAAAACAATTACCTGTGATTGCTCCACTCCTGGTTTTGTCTTACAAATACTGAGGTACAAAACTCACCAAGTACTCAAAGTGCCACATTCTTCTGATGGTGCGGATTCCACCAATAAATAAGTGATCACCTTCCTAACCTGTGCATCGCTGATAATTTGTGTTCACCAAAAAATCCCTGTTAGAATCTCAGCTCTTTTGAGGGCTACTTCAGAAGACAGTAGGGAGTAGGGATTAGTTGTAAATATCAGCCCTTTTCAGGGCTACTTTATAGAAGTAGGGACTTGTTATAATATCAGCCCCAGCTAGGTTAGAGCTAGTTTTTGCCCAGGCAGGTCTGTGCCAGTGCTGTGCAAGTGTTTTTCACAGCATCTGGCCAAATCTACCTCAGGCAAACCTTTAGGGCAGGTAGTATAGCTCTGCTGTGAAGGAAGCTACACCACCTGTCTTTAGTAGCCAATTTTTTTACTGCAGCTAGTCCAGGCAATCTTTTTGGGCTAGTACCAGTGCTGGTAGTCAGCGGTGTAGCCCAGCTGTAAAGTAAGCTACACCGCCTGTCCATCCAGTAGCCAATTTTTTACTGCAGCTAGTCCAGGCAATTTTTTTTGGGCTAGTAGCAGTGTCAGTTAGACAGTGGTGTAGCCCACTTGTGAAACAAGCTACACCGCCTGTCTAGTTCAGACTACCGTATATACTCGTGTATAAGCCGACCCGTGTATAAGCCGACCCCCCTACTTTTGCCCCAAAAATCTGGAAAAACCTATTGACTCGTGTATAAGCCGAGGGTGGACCCCAGCACAGGTATACAGCCCCCAGCAGTGTGGTATACAGGCCCCCCCCAGTGGTAGTATACAGCAGCCCCAGTGGTAGTATACAGCAGCCCCAGTGGTAGTATATGCATCCCCAGCAGCCCCAGTGGTACTATATAGCATCCCCAGTGGTAGTATATAGCATCCCCAGCAGCCCCAGTGGTAGTATATAGCATCCCCAGCAGCCCCAGTGGTAGTATATAGCATCCCCAGCAGCCCCAGTGGTAGTATACAGCAGCCCCAGTGGTAGTATATAGCATCCCCAGCGGTAGTATACAGCAGCCCCAGTGGTAGTTTATAGCAGCCCCAGTGGTAGTATATAGCAGCCCCAGCAGCCCCAGTGGTAGTATACAGCAGCCCCAGTGGTAGTATATAGCAGCCCCAGTGGTAGTATATAGGAGCCCCAGCAGCCCCAGTGGTAGTATATAGGAGCCC
Source organism: Allobates femoralis (assembly GCA_033576535.1). Classification (NCBI taxonomy): domain Eukaryota; kingdom Metazoa; phylum Chordata; class Amphibia; order Anura; family Aromobatidae; genus Allobates; species Allobates femoralis. The sequence continues at coordinate 538,242,781 of JARQOC010000001.1, forward strand.
CAGCAGCCCCAGTGGTAGTATACAGCAGCCCCAGTGGTAGTATATAGCAGCCCCAGTGGTAGTATATAGGAGCCCAGCAGCCCCAGTGGTAGTATACAGGAGCCCAAGCAGTCCCAGTGGTAGTATACATCAGCCCCAGAGGTATATAAAGCCCCAGTGGTAGTATACAGCCCCAGTGGTAGTATACATCAGCCCCAGAGGTATATGCAGCCCCAGTGGTAGTATACAGCCCCAGTGGTAGTATCCAGCAGCCCCAGAGGTATATACAGCCCCAGAGGTATATACAGCCCCAGTGGTAGTATACAGCCCCAGTGGTAGTATACATCAGCCCCAGAGGTATATGCAGCCCCAGTGGTAGTATACAGCCCCAGTGGTAGTATACAGCCCCCCAGAGGTATATACAGCCCCAGTGGTAGTATACAGCCCCAGTGGTAGTATACAGCCCCAGTGGTAGTATACAGCCCCAGTGGTAGTATACAGGCCCCCAGAGGTATATACAGCCCCAGTGGTAGTATACAGCCCCAGTGGTAGTATACATCAGCCCCAGAGGTATATGCAGCCCCAGTGGTAGTATACAGCCCCAGTGGTAGTATCCAGCAGCCCCAGAGGTATATACAGCCCCAGTGGTAGTATACAGCCCCAGTGGTAGTATACATCAGCCCCAGAGGTATATGCAGCCCCAGTGGTAGTATACAGCCCCAGTGGTAGTATCCAGCAGCCCAGAGGTATATACAGCCCCAGTGGTAGTATACAGCCCCAGTGGTAGTATACATCAGCCCCAGAGGTATATGCAGCCCCAGTGGTAGTATACAGCCCCAGTGGTAGTATACAGGCCCCCCAGAGGTATATACAGCCCCAGTGGTAGTATACAGCCCCAGTGGTAGTATACAGCCCCAGTGGTAGTATACAGGCCCCCAGAGGTATATACAGCCCCAGTGGTAGTATACAGCCCCAGTGGTAGTATACATCAGCCCCAGAGGTATATGCAGCCCCAGTGGTAGTATACAGCCCCAGTGGTAGTATCCAGCAGCAGCCCCAGAGGTATATACAGCCCCAGTGGTAGTATACAGCCCCAGTGGTAGTATACATCAGCCCCAGAGGTATATGCAGCCCCAGTGGTAGTATACAGCCCCAGTGGTAGTATAAAACATCAGCCCCAGAGGTATATGCAGCCCCAGTGGTAGTATACAGCCCCAGTGGTAGTATACAGGCCCCCCAGAGGTATATACAGCCCCAGTGGTAGTATACAGCCCCAGTGGTAGTATACAGCCCCAGTGGTAGTATACAGGCCCCCCAGTGGTAGTATACAGCCCCAGTGGTAGTATACAGCCCCAGTGGTAGTATACAGGCCCCCCAGAGGTATATACAGCCCCAGTGGTAGTATACAGCCCCAGTGGTAGTATACAGCCCCAGTGGTAGTAAACAGCCCCCCCCCTCCTTAATATGGGTCCCCCAGTATTAATAAACAGCCCCCCCCTCCTTATCATGTCCCCCCCAGGCTGCGGCAGCTGTCAAAATAACAAACAGTTTATACATCACCTTCCGGCGCAGCTCTCCGCTCCTCCCGTCCTCCGCTCCTCCGCTCGCCGGCTTCTTCTTCTTCTTGTGCCGACTTCTGTGACCGCGCGCAGGAAATGACGTCATCTCCTGCGCCCGGTCACATGACACCGGCACAAGAAGAAAGAAGAAGCCGGCGAGCGGAGGAGCGGAGGACGGGAGGAGCGGAGAGCTGCGCCGGAAGGTGATGTATAAACTGTTTGTTATTTTGACAGCTACCGCAGCCTGAGGGGACATAAGGAGGGGGGGGGGCTGTTTATTAATACTGGGGGACCCATATTAAGGAGGGGGGCTGTGTAGTGAAATATGCACGGCATCCCCCCGCCGTTGATGGACGGGGGGATGCCGTGCATATTCATTGCACTAATGAGGCGGCCCCACGTGACCGCCTGCGGTCACCGCGGCCCCCTCCTGCCTCCTCCAGCTCCCGGTCACAGCCCCCCCCCCCACAGCATACCGTATGACCCGTGTATACGCCGAGGGGGGGACTTTTCAGCCCAATTTTTGGGCTGAAAAACTCGGCTTATACACGAGTATATACGGTAATTTTTAACTGCACCTAGCCCAGGTAATAGTTTGGGCCTAGTAGCAATGTCATTTAGACAGTGGCGTAGCCCACTTGTGAAACAAGCTACACCGCCTGTTTAGTTCAGACTAATTTTTTAACTGCAGATATAAAGAAGGCCTGGCACACTGTATCGTTAGGTGCCAGAGGGAAAAAGTAATCAGTATAATAGAAGAGACCTCGGCACACTATAAAGAGGAAGAGTGAAACCCGGTATGCAAGAAAAATTCTTGAAACAACGTTTCACTTATACAATTTTTTGTTATTTCATTGTACAGAATTATAAGCGTTCGTGATGAAGGCAATGTAAAAGCCGAAACGTTAACGTCAATGCACTGCATATAAGAATTCTAACACGGACTGTTGAAAAATAAAATTAAAAAGAACACGTAAAAAAGACGTTGTTTCAAGAATTTTTCTTGCATACCGGGTTTCACTCTTCCTCTTTATAGTGTGCCGAGGTCTCTTCTAATTTTAACTGCATCTAGCCCAGGTAATAGTTTGGGCCTAGTAGCACTGTTTGGCCACTCAGCTCTGCTCAATTTCCATCTGAGTTTTTTTTTTTGCCAACAACTGCAGAGTTGCCAATTTATTCACATACAAAATGAGTGGCAAAAGGCCTGCTGCTGGTGGAAAGGGGAATAGGCATGGTGGAAAGGGAAAAACAGTTTGTGTCCATGGGGTAGATGGTAAAGAAACAGAAACATCTGCAGAAGAAAGACCATCTTCCAGCCAAACTGAGATGTCTACTTCTTTTTGTGAACAATCTGATATGATCCCTTTCTTACAGACAAGAGTCACACGACGATCGCTACCAATTGTAGATGGGGCACAAAAAGAGCAGGCGCTTGAATGGATAGCAACGCTTCATCAAGTGGGCTCTCCTCCACTGCAACTTCAACATCACAAATACACCAGTCCTCAGAGGTGTCACCCCAATCGCACTTGCTTCCTCACAGCTCCCAAGTCTCCAGCCGCCCGTCTGAGTATGGGGTAAGACAGATGGTTGAGTATGCAGAGATGTTCACTCATACTATAGCCTGGGAATCAGAGGTCTGCTCCAAAGTTTATGTGAGTCCAGATGAGGAAATGATCTGCACTGATGCCCAGAAGCTTTGTGAGTCGGATCCAGGCCCAGATGAAGAAGGTTCTGAGCAAGCATAATGTAGACCCTCATTCGCAAACTGTAAGCCCTGTTGGTGGAGACAATGAGGAAGAGGCTGATGAGACTGAGATACCTGATTGGAAGGACAACTTGACTTTTCGGTCAGGGCAGGAAGAGGTTGACTCTGAGGACGACGGGTGTGAGAGAACACAGGGTGATGATGAGGTTGGAGATCCCACTTACTGTCAACGCACAGTCAGCCAGTCGATGAGAGTCAGCAGAGGAGATGGAGGAGGATGCTAGTGATGACGAGGTTAGGTTGCGCCTTCCTGGACAGAGACGGAGTACTGGAAGCACGTCAACAACTGTATCCTCAACCACAACTCTGCCTCTGAGCAGAAGTCGTGGTGGCTCTTCTTTAAGTCACATGGCTCTAAGCCTTGCCTAACCTGGGCCTTTTTTGAGATCTCAAAGGATGACCCAACTCAGGATGACACAGGGGTAGAAAAGTCCTTGCGGATGCATGACTTGTTCATCTTGGTGAATGTTAGTCTGTCTACATTGTCACTGGACACAGCTGCGTGCACTTATCTGTCAGCACACCACCAACAGCGCTGAAGACACGTTCAGAGAGAACGCTGGCTACAGGGCACGACATGATCTGCAAGGCGTGAGTGTCCAGCTCAGGCCATTTTTCCAGATTGGAAGCCCAAAATGAGCAAGGGTCCAGTTCCACAGTCATGGCAGCGATGTTCACTTGGAGATACTCCTGTACCATCCTTTCTAGGCGTTGACTATGTGTCAGACTTCTTGTGTCCTCTGGCCTTGCAAAGGATGGTCTAAAAAATTGGTGAAACAATTCCACAAAATTGCTGTTACCACCAGGTACGGTGTTACTGGTACGGTTTGAGTGATGACTCGACAGTCCCATGGTTGGCAAGTTAGAACTGTGAGATTCACTATGTGCACCATTGGTGTTTTGTGGAAAAGCAGATCTAAGATTCTGTAACAGCTTCTGCTGATACTCCTGCATGCGTGAATCCCTTTCTATGGCAGGAATTATTTTGCCAAATTTACTCTTGTACCGGGGATCTAAGAGTGTGGCAACCCAGTAGTCAACATTACTTCGAATTCTGACAATCCCAGGGTCATGTTGCAGGTAGTGCAGGAAGAAGGCGCTCATGTGTCTTGCACATCCAGGAGGCCCAAGTTCTTGTTGTGTTGGTGGCGGTGAGGTAAGAATCATGCTTCCTTCCTCTGCCCTCTCCCCCCAACCTCGCACAACAGAAAGAGGTCTCCCTCATCTGGTGAGTCTTTCATGCCCATCGCCAGTTCGTCCTCTATCTGTTCCTCGGCTCCTGCACCTTCCTCAACAGTTTGGCTGCTACCATGCGCCCTCCTCTTGTCCCACCACCTGACTCTGAATACTGTTTAAAGTGTGCTCCAGCATGTAAATGACCGAAATAGTCATGCTGATAATGGCATCGTCAGCACTAAACATCTTCGTCGCCATTTCAAAACTGTGCAGAAGGGTGCATAGGTCCTTGATCTGAGACCACTCCAGCAGCGTGATTTACCCCACCTCTGGATCTCGTTGGCCCAGGTTATACGTCATAACGTATTGCACCAGGGCTTGTCGGTGCTGCCACAGAACTGCAACATTGTCAGAGTTGAATTCCATTGTGTCAGCACATTGCATTTCAGCTGGTGAACTGGCAGGCCGAACGGCTTCTGTAGAGATGCAAGTTGTTGAGCTGTGTGATGCGAACAGCGGAAGTGAGCACACAGCGACTGTGCCCTCTGCAGAAGCCCATCTAGGCCGGGATAGTGGGCTAAAAATTGCTGGACACCCAGGTTCAAGACGTGAGCCATACAAGGCACTTGTATCACATTGCCCCGGCGAAGGGCCGCACCCAGCATTGCACATTGTCGCACACGGCCTTCCCTGGCTGCAGGTTCAGTGGAGACAACCATTGATGAAACTCGGTCTCCAGAGCTGACCAAAATTCCTCAGCTGTGTGACTTACATTTCCAAGACATTTCAACGTAAACACCGCCTGATGCCGTTGAGCCCTGCTGCCAGCATAGTAAGGAGGAACTTCTACATACAGAGGATTGACACACAACTCGTGGGGATGGCAAGACTTGGACAGCAGCCCCTTCTCCTGCTGTCACCATAGTTACTCAGTGCCTAGTCACCGACATGTAACACCCCTGTCCATGCTTACTCGTTCAAGTGTCTGTGGTGAAATGCACCCTGTCACACACAGAGTTTCTCAAGGAAGCGGTAATGTCGTGTGCGACATGCCAGTGTAGTGCAGGCACAGCTTTCTTTGAGAAGTAGTGGCGACTGGGCATCTGGTACTGGGGCACTGCGATGGGCATAAGGTCTCAAAAATCCTCTGTGTCCACCAGGCGGAAAGGCAGCATTTCTGTAGCCAACAGCTTGCAGATGGTGAAATTCAACCTCTTAGCTTCCTCATGGCTAGGAGGAAATGGTCTTTTACTTGTCCACATCTGAGGGACCGAGGGCTGGCTGCTGTGCTGAGTCGGGGTTGAGTAGGGGTTCCCAGAAAACTGCTGGTCTGTGAGGAAGGTGCAGGCGGAGATATTTTGTTGCCTTCATCCAAAGGTGGTGCTCTTGATGTCTGACAGCGCTCAACACCAGCAGGTGTTTACACTTCCAAAAGAACTGACAACCTGCCTATCACCCTGGCTGTTGCGGGTAAAGAGGTGGAAGGTCTGCATCCAAAAGCATGTGTGACTGCTGTTCCCACAGTCAGAGGATGAAGATGCCGCGGATGCACTTGATGGGGCAGACGGTGGTTGGCATGGCCCGCTGGACCGCATTGTAGCACAGTGAGCTTCCCACTACGACTTTTGCTTCATATCCATGTGACAGTTCATGCATGAACTACTCAAACTATTGATTTTTTGGACTCTACTTAGATTTTGGTGACAAATCTTACCGATAACATGGGGAGACTAAAGGCTTGTGGATTTTTGAATGTGCTGCATGAAAGTCACCTCACCAACCATTTTAAGCTTGCAACTCTGGGCAATTGATGCCACTTAAGTGGTGTCTGGAGAAAATAGAGACTCTTGTTGGAGTCCCCTTGCTGTGTTTTACATGATTTTAGAAGGGCATGACATGCCTATATCTGTGTCTCCTCCTCCTTTTACTCGTCCAGCTCTTTTCTTTTCGCATTTTTATATGTACATGTCACTTTTCAATGTGTTTGTTGTGTCTTCAGAATAGTTTGTCACCTTTTGGAAACCTTAGAAGGTGTTTTCTATGTGTTTGTGTTTGCCTGCCATTGTTTTCAATGGTGTTCTACAGCGTTCGATGAACATTCAACGAACATTTGAACATTTTCTATACCAACGCCAGCAAATCAGAACGCAGTACTGACCACCAATCGGTGCAGAAATCACAAAGCCCAAGCACGCCTACGTGCTTGGTTTCAGAATCGCTGATGTTGCAAACAACATCGTTATCAATGTGTCACACTCGCTGATGTACCAGATCGAACGTACGAACACCGACTGATTTATGGTCCGGTTCATAAATCTGCGTTCAACGATCAGCTGGTCTTTGAACGCAGATTTATGAACCGGACCATAAATCAGTCGGTGTTCACTGGCCGTATCTACGTGTCACACGCTACGACGTCGTTACGATGTTGCTTGAACCTCTCAAAACCCGTGACGTTTCAACAATATTGTTCACGATATCGTAGTGTGTGACGGGACCTTTAGTGTTCTGTTGCTAGATTTGTGTGTTGTAGATAAAGTTAGATAAAGAAAAAAAAACACTCCCAGAGGCTTAGGCTGCCTTCACACTTGCAGATGGATCTGCAGCGTTTTGCAGATGCATCTGCAAGTGTGAGCATGCTGACCGCGGCCCCTATGTTTATAATAGGGCGCACGCGGTGTGAAAGCTCTCATTCACTCCTATATGTGTACTGTCAGCAGGCGTATGCCTGCTTACAGATCACACTCTCCCGCCCGCAGCATGGACGCTACATCTCGCGTCCACAGTGCGGACGGGAGTGTGTGATCTGTCAGCAGGCATACGCCTGCTGACAGTACACATATAGGAGTGAATGAGAGCTTTCACACCGCGTGCGCCCTATTATAAACATAGGGGCCGCGGTCAGCATGCTCACACTTGCAGATGCATCTGCAAAACGCTGCAGATCCATCTGCAAGTGTGAAGCCAGCCTTACACAGGAAGAGCATGTGACTGTATCCAGTTTCCTGTGTCTGTGTATATGAGACTGAGACACATACGACAAGTTTCATTTCTGATCTATTAAGCGTATCATATTTGTTCTTGTTTGTTGCTGAATAAAGAAGCTCGATTGTCACATGCTTGGAGAGTATCCTGAATAATCCGCTGCCAACAGTGAAACATTCAGGGAAGCTAAAGATAAGGACTTCTGGAAAATGCTGCACACTGGGACATGACTTTCACTGAAGCAGCAGCCACACAAACCCCAAAGTGACTATTACACTTCTTTGCTATTTTTCCAACAACCTGTAACATTTCCCCTGGAGCTTTGGACAAAGAACAAAACTGATCTCGGTGAGGACCAGGGGTGGGTTAAAAGTAGACAGGGCCCGGGGTTGTTTAGAAGAGGGGGCCCCCCAACCCCGAGAATTATGTGACATGTCACATGATCAACTTTTAAAAGATCATGTGATAGGTCACGTGATTAGCACACAGGGACAGATCCATAGAGGCAAAAGATGAACAATAGCCACCTAGCCGCCAGTATACAGCATGAGGCCGCCCTCAGCCCCTAGTATACAGTAGGAAGCAGCACACAGTCTCTAGTATAAAGCAGGCCTCACACAGCCCCCAGTATACAGCAGGAGGCCGCACACAGCTCCCAGTACACAGCAGAAGGCTTCACATAGCCCCTGTATTAAGTTGAAGCCTATGCCCAAACATAGCCCCTGTATTACAGCATGTGCCCACACATAGCCCCTGTATTACAGCATGTGCCCACACATAGCCCCTGTATTACAGCCTGTGCCCACACATAGCCTCCTTTATTACAGCCGGTGCCTACATATAGCCCCCTGTATTACAGCCTGTGCCCATACATAGCCCCTGTACTACAGCTTGAGCCCACATATAGCCCCTGTATTAAAACCTGTGCCCACACACAGCACCTGTTTTACAGCCTGTGCAGCCCACACATAGCCCCTGTAATACAGCCTGTGCCCACACATATCCCCCTGTATTACAGCCTGTGACCACACATAGCCCCTGTACTACAGCTTGAGTCCACGCATAGCCCGTGTAATACAGCCGGTGCCCACACATAGCCCCTGTACTACTGCTTGAGCCCACACATAGCCCCCTGTATTACAGCCTGTGTCCATGCATAGCCCCTGTATTACAGCCTGTGTCCATGCATAGCCCCTGTATAACAGCCTGTGTCCATGCATAGCCCCTGTAATACAGCCTGTGCCCACACATAGCTTCCCCCCCCTACTGGCGGCCCCCTCCTGCATACTATCACACGGGGCTGGTGGTGGCCGCATTCCGTCACCAAGGTAACGCCGCCTCCGGACACGGCAGGAGGCTCAACAAGGGGTTAACGCCGGAAAGCAGCCGCTTGTCGCACAGACAGGGCCGGGTGAGAGTCGGCCGCATGGGGAGCGGTGAGCCCGAGCTGTCGGGCCGGCTGTCACTATCGCTATGTCGGTGCTGACATTACTGCTGGGCCGGTGCTCGCTATCTGCGCTCAGCTCTCCGGCCCGGAGGCTCATCAGAGGCCGCGATCTCCTGCAGGACGCCCGGGCCCGGCATGTGCTGGGAGTACGGGACCTCCCGGAGAGACGCCCGGGGACCAGGCCGCTGCTGTCCGCCCACCTGCTCCGGGCCCTGCGCGATCGCCCCGATACACACCTGCTGCGGCCCAGCGGGGGAACAACGTCCGGGAGGGGACGACACAACTCCGGGAACAGCGCGGACCGGAGGACACCGGAGACCGAACTGGTGAGTGTGGGGAGAGCAAGGACACCAGAGCCCGAGCTGGTGAGTACGGGGAGAGCAAGGACACCGGGGCCCGAGCTGGGGGTATGGGGAGAGCAAGGACAACAGAGCCCGAGCTGAGGGGTACGGGGAGAGCAAGGACACCGGAGCCCGAGCTGGGGGGTACGGGGAGAGCAAGGACACCGGAGCCCGAGCTGGGGGGTACGGGGAGAGCAAGGACACCGGGGCCCGAGCTGGGGGGTACGGGGAGAGCAAGGACACCGGGGCCCGAGCTGGGGGGTACGGGGAGAGCAAGGACACCGGGGCCCGAGCTGGGGGGTACGGGGAGAGCAAGGACACCGGGGCCCGATCTGGGGGTACGGGGAGAGCAAGGACACCAGAGCCCGAGCTGGGGGTACAGGGAGAGCAAGGATAATGGGGCCGAGCTGGGGGGTACGGGCAGAGCAAGGACACCGGGGCCCGAGCTGGAAATACGGGCAGAGCAAGGACACCGGGGCCCGAGCTGGAAATACGGGCAGAGCAAGGACACCAGGGCCTGAGCTGGGGGTACGGGGAGAGCTAGGACACGGAGCCTGAGCTGGGGGGTACGGGGAGAGCAAGGACACCGGAGCGCGAGCTGGGGGGTACGGGGAGAGCAAGGACACCGGAGCCCAAGCTGGGGGGTACGGGGAGAGCAAGGACACCGGAGCCCGAGCTGGTGAGTACGGGGAGAGCAAGGACACCGGGGCCCGATCTGGGGGTACGGGGAGAGCAAGGACACCGGGGCCCGAGCTTGGGGTATGGGGAGAGCAAGGACAACAGAGCCCGAGCTGAGGGGTACGGGGAGAGCAAGGACACCGGAGCCCGAGCTGGGGGGTACGGGGAGAGCAAGGACACCGGAGCCCGAGCTGGGGGGTACGGGGAGAGCAAGGACACCGGGGCCCGAGCTGGGGGGTACGGGGGAGGCAAGGACACCGGGGCCCGAGCTGGGGGGTACGGGGGAGAGCAAGGACACCGGGGCCCGAGCTGGGGGGTACGGGGAGAGCAAGGACACCGGGGCCCGATCTGGGGGTACGGGGAGAGCAAGGACACCAGAGCCCGAGCTGGGGGTACAGGGAGAGCAAGGATAATGGGGCCGAGCTGGGGGGTACGGGCAGAGCAAGGACACCGGGGCCCGAGCTGGAAATACGGGCAGAGCAAGGACACCGGGGCCCGAGCTGGAAATACGGGCAGAGCAAGGACACCAGGGCCTGAGCTGGGGGTACGGGGAGAGCTAGGACACCGGAGCCTGAGCTGGGGGGTACGGGGAGAGCAAGGACACCGGAGCGCGAGCTGGGGGGTACGGGGAGAGCAAGGACACCGGAGCGCGAGCTGGGGGGGTACGGGGAGAGCAAGGACACCGGAGCCCAAGCTGGGGGGTACGGGGAGAGCAAGGACACCGGAGCCCGAGCTTGGGGGTGTACACACCGGCACTGACTGCAGACCACTGGCCACAGCGAGCAGGGCAAGTTCACTGGAGCACGGCGGCTTCACGGATACTACACCCAGTATTATTACTACTGATATCACCACTGCTGGGACTGATACTATACTTGGTATTATTACTACTGATATCACCACTGTTGGGACTGATACTATACTTGGTGTTATTACTACTGATATCACCACTGCTGGGACTGATACTATACTTGGTATTATTACTACTGATATCACCACTGCTGGGACTGATGCTGCACCTAGTATTAGTACTACTAGTGCTGATACTACTAATCTCACCACTAGTCCTACCCTAATATTACTACCACTGCAGATCTACTTTCTCCTATAATACATCTTGCCCTCTTGTCACTAATACTCCCACTCTATTGTTCCTCCTATAGTATTCTCAGTACTATTCCTATACCTAGTATTACTCTTTCAGCTGCCATTACTATTATCCCCTCACTTCGGTGTCCTGGCCTCCATCACTCCGAATAATCCCAGAGCCATAACTTGTAGGTGGAGCGCTATTACTACTTGGCACTGTTCTTGGTTTGACGAGTAGTATTAATAGTACCAGAGGTTAGTGCTACCACTGATGACGGCTGTGCCAATTTGATGTTTGATCGCTCTGTTGTCATTTTCGTTTGCGCATTCCCTTTTTAGTAACAGACAAATTGAATTAATGTCTAAAATATCCCCCCTTCCCCTATAACTGACACAAACCTAAGCCGGGGTCTCCTGGATTGTCAGGGGCCGTCTCCTTTCTGTTTTCTTGGTTTTTAAAATGAGAATAAGTTCTGCATGAAGCTGCTTCTCTGTTAAATATGGACTCTGTAGAATCCAGATTATATAGTAATAAAGACTGGTATCTGTAGAGTCCAGATCTGAGGTCAAAATGCCATTGTGAACATGGCATAATAGCGGGTGGGCACAGGGAGGCCGTGTGTTTCTATATTCATGTTGGGTGGGCACTAGGAGGCCGTATAATTTTATACTGGACATTAAACATGGGAATGTTCTTTCTATTTTACAGTATGAGAATCCCTGGACGATCCCGAATCTCTTGTCTATGACCAGGATCGCGCTGTCTCCTGTTCTCGGTTACTTGATTGTTGCAGAAAACTTTAACTTCGCTCTTGGGATTTTTGTTCTTGCTGGGATCACAGATTTGGTGAGTGCTCGGCCTCTCGGGGGGAGCTTGTGTTTGGCCTCTCGGGGGGAAGGGGGGCTCATGTACAGCCTCTCGAGGGGAAGTTGCTCGTGCATAACCTGGACGTCAGTTCCCCTTATAAGAAACTCATCCAGAAATCTCGTAGTTTTAGTTAACATGGCGGGATTGATTGATTGACCTTGTGAGAGTTGCGGCTCATTCCTCTTGTACCATGAAATTATGTCGGCACAAATAGCATTTCGGGTTTTCCCTTTTTATGGGTTATTCCCATCAGCCATTTTGGCCATGTCTACAGGATGTGGGTTCCACTTCGAGGTCTTGCATATACGAGGTCCTTCAGTCCTTTAAAGGACGTCTGTCACCATGTTTTTCCCATATAAACTGTGTCCACCAACAGTAAAGCTCCCGTCACACACAACGACGCACCAGCAATCCCGACAGCAATAACGATCCTATAGGGATCGTTGGTGCATTGTTACCTGGTCGCTGGGGAGCTGTGAAACAGGCAGATCTCACCAGCGACCAGGGAGCAACCTCCACATCGTTGGTAACTATGATAAACACTGGGTATCTAGGCAGCGCACGCTGCCTAGATACCCGGTGTTTACCATGATTACCAGCATGTGAGATTGCTGATCGTTGGTCTCTCGCTGTCACAAGCAGCGATGCGTGCTGACCAGTGGGAGACCAACGACCTAAAAATGACCCAGAGCACTTTGTAACGATCAGCGATCTCACAGCCAGGGCCTGATCGCTGCTAAGTGTCACACTTAGCGAGATCGCTGTTACGTCACAAAACCTGTGATGTTACAATGATCTCGCTAACGATCTTGTTATGTGTGACGGGGGCTTAAGCCCTTATATACAGCATTCTAGAATACTGTATACAAGTCCCCTAGCTGCACAACGTGAAAAATTACTTATGAGGCGGCCCAGTCCTGAGTGTTGCTTTTCTGGATTACATCATCCACAGTCTCCCACTTTGTGCTCCTGGGCACTCGCACATCGCTCTACCCTGCTGAGTGCAGAGCAAAGTGTTGTATTGCGCATAAATGGGTACTCCATAGGCTTTTCCCTGCACATTACAATACTTTGCTCTACCCTCAGTAGGGCAGATAGAAGTGCTCATGTGCAGGAGCGCAGTGGGTGAGACTGGATGACGTAGGACATTTCATTCACACAAAGCAGAAGAGAGGAGGATCCGGATCAGGACCAGTGACACCCATCAGATTGGACCAAAAGCTCTTTTTTATGCTATACCGATTGGTTTGGGAATTTATATATAGCATTCTAGAATGCTGTATCTACAGGTTTACTGGTGGTGGCTGCAGCTTATAGGGGAAACGCCTGGTGTCAGGTTCCCTTTAAGGAAGGAGCCGAACCCCATATTGGACACAGGTGAGGGTCCCAGTGGTGTGCGCTACACCCATCAACCATTGATGGCGTTTCCTCTTGACATGGCATCCATGTCTGTGATGGAAGCTGTCCTGTCTGTGACTTTGGTAACCTTTGGTTCTGGTATACACGTGTCTTATCCGCACAGATGGCCATACACACAAGGTACCCGGCTACCAGTCACTGTTCCCAGGAGTGAACCTGTCAGACCTCTCTAAAAGGCAGGTACGGATGATCATTTCCAGCAGTCTACGATTGTGACATGGGCACCACTCCGATTGACTTTCTAACATACGTTTTCTGGTTTTAGCTGGATGGATATATCGCAAGGAACTGGGCCAATCAGAAGTCTGCGCTAGGAAGCGCTCTTGATCCACTTGCAGACAAGATCCTAATCAGTGTCCTGTACGTCTGCTTAACATATGCACACCTGATCCCAGGTAAGAAGGCGGCGAACTGAGATCTCGACTCGGGATATTTGTCACATTCACCATTGATCCAATCACCGCTTTTATTTGTAAGGGGGTCATTCCACAATCACAACTTGTCAGTGTCTGATCCTGACGATCGTGAGATCTGGGGTCCGGTGTCCCACCTTGAATGGAGCATTGTTTTTGCTTATTCACTATTCACTGCCGCACCTTGTAAGTTTATGGGACTGATGAAAGCTGTAGCCTTGTTAGTCCCATTAACCTCCAATATGGCAGCAGCAGAATGGAGAAAGACTCAGGACCCTCCTTCTGGGCATAGTTGGGGGTCTCAGTTTTATTCTTTATATTCTCTTCAATCAGTGTTGTTGTATTTAGTCCTCTGTAATTCATCATTCTTGACTAACAGATATGAGGAATTTTACAAAACTCCCTGAAACTAGAATAATAATATTATCACTGGGATCGAGTGTTAGCTGCTGCTATCTGGATGCGATGGATCATTGGTAGGACAGATACCATCATGAATTCTCCGCCTAATGCCAGCTCATGGGTTGGCACGTAGTGGGTGCTGCTATTTGCACATCTATCCTGGCATAACAGTGGCTCTTTACAGGAATCTGCCTGGATTTGGACACAGATCCATGGAAATTACGATGCCGTGTCCTCCTGCCTGCAGATGAATTTTATGAATAGGATAAATCCAGTGTGAATGGGAATCCCGAGCTTGGATTTTCTGATCTCTGCAGATTTTTTCTTCTATATGTACCTTGGTTTGACAACATCATACATTTGTATGGTAACTTGTTGCAGATTTTCACTGTGGGATCCTCCATGTCTGAACACTGACTCCTGGGTTATTGGACCTTGGTGTGACATGATTAACCCCTTCCCGACCCGTGACGCAGCATATGCGTCATGAAAACAAGTTCATTCCCGACCTTGGACGCATTTGCTGCGTCATAGCGGGTTTCCCTTGCTGCGGCTCTATTAATCGGGGTCACTAAAGGGTTAAAATGCCAAGTAATTTATGTTCTCCAGACTTAATTTATAAGGATTACATAGTGGGTTCAATACCAGTAGTACATGGCACATTCTTCTCTATAGGACATGGCCGTAATAACCCTGTAAGTTATGTGCACTTGGATCTATCAGTAAACCGTCCAATGTCTGGTTTTGTTGTCTTTCAGTTCCCCTGACAGTCATGATCGTTTTGAGGGACGTTGTATTGATTGGTGCTGTTTTTTATGTCCGTTATAAAACCCTTCCACCTCCAGTAAGTATATGTGATGTGCTCATGTTTCCTTGTGTGTACACAGTTTTAGGGGTATCTAGTGGTTTCCTTCAGAGCCTAATATTTCTCACCAATTTTGTGGATATGTGATAAAAGTTTACACGTGAGCTGAGTTAGGAGGATGGGAGTAATGTGCTGCTAGGAGTGAGTTTAGGTGACGGCTTGGCCCATTTACTAATGGATGGATGAGTGCCCAAAGCACTAGAGCCGAGGTCCCCCACCTTTCTGATGTTGAGAGCCATATTCGGCTCAGAGAGGGTAACAAGCGACATCCAGCTCCCGCCCGCTCACAGTGAGGACACCCAGGGCCCCAATTACCGGTATAATAACTGCTAAAGCTTTTCCAAAGAAATCACACTGAGGCGGTGTGCCAAGATCCAGGGGTCTCTACCTTACCCGAATTCAGATCTGCTCTTCTGTGTGAGGTTAGTCACAGAAGTCCCTGTCTGGAGACCTTCTCCTCATGTAGACTTGGTGCTTATGTACCAAACTGGAAGACAGTCGCAAGCCACACAACACAGGCCTGTGAGCTGCATGTTACGCCTGAGCCCCAAGTGAGGGACACCTATATTAGGGATTACTGATGTTTTTTCTTCTTAACACTCAGTACATCCTTGGAGAATGGGAATACTTAATGTATAAATGTCATTTAATTGAAAGAAAAAACAATACTGCACTGGTTGTTAATGATGTGTCACATAGCAGGTAAGATAATGCTTTTTAGTGCCATATGGCTTATTTTCTCACATTTTTCTGTACTCTTTTAAAAACTGCATTTTATAGCTTTCTGGGCATGGCCAGTGTCCCTCGGTGTCTGCCAGCACTCTGTGCATATCTACAGATTCGCTTGCCTCCCATAATGCATTGCTGTCACTAGGGAGCAAACATCTACTCTGCTGCACTCGCATCTCCTGAGAGCACAGCTGATAGTGAGCAGTGTGATGTGCCAGCAGAGAAGGGGTTAATAGAGATCCTGAGCAGAAAAGGAGCCATATGACAGAGTAGAAGCTTGTACCAAGGAAGGAGGAGTTTGCGCTGACACTAACATTGCTGAGCACTGTGCTGTAGCCTGAGGTAATCTGATACTTTGTCACCTCATCAGCTGCAGTCAGTGTGTAAGCCACACCCCTTCACTTTATATGGTTAAGTGGCTGTATTCAGTGTGAAGACGGATCTGACTGAGAATGAACACCTGTCTGCTTTACACACCGTGTAGTGGGGACACCTTGTGGAAGGATTTTAAATGGTTTTCTACCATTCTCTTATGAAGTATATTTGAAAGTTTATGATAATCACTTACTCTACATTATCATTAATAAAAAAATGTAAATGATGATTACGCTTGTCACCAGTTTTTCCCAATATAAATTAAAACCGCCACCTTTAATCCATCTTTAACTGCACACTAGCAAGCTGCATAGAAGTCCCCAAGACACTATGAATAGCCCTAAAAATACCTTTTTATAATCCCTTCATCCCCTTATATGGTCCCATTTGATAGACCTCACTGGTCTTGATTCGCACCTCCTCTCTCCTCACAATCACAGTTGTACTGCATTTGTCATGTGGATGATGTGTCCTTGGTCATCTACACATGGTCTCCTTTACATGTCTCACAGAGGTTATGCCTTTTGTTTATTACAAGCCCTGGAGTCAGATTCTCAGGGAGATCAGTGTCCGGCTCGTAGATACTGGTACATATTCAGACATTTCTGTGGAATAAGATAAGATTGCAGATATCACAGGTATCATTTTCTTCAGCTTCCTATGACCTGTATGCCCATGTAGATGGATTAGGAGTGTTGATCCTACAGACAGATTCCCTATAACAATGGCACACTTAAACCTTTCTAAAAACATTTCCAGTAGTGGTTCCAGACAATCATCCTTTTAATACTAGGAACTTTTGAGAAGTCTTTGCAGTCTGGGTAAGACTTATTGGCACTTTTTCCTCAGATAAGCCTGGTGTAGGGGAAGATGAAGCAACCTGTAATGCTTAATAGGAAAAATTGGAGTCTGGCTCAACAGGACTGTATTAAGAAAATATAGTGCGTAGAAAAGAAAAATTTACGTGGTCAACATGACTCAGTTGACGCGTTTCGACTGCACTAAGCCGTCTTACTCATGACTCATGTAGTCATGAGTAAGACTGCTTAGTGCAGTCGCAACATGTCAACTGGGTCATGTCGACCATGTAAATTTTTCTTCTGTATGCACTATATTTTCTTTTGAAAAAGAAAAGGAAAATATAGTGCTGTTGATCCGGACTCCAATTTTTTCTGTTACCCTCGATGTCAGGCCAGTGTCCGAGCACCAGTTGGATGAGCGTAGAGCAACTAACTGGGTGAGCTAGAATCAAGGTTCTATAAACTGTAATTCTTGTCTAGAGCAGTAACGTGGTTAATTCCTTTACACAGCATCTTGTTTTTGAGTCTTGGGAACCTCTGATCATTGCTCTGTGCAGCTGGACGGGCCGCAACATTCATCCTGTGTAAGCGTGGGGGTCACATGAGCAGACGACAAATCATCAGTTTCATCCAGAAACCTCGGACCATTTTTTCTCTCTTAGCATCCATGTGCATCTGTTTTTTTGCAGCAGCCGTTATTAATAATTTACAGGACCATTTACAATTTCCTATGTTAATGAATTGAAATGTATCCAGTAAAAAAAACAGAAGCTAAATGGATGTTCTGTGTGGGATTTGGTCTTTTTGATTGGACAAAAGAAACTAATGCACATTTATTATTATTATTTTTTTTTCTTTTTCACATGCAAATTGTCAATGAAAAAGCCTTATCTAAATAGCTCAATCCAATATATGCCAGTGCTGTCCATGTCGTGTCCATTTCATCATCTTCACGTGTACACCAAGAGATGGGAACAACTTCAGACTTGTAAGGACAGAGGGAAGAGGATTGAAATGTATACCCCTCCCCTCTGTACCAGTCTGTCATTATTAATTTGTTTACTGTAACCTATCTGTATTAGTATGTACCCCATATTCATGGAATTAATGTTGGTATATAAATAATAACTATATACCGATGGATCTTGACAGCAGGCAGTGGACAGCAAGTTACTCAGAACAGACATGAGTAGTGGCCATAACTAGAGCAATTTTTTACTAAAAAAAAAACCCAGCATTTTTGGTCATGACATTATATAACCCTTTTGATAGTGGCTACTAAGGCAAAATATGTTGCTAAAATAAGTGACCATTGTAAGCAAATTATCATCTGTCCACAACATTGCAGTGAGGTGGCGATTTTACCGCTAAAGGGATGGGACACAGGACCCCAGCATACTTGCAATATCAGGGACCACAAATTAGTAAGTATGACTTGGATTGTTGGTGGGCGTAGCCCAGTGTTTCCTTCCGCGCGCTATATCGTGGACCCGGCACGCTTATTGTTGATTGTCGTATCTGTCACTGGCGTTTCCTGCTGGCAATACACCGCTTGTCAGTTTTTACCTAGGTCGGTGGAACGAAGAGGGAACTGGAGTTAGTTGGTATGGTAGCCGGCTTAGTGGGCTCAACCCAGTGTCTTCTGCACGCCACTGTGGATCGGTCTTTTGTCGAGGAATGGAGTCAGTAGGGGCATGGAGACCAGGCTTAGTCTGTAGAAACAACCAGTTGAAAGGCACTAAGCGGGTAGAATGTAGGAAAAGAAATGCTGGGCCACACCCAATAAGGCGGGTATAACGCTCCCCGATCAAGTCACAGCCATTAACCTTTGGTCCCCCATACTGCACGTTTGCCCAGTTTGGCAGGCGGTGGAATCAAAGCTGTTCTTCTCACACCAGTAGTGAGCATAGTTTGTATAAACCAGAATACCCTTTAATAATTCAGCATGGAATTGGCTTTTAAGCTTCTTGATCCAAAGCCATAAGTGGATCCAACAGGATTGGGAAATGTACAGAACTCACTCCGTCTGGGCCTATAAATTGTACTGCACATTCATACAGTGACTTATCATTGTTTTTCTTTTAGAGAACTCTTGGCAGATATTTTAACCCTTGCTATGCAACTGCTCAGTTAGAGCCAACGTTTATCAGTAAGGTTAGTAAATGTCTGTCTTTTCTGTCTTCCCTGTGTACAATGTGACCGTTCATCCAAATCGGCAAGAATCAGCAAGTCCACCAATGCTGCTATTATATGGCAAGCGGAAGTAACAATGTCCTCTAAGGGTACCTTTACACGCGGCAACTTTTCTAGGAATTTCACTGGTAACTTTCTGGTTGCAGTGAAATCATGGACACATTGTTCCGTGTACAAATGGAACAATGTGTCCATGATTTCACTGCAACTAGTAAGTTGCCAGTGAAATTCCTAGAAAAGTTGCCGCGTGTAAAGGTACCCTAAGGTACCTCCTAGGTGTGTCGGTGCTCAGCCACCAGAATATAGTCAGTACAATAAGATGATGTTGGCAGAATTCGCCAGAAAGCTGCAATCTCTACAAATATGCAGGAGAGGAGTAAGGCCGTGTGCCCACTGGGGCTGCAATCTCTATATATATATATATGCAGGAGAGGAGCAAGGCTGTGTGCCCCCTGGGGCTGCAATCTCTATAAATATGCAGGAGAGGAGTAAGGCCGTGTGCCCACTGGGGCTGCAATCTCTATATATATGCAGGAAAGTAGCAAGGCCGTGTGCCCACTGGGGCTGCAATCTCTATAAATATGCAGGAGATGAGTAAGGCCGTGTGCCCACTGGGAGTTTGTGTTGCGTTTTTTTTTTTAATTTGTATCAAACACGGATCAGTCCCTATGTCTGCATCAAAGTGAATGGGATTTTCAATTTGCTGTGCAGATGTGGCGTCCCTGCGGTCTGGTCGCAACAGAGGTACTGCACCTAATCAATAGGTGTGGTATCCCACTCCCAGGTAAGATGGGGACACAATACCGAGACACACACACCTACAAACAACACCCATCTCAACTCCTGACCAGGAGATAGAGGGGCCGGATGTGACCCCATGTGTGGAGCCCCATCTGCTGGCAGGAGAAGGGAAGAGGCAGAGGGGCGGGAACAGATAGGTAGACTAGAAAACAGCAGGAAGAGGAGGAGTGAGTTAGGCCAGGGTCACATCGGCGTTTTTTGTTTAAAATCCTGATCCGGTTTTGAGCTTTAAAAAAGCTCAAAACCGGACCAGGAAAGGCTCCTGATAGAAGCCTATGCAAAACACCGGATGGCTTCACAAGCCATCCGGTGGCCGGATCCGGCACTGCTGCCTGCGTTTAAAATCATGCAGGCAGCAGTTTTCGCAGCGTTTACCGGGACCGCACTGCGGTCACCGGATGGCTCAGGATGTGTAATCCTGAGCCATCCGGTAACTGCAGAGTTTGCGGATCCCGATCTGGCAAGTTAATAAAGAGTTAAAATAGCTGACCTAAATGACTTTTTGAGGTCTGTAGGGGGGCTTAGACCCCCCTACAGACCGGCCGGCGACTTCTATAGTGTTCTTCTACAATTTCTCAATGGTCACAGGCTCTTCGGAGCCCGTGCATGTAAACCAAAGGGGCCCCCCCGTATCACTATACTGGGGTGCATAGACCCCTGTATTACAAATAAGCTGTATTGATGTCTAGTAACGGTTAAATGTGTACATTTGCATTGTAAGTATATACTTACAACATTCTTTCGTAGGCAGAGTGAAGGAAATCCATGGGCGGGGCTGTGTGCAGCAGCCTCCGCCCGCTCCTTCTTGATGCCCGCCCCCTCTGGCCGTAATCCAGTCTTGTGAGGGCGGGGACGTCGTTAAAGGGGCGTGGCTAACTAATGTGCCGCGGTTAGCCACGCCCCGTTAACGACGTGCCCGCCCTCAAAACACTGGATTACGGCCAGAGGGGGCGGGCATCAAGAAGGAGCGGGCGGAGGCTGCTGCACACAGCCCCGCCCATGGATTTCCTTCACTCTGCCTACGAAAGAATGTTGTAAGTATATACTTACAATGCAAATGTACACATTTAACCGTTACTAGACATCAATACAGCTTATTTGTAATACAGGGGTCTATGCACCCCCAGTATAGTGATACGGGGGGGCCCCTTTGGTTTACATGCACGGGCTCCGAAGAGCCTGTGACCATTGAGAAATTGTAGAAGAACACTATAGAAGTCGCCGGCCGGTCTGTAGGGGGGTCTAAGCCCCCCTACAGACCTCAAAAAGTCATTTAGGTCAGCTATTTTAACTCTTTATTAACTTGCCAGATCGGGATCCGCAAACTCTGCAGTTACCGGATGGCTCAGGATTACACATCCTGAGCCATCCGGTGACCGCAGTGCGGTATTCAGCACACAGTTTTGAAAAAAACTGTGTGCGACCGGCATTGCGTTCACCGCATCCGGATCCGGATGCGGTGAATGCAATTTATGTTTTCAATGTGACCCTACCCTTAGTCAGAAGTCAGTCAGTTTAGTCTGAGAGGGACACCGAGAGAGATGGAGTTCTAGGGGAGGCTAGTGCTGGGGCCTAATGGGACTGGTTGATAGGTTGGCCAAGGAAACCCCAGCCAGAGTGACCCCGAACCTACAACCGCCTTTGAAGTCGTTGCTTCGAGAACTGGCCCCAATCTGGCAACAAGACTGTAAGGGTGAACCGGGAAACCGACAACCACTGGGCTTTATGTGCAGTGGTCAACTACCTTGGACAATCCGCAGGACAGTGGCTAGACCTAGGGTCAGAGGATGTGTCAATCGTCGCTCGACAGGGCCCGCAGCCATCAGCTTGGGACACTGGAGCACGAAGGCGCAGGGAAGGAGAGGAGAGTAAACCAGCGCAGAAGAGGGCAACCTGGAAAGACATACAGAAGAGTGTCTCAGTGGAGTGGACCTGGATTGCCTGGGAGTTGGATGAACTACGAACCTGGAGGACACAGTACCCGGCTTGGTTGCTTTGCATAAGCATCATTAAAAGGTTAAAGAACTGCACCCTTTGTGTCTTCCTGTTATTTCCTGCGCCCTCCTTACCACCTCCTGCACCCTAACTACGACTGCCATTATCCCCAAAGACTTCTACATTACACCCCAGGGACCCGCTCCGCCTGTGGGGAGTGTCACCATCCCGGCTGCCACTACATCTATCCCCTGGGGGCTCATCCAAGCAGTGCTGGTCACACCTGACCAGGTACCACAGGGTGGCTTCACGTAAAGACTCATTATCCTCTTTAAATAACCCCATTTCTGCATGGCCAGGGCCACGGAGTTGGGCCACAGCCACAGTGACCTCCCTGATTGATTGCTGGCGCGGCTACCGAGTACTAAAAGCCCTTGCGGCCTTTGCACAGATTTTTTGACTGCTGCGTTGGTGCTGCAGAAAGCACATCCAGAAAATAATGAGCGTCAATTATTGCTCTGTGTTTCCTCTGCGCTTTCTCCATTGACTTCATTCTACTTAAAGAAAAGTGTAGCAGTAAAAAAACAGAGCAAAAAAGCCACACATACGATGATTAGTTTGTGATGCTTTGTTGAAAGAAGAAAAAAATAAATAAAAGATCCGTTTTGGCTGCAGAAAATGCACCAACAATGGGTCAATTAAACACGGAGCAGAAACACCTGTGGGCCCATAGCCTAAGTCTACTTGGCTACGGTTGATCGTGTGTAATACGCCATTACTATCTGCCCCCGCAATCTCTACTTAGTTTTGTGAATTATATTTTATAAGCGTGATTGTCTTAATTTAATGGTCCTCCTCATAAGGTTATTTCCATCTTGCATACTTGTCGCTTTTCCCAAAAATGTCTGATAGATGTAGACCCTCACCTATCTGCAGAAAGTGAGGCCCCATTAAACCCTTTGCTGCCTAGTAACAAAGCCAGAAAGTGAATGGAGAGTTTGCAGGATCTGCTGTTAGGCCGGCTTCACACCACGTTTTTCAGGATCCGGGGCGGTCCGGTGTGAACCGGACAGTCCCGGATTCGGTTTCGGCCCCATACTATGGGGCCGGATGGCAGCTATTTGCCATCCGGTTCCCATCTATCCGGTAGGATCTGGGAGAATTCGGGTTTTCCTCAAGGACACAAAATCGCAGCTTGCTGCAATTCTCTGTCCGGGGCAGAAATCTGCACAAATCTGATTCTCCCGGATCTGGGACAATTCAGCGCCCCCTAACATGGGAGTCTATGGCACCGGATCGCCCTGGATCCGACAAAATAGGATCCGGAAGCCGGACACCGGCAGCTGGAGTTCAGCAGCGAGCGCTGCTAAACTTCAGCACCATGAGCTGTCCCCTGCAGAGATTTCAGGACTGCGGCCAGCTCCACGCTAGCTGTGGTCTTGAAATTTCTGCAGCTGGTGCTGCGATCACCCGAATCTGGCTGCAAACCGGATCTCAGGGCATATTAGCCCTCCGGTTCTGTTTCAAAATTGGGTCCGGGACTGTCAGGTTTACACCGGACAGCCCCGGACCTGATCTTGCCATGGTGAGAAGCCAGCCTTAGAGATGTGGGTCTCACCGCATAGATTCTATGGTCGCTATTGATTGTGGCAGCTAAGCGTGATCTCCAATCCCAGCAATTAGGTGATATCTGCCTACACCTGGTACCTGTGTACTTGTGGTGTTTTTGGTTCTTCACTTCACTTCATCAAAAGGGTTAAAATCTCATCTATTCGTCCCTGACATTGCCGCAGTGACCGCGGGCTGTACGTGCCACCATCACCATTGCGGTGACTGATTTACCTGCAGCAGCCTGTGTCGGTGCAGTGTGTCATCGCTACTGTGATGTGACCAGGGCTGCACAGGATCAAGGGAGCGAGGGCTGCGGAGCCGCGGGGGGCGGCACAGATGACTCCTAATGTATAGAAGACATAAGAAACCAGTCAGACTTTGGTTACCAGTTTAATCGGTGATCTCTGAATTTTCCTTTTAACAGTCTGGAAATCTGATTTTCTGCATTCTGTCTCTTGTAGATGAACACCGCAGTCCAGTTAATACTGGTGGCAGCGTCCCTCACGGCTCCGGTATTTAATTATGTGGATAGTGTCTATCTTCAAGCGTTATGGTGAGTGACACACGATCACACAGCTTAAAGGGGTTTCTGACATATTGGAGAACCAGACTTATGATAGTCCCATAGGACCGCCTATAATTAAAATAGTAAAACGGCCACTACAGCGAGATAAGTGTATACAAATCCTATTATGATTCGGTGTTCTCCATGAATATTGTGTATGTATGTGTGCGGAATGGGGCGCTCCATGCCATTCATCACCAATCTTCCACAGTAAAGGGCTCGTTACACGCTTCAATGTCCCAGCGATCCGACCTGACCTACATCGCTTGAACGACGTTTCTTGATCGCTAGTGAGGTGTCACACGTACAGATATCATGAGCGACGCAGCAATGGCTCTGCGACAAGCGACTGATATAAGCAGTCGTTTGGATGACTATGTTCCTAAGTTCTCAATAGGGGAAGTCGTAAACAAGATCGTTATCAAGGTGTCACACACACCGATGCTGCAGGTTGAACGGACGACCCAACGACTGATTCATGGTCCAGTTCATAAACCTGCAATCAACGATCAGCCGACTTATTGTTGGTCATATCGACGTGTCACACGCTACGACGTCACAACGACGTTCTTGCAGCGCCCCAAAAGCCGTGACGTTTCAACGATATCGTTCACGATCTCGTAGCTTGTAACGGGCCTATTAGCAGCTGGCCATTCTGGCTCATAGAGGCATCCCCTCTACAATGTGCATGTTCCCCAAATAAGGTGTATGGGTCTTGTCCTAGTTAACCCCATTAAAGTGTGCTATCATTCGGATTTTTTAAAGAGCTTGTGCCATGAACAATTGTACAATTCAGTTAACAGATCTAAAGCCCCCGTCACACGGGGCGACATCGTCGCCTATTATATAGGCGACGTAGGGGCGTGGCCTATCGGCGGCGACATCGCCCCTTCGTCGCCTCATGTAAAGGGGCGATGTCTGCGCCGCCGGGAGGTCGCCTGGTTTCAGAGCAGTGCTCTGAAACCAGGCGACCAATCTGGGGCGATGTGTACACATCGCCCCATGTAACCGGCCGCCAGCAACCTGTCAGGCGATGGGAGCCATAGGCTCCCATTGTCCTGCATCGCCGCTGGAGATGTCGCCCCGTGTAAATGGGGAACAGCGACGCTGGCTGGGCGCCAAAAAACGTGCGCGCTCCTGCCAGTCGCCACCGACATCCACAGCCCCGTCGCCCCGTGTGACGGGGCCTTTAGGCTGCGTTCACACATTGCGTATTTTGCCGCGTTTTTTTACGCACGCTTTTCAAAATACGCAATGTGCCTTTTGTCTGCTTGCAAAGTGAATGGGAAATTCACTTTGCAGTGCAGACATTGCGTAAAAATACGCAGTGCGTTTTCCGGGAGAAAACGCAGCTCCGTAAACAATT
The DNA here is from genome assembly GCA_033576535.1 of Allobates femoralis. Classification (NCBI taxonomy): domain Eukaryota; kingdom Metazoa; phylum Chordata; class Amphibia; order Anura; family Aromobatidae; genus Allobates; species Allobates femoralis. The sequence goes on from JARQOC010000001.1 coordinate 538,268,145, forward strand.
GATATGTCAATTGTTTACGCAGCTACTTCTGCGTATTCTCCCAGAGGGGAGGAAGAATCCAGCTTCCTCCTCCCCTCTGTGACAGCTGTGGCCGCCCATTAGATTCCACAGTGTGTTAATACACACTGTGAAATCTAAATTAAACAAAAGCAAGTGTGTGAAAAATAAAAAAGAATGAATACATCACCTTCCGACGCCTTCTCCCGCTGTCCGGTGCCTTCTCCCGCTGTGCGATCCCCGGTTGTAAGTCAGATCTCTTCTGACAAGACCTGTGGTGATGTCAGAGTGGGGGCGTTCCCGGGCACTCGTGGTCATGTGACCGCGAGCAGCCAATCAGCGATGGGAACGCCCCCCCTCTGACGTCATCACAGGTGCTGTCAGAAGAGAGCTCACTTGGAATCGGAGATCGCACACCGAGAGAAGGCGTCGGAGAGGTGAAGTATTGATTGTTTTTATTTTTCATTAACTTGCCTCTGTTTAATGTAGATTTCACAGTGTGTATTAACACACTGTGGAATCTAATGGGGCGGTCACACATGTCACAGAGGGGAGGAGGAAGCAGGATTCTTCCTCCCCTCTGTGACATCACTGCGCTTTCTGGGGGGAAGAAAGCGCAGTGTGTGAAAGCCCCTGCGTATTTTGCTGCGCTTTTTTGCGCGGCAGAAAAACGCGGCAAAAAGCGTGCGCAAAAAAGCGCAGCAAAATACGCAAATGTGTGAACGTAGCCTTAAACTGAAAATAAGTTCCACAATTGGATGTCTAAAAAAGAAAAAAAAATAAATGTTCCTGTCCCAAGATATTCTTACAAATGTGTCCCTGTGCAATATACTGGGGCATCACAATGAATTAAATTATCTTTATGATGATATTCTAATTCAGTAATTTAATACATAAAGGGAAATGCATATATTATATAGAATCATTACACACAGAGTGATCTATGGCCCTTTCACATCAGCGTTTTTTTTAAATCGCGGCAGATGCGGTGAAAAAACCGCATCTGCCGCGATTACCACATAACCGCGACACTTGCGGCACAATTGCGGCAAGCCCCATAGAATGTCTATGCGAGCTTGCGGCAAGTGCGGTATCGGCACTTGCGGCAGGTGCGGCCGCAAAAAAACCGCGGCTGACCGCGGTTTTATTCGCGGCCACACCTGCCGCAAGTGCCGAAACCGCTCTTGCCGCACCTGCCGCACACTTACCGCAAGCCCCATAGACATTGCAGGGGCTTGCCGCAACTGTGCCGCAAGTGCAGTGGTTATGCGGTAATCGCGGCAGATGCGTTTTTTTCACCGCATCTGCCGCGATTTAAAAAAACCGCTGATGTGAAAGGGGCCTAAGTCAAATGTTTATTTCTGTAAACGTTGATGATGATGGTTTACAGCCAATGAAAACCCAAAAGACATTATCTCAGAAAATTAAAGTAGTGAGGATGATGGGTTAAAAACCGCGCTGCCATATTCCACAAAACATCAAAGGGTGAATATAATATTGATTTATTAGTCATTGCATTTCAGGGCTCCCAGAAACATGGCAATATGATATTGATTTGTCCTGGGAAGGTGCCAGGTAGCTCTGAAACTTGTTGACTAATAAATCAATACTTTATTCACCCTTTGGTGTTTCATGGAATACGGCAGTGCAGTTTTTAACCCTTCATCCTCCCTACTCTATATGCACCACGCTGGGGACTGCAGCAGCCGTGATCTGCTTTTATAGTGGTTGTTAGTCTCACAACCACACAAGGTGAAGCCTCTGATACCTACTTAGGTTATATTTTATTTCTCAGACCCTTCATCCTCCCTTCTTTAAGCCATAATCATCAACATTAACAGAAGTAAACACTTGAAATAGATCACTCTGTTTGTAATGACTCTATATAATATATGTGTTTCCCTTTATGTATTGAGTTACTGAAATAAATTAACTTTTTCAAAATATTTTAATTCATTGAGATGCACCTGTATGTGTCCGACCATGCGGGTATAGGTCAGATATACCACAGCACCTGGGCAGGGGAAGAAGTTAAGGAGAGTATACAGACATTACAACCAGGGATCACAGCTGATTCTCTCTCTGACATAATACAAGTTTTTAAACAGAAAATCAAATGTTTTTCATCGTAGAAAGAATCAGCTGTGTCTGTATACTCCTATATTCTGTGATCCCTGGCTGTAATGTCTGTATACTCTTATATTCTGTGATCCCTGCCTGTAATGTCTGTATACTCTTATATTCTGTGATCCCCAGCTGTAATGTCTGTATACTCCTATATTCTGTGATCCCCAGCTGTAATGTCTATATACGCTTTTATATTCTGTGATCCCCATCTGTGATGTCTGTATACTCTTATATTCTGTGAACCCCAGCTATAATGTCTGTATACTCTTATATTCTGTAAACCCCAGGTATGATGTCTGTATACTCTTATATTCTGTGATCCCCTGCTGTAATGTCTGTATATTCTTATATTCTGGGATCCCCGGCTGTAATGTCTGTATACTATTCTATTGTGTTATCCCTGGCTGTAATGTCTGTATTGTTGTTGTTATTATTATTATTATTATTATTATTATTATTGTTTAGTTATATAGCGCCATTAGGTTCCATGGTGCTTTACATGAGGATAAGTGAGACCCGAACAAGTACACTAAATCTAGGCGATCGGGACGTACTGGTACAGGAGGGGCAGGGACCCTGTCCACGAGGGCTCACAGTCTACGAGGAGTCTGTATACTCTTACATTCTGTGATTCCCCCGCTGTAATGTCTGTATACTCTTATATTCTGTGATCCTCGGTTGTAATGTCTGTATACTCTTATATTCTGTGGTCTCCAGCTGTAATATCTGTATACTCTTATATTCTGTGATCCTCGGCTGTAATGTCTGTATACTCTTTTATATTCTGTGATTCCCGCTGTAATGTCTGTCTACTCTTATATTCTGTGATCCCTGGCTGTAAAGTCTGTATACTCTTGTATTCTGTGATCCCCAGCTGTAATGTCTGTATACTCTTATATTCAGTGATCCCTGACTGTAATGTCTGTATACTCTTATATTCTGTGATCCCCGGCTGTAATGTCTGTATACTCTTATATTCAGTGATCCCTGGCTGTAATGTCTGTATACTCTTATATTCTGTGATCCCTGGCTGTAATGTCTGTATACTATTTTACTTACTCCCCTGCCCAGGAGCTGTGCAATTTCCAAACTATTCCTGCAAGGTCGGATACATACGTTACACAGGGACACATTTAGAAACATATCTCTGTACAGGAACTTTTTTTTAACACATCCAATTGTGGAATGTATTTTTATTTTAAGATTTATTAAGTAAATTCTACAATGGTTCGTGACACAACCCCTGTAAGGGGGCATAGTCCCACATTCTGAACTGGAAATATGCAGGCTTGCTGACATTTTGGATGCACCCCCCCACCCCATCTAGCCATGAATTAAGCAGGGTCCTGGCCCTGATATTTCAAGCCATGAGACCTATTTATATTCTGGTGTTTCACCCTAATGTTGGTGTCTGTCTTCCAGGTGTATCACTGCGTTCTCCACCGTGGCCTCAGGTTACAGCTACTACCATTATGGACGAAAGACGGTCAAAGTTTTGAACAATAAGTAAAGCACGGATTACTCTTGGGACTATAAGATACCGCAGATGATAAGGAGCGATGTACGATCCGTCATCTCCTCATTGTAATTACTGGACACTGATGTACAATGGACTCAGAGCGAATCATCGGAGGATCCGACTTCTACACTTAATATTCAATATTTGAATGTGGTATAATAGACACATGGGGGGTTGTGGAATAATTGACAGTAGCTCTGTGTGGAAATGATTATTGTCAATATCTAATGAATTTTGAGAAATAACTTTTTCGGCTGTGATCTTGCAGTTTTACACAAGATTTTTGATTTGCACTTAGAATTAAAGGAATTTTATAAGGGAAACTGCAGTGGGTGTGTCTGTATATTGCATATATGGCTCATAGGGGGAAAAATGAATGATGCCCTGAGGGGACGTGACCACTGTGGAAATGACCATTAGGCGGGGTGCACATGGGTGTATAAAGAATTGTCCACACTTCATCCAGAAGACTCAGGTATATATTTTTTTTTTTCAGTTTGCTCTTTTACAGAATTTTGAATCTGTCTGCAGACTTTTGCTTTGTAATCTGACAAAAGCATGATGCAGGGGTTCACACCCTGATTCCAGTGAGCTATAACTCCATTTTCTGGTCATCATAATGGGAGACCCAGACAATGGGGTTTAGGGCACTGCCCTCCAGAGGTCACACTAGGTACTACAAGTTTGTAGACACCGCCTCCTCCGCTTATAAACCCCTACCGCAGGGAACATCCTCAGTTTTAAACTTAGTGTGCTCGGAGGATCACGCTTTGCTTGCACTTCACTGCATTCTCACAGCTTACGTGATGGCGTCTGAAGACAAGGTAAAATGGTTCCGGTCGGGACCGGCGACAGTCTCCCCGCTCACCCTTGTGGAACACGCAGGTGGAGGTACCGGAGGGCCTAGAGCCTGGACACTTTGTGTTCTCCCGGTACGCTGTCGCGCTCCTTTCCATCCCTCTCTGGGGGGCTCTGGAGAGTGGGAGATAGGAGCCTTGCACAGCTCCGCTCCGTCCGAGGCCTCCCTAAATGGTGCTTACAGACCGGACTGGAGCCAGCCCAGTCCGAGGCCTCCCTAAATGGTGCTTACACTCCGGACTGGTGCTGAACCCCCGTCCGATGCCTCCCTAAATGGTGCTTACAGACCGGACCGGCACTGAGGCACTCTGTGTCTCCTGTGTGCCTGGGGGTAGTGTCTGGCACTTTATGTGTTTCATGACACTCAGACCGCGCGTTACCCTCGGGTCCGCGGATCTGGAGGTGTACCCCGTGCTGGGGTCACCCTGGCTGACCGCCCTGTGTGTCACAGGGGCTGAGGCTGTAGGCTGCGGATGTTTGTGCATGCAGTCTGTATGTTGTGTTTTTCACACTAATTCCCGCGCTGCGGGCTCTGGCGCCTTCATGTTGAGGCTGCTTGGAGGATGGGAAGCAGCCCGTACGGTGACGTCATCGATGGGAGTGTGTGTGTGCTTCCCGCGTGTTTTCGGCGCCGCCCACAGTTTCACTGTCGGCGGCCATCTTTACCCCTCACTTCCCGGCTGGGATCTGTATGCAGCGTGCGTCTGCACTCCAGGGGAGACCGGAAACCTTCGCGGAGGTCACACACACACACCGCTTCCTCCTACCGCTTTGCTGCGGTCGGTAAGCCACCGGGACTCCCGGTTTTTGTCTGCAATTTGGCTTATTTTCCCCTACTGTGGCGATGTCCTCAGCTAGGAAGCGTGCTGCTAAGGCGGCAGAGGCCACCATTACCTGTGCTACATGCAATGGGACACTGGTGGAGGGGTCCTGCAATAACTGCGGACGCCCAGAGGCCCGGACTGACACTGCTGAGTCAGCAGCTCCGGTGCTATACCCTGAGGTCCAGGTGGTCCCAGGGCCATGGGAGACTCAGAATAAGATCAATGAATCTCTGTTGTCTCAGCTGTCCTCCATGTCGCAATCCCTGGAGGCACTTAATAGGAGGCTGGATAGCCCAGTTACTCCGTCCAGTTACCCCCGGGCGTCTCCCTCTTCTGCTGTGAGACCCCTTAAGCGGGCTCGTCGTGAGGAGTCACCCGAGCTCCAGGCTCTCTCTGAGGAGGAGCGTTCCTCTGATGGTGAGGACGATGATGGGGGTTCAACTTTCGGGTCTGTGTCTGTATCTGAACCACCAGACGGGGTGGAGGATCTGGTGTCCTCTATCAACGAGACCTTACGTCTCGTGACACCCCCTGAGGAGGTGACGGTGCACCCGAAGGAGGTCTATCAATGGCTGCGGCCAGAGGCTAGACCAAGTGGTTCCTTCATGGACCACACGAACTTTGGAAGGGTGATTAGAGCTCCCAGGTTACATCCTGGGCGGCGTTATGTCCGTAAAACCAAGGACAATCGCTTCCCCTTTCCCCAGGAGGTGCTTCAGGAGTGGTCGCAGTCCCCGAAGGTGGATGCTTCCATGACCAGGATTGCTGCACGCTCCCTTTTCTCTGCCTCTGATAGCTCCTCGCTGAAGGATGCGACGGATAGACAGGTCGAGCAACTCGCCAAGTCTTCCTATGAGGCTGTGGGGGCTTCATTTGCCCCTAACTTTGCCACGGTCTGGACCTTACAAGCGATTACTACCTGCTTGGATGGTATCTCTGACCTGGCAAGGTCCAGTCCAGAGGTCCTGGCACTTACCGAGAGGGCGAGGGCCTATGCGGACTACGCCAGGACGGCGACTCTGGAAACTGCCACTCGCTCAGCTGTGGCTTCGGCCAATGCTATAGCGATCCGCAGGTTGTTGTGGCTGCGTCTTTGGGACTCAGATACCACATCCAAGAAGATTTTGCAGAATCTTCCGTTTGCTGGTGACAGGCTTTTTGGCACCGAACTGGACAAGCTGATAAAGGATTCTGCTGAGTCTAAGATACCGCAGAATAAGCCTAAGCCACGGTATACCGTTAAAAGGAACCCAAAGCAATGGTCCTTTCGTCCCAGCTCGCAGTCATCAGCACCGTCCGCTCGTGCGGACCGAGGGGGAAAACCCGCTTCTCAGTGGCGCTCTAAGAGTCGTCCAAAGAAGCCGGCGGGGGCGGCAGCTGCCACCCCCAAACCCGCCTCTACATGACTCGCTCTCCCTTCCTGCCTCCCCACAGGTGGGGGGCTGCTTGTCTCGCTTTCAGGACAAGTGGCTACTTCACGTTCAAGATCAGTGGGTTCGAGACGTGGTCTCGCGAGGTTACAGGATAGAGCTGACGTCAAAGCCGATATCCCGATTCCATCGGTCGGTCCCATCACCAGAAAAGGCTCAGGCTTTTTACCTGGTGTTGGAGGGTCTCCGCAGGGACGGAGTGGTGGTCCCGGTGCCTTCCGGAGAGAGGTTCAGGGGTTTTTACTCCAACCTCTTTATCGTCCCGAAGAAGGACGGATCCTTCCGCCCGGTACTGGACCTGAAGTTGTTCAACCATCACGTGTTGGTTCGGAAGTTCCGTATGGAATCACTGCGCTCCGTGATCGCAGCTGTGTCACAGGGGGACTTCCAAGCGTCCATAGATATCAGAGACGCTTACCTTCACGTGCCCATTGCACCGGCTCATCAGCGCTGGTTGAGATTCGCAGTGGGGGAAGAACACTTCCAATTTGTGGCGCTGCCGTTCGGGTTGGCATCGGCACCGCGGGTGTTCACAAAAGTGATGGCCTCCATGATGGCTCTCCTGCACATGCAGGGACATGCCGTCATTCCCTATTTAGACGACCTGCTGGTCAGGGCGCCATCAGAACACCTCTGTCAAGAGAGCCTGGATGTGACCATGCGGTCTCTGGAACAGTTCGGTTGGCTCCTCAATATTCAGAAGTCAACGCTAGTTCCGACCCAGTCTTTGACATATTTGGGCATGGACTTCAACACAGCCTCAGCCCTGGTGTCTCTGCCACGAGTCAAACAGATGGCGATCCAATCAGGAGTGCAAGCAGTCCTCCTGTCACCACAATCATCTCTACGGGTGTTGATGAAGCTGGTGGGGCGCATGGTGGCAGCAATAGAGGCGGTGCCGTTCGCACAATTTCGCCTCCGTCCTCTCCAGCTGGAGATTCTCCGCAGGTGGGACAAAAGGACGATTTCTCTGAATCGGCTGGTGACCCTTTCCCTACCGACCAGGGATTCCCTGCAGTGGTGGCTACAGCCACATCACTTGTCTCGGGGCCGGTCCTTCCTCAAACCGTCATGGTTAGTGGTGACCACCGACGCCAGTCTGAAGGGCTGGGGGGCGGTGTTCTTACACCACAGGGCCCAAGGCCTCTGGACTCAGTCGGAGTCGGCGTTGCAGATCAACGTGCTGGAGATCAAGGCGATCTATCTGGCACTCCTGGCGTTTCAGAGATTCCTCTCAGGACAACCCATTCGGGTTCAGTCCGACAATGCGACGGCCGTCGCTTATATAAATCATCAAGGAGGAACCAGGAGTGCAGAGGCTCTGGCCGAAGTTCACCGCATCCTATCCTGGGCGGAGGACAACAACTGCCTGATCTCCGCAGTTCACATCCCAGGGGTCGAAAACTGGGAGGCCGACTATCTGAGCCGGCAGGGGATGGACGCCGGAGAGTGGTCTCTTCATCCGGAGGTCTTCAGAGAAGTCTGCAGCAGATGGGGCACTCCGGACGTGGATCTGATGGCCTCACGGCTGAATCATCAGGTGCCTCAATACATGGCGAGGTCATGGGACCCCCAGTCTCTGGGAGCGGACGCCCTGATCTTGACTTGGTCCAGATTCCATCTGCCGTATGTGTTCCCGCCTCTGGCTCTGATTCCCAGGGTGCTGTGGAAAATCAGGTCGGAGTGCAGGGTAGCCATTCTAGTGGCTCCAGACTGGCCCAGGAGGTCCTGGTATCCGGACCTGTGGCAACTGTCAGGCGGACACAGGTGGGCTCTTCCAGAACGCGCAGATTTACTCGCGCAAGGCCCATTCTTCCACCTCAATTCCAGGGCCCTCAGATTGACTGCATGGCTCTTGAGGCCTGGCTGCTGACATCCAGGGGTTTCTCCCCTACGGTGGTTGCCACTATGAATCGGGCTAGGAAGCCAGTTTCCAGGAAGATGTACCACAGAACGTGGAAAATCTTTTTTGCTTGGTGTACCTCTGGCGGACGGTCTCCGTGGCCCTTGTCCATCCCGACGTTGTTAGCTTTCCTACAGTCGGGTTTGGAAGTGGGATTATCCCTTGGCTCTTTGAAAGGTCAAGTATCAGCACTTTCAGTGCTGTTTGACAGGCGATTGGCGCTCCTCCCGAAGGTCCGTCAATTTCTGCAGGGGGTGTCACGGATGGTTCCGCCCTACAAGAGACCTCTAGACCCTTGGGACCTTAACATGGTCCTGGCGGCATTACAGAGACCTCCGTTTGAGCCGCTGAGAGATGTTTCTCTATCGCGTCTGTCACAGAAAGTGGCCTTTCTGGTGGCAATTACGTCTCTGAGGAGGGTATCAGAATTGGCTGCACTATCGTGCAAGTCACCCTTTCTGGTGGTTCACCAAGACAAGGTGGTGTTGCGTCCACGGCCAGAATTCTTGCCGAAGGTGGTTTCAACTTTTCACCTGAACCAGGAGATTGTTCTCCCTTCATTTTGCCCCGCTCCCGTTCATCAGGTTGAACGCGACCTCCATACTCTGGATCTCGTGAGAGCTATACGCATTTATGTGTCCAGGACCGCCTCCTTTAGGAGTTCGGATTCCTTATTTGTTCTTACGACTGGTCGCTGTAAGGGGTCCGCGGCATCAAAATCGACATTGGCCAGATGGATTAAGGCTTCCATTCAAGAGGCTTACCGGGCTTCTGGTTTGCCTCTCCCGGTGGGATTGAAGGCTCACTCTACCAGAGCTGTAGGTGCCTCCTGGGCTTTGCGACATCGAGCGTCTGCTCTACAGGTGTGTCAGGCGGCCACTTGGTCCAGCCTGCACACTTTCTCTAAGCACTATATGGTGCATGCCCATGCCTCTGCGGATGCAAGTTTGGGCAGGCGGGTTCTCCAGGCGGCGGTTGCCCACCTTTAAAAGGGAACCATGTGTTATCCGTCTTGTTGAGGAACTCTTCCCGCCCTGGGGTATTGCTTTAGGACATCCCCATTGTCTGGGTCTCCCATTATGATGACCAGAAAAAAGAGAATTTTGTTTACGTACCGTAAATTCTTTTTTCTTTAATCATCAATGGGAGACCCAGCACCCACCCAGTGTTCCGTTGCATGTTTTGCATTTGCTCTGTTCTCTGTTGAGACAGTGTTTCCCGGGTTGTTGAACCGTTTGTGCACGGCATTCTTCCCGATGTTTCGGGTGTGGTTTATTTCCTCCTCGCAGCTTATGGACCAAACTGAGGATGTTCCCTGCGGTAGGGGTTTATAAGCGGAGGAGGCGGTGTCTACAAACTTGTAGTACCTAGTGTGACCTCCGGAGGGCAGTGCCCTAAACCCCATTGTCTGGGTCTCCCATTGATGATTAAAGAAAAAAGAATTTACGGTACGTAAACAAAATTCTCTTTTTACTGGGTGCAGCAGTTGTGATGGTTTTCTCTGCAGATGTAGCAGAGCTCAATGCTCTGCACTGTATAAACCCACAACCAACCCCTGATTGGTAGCTTTCTACAGTATGATGTATATTGGAAATGTATGTAAAGCACTATGGAATTAATAGCGCTATATAAATGAATAAATATTATATTATTATATTGACAAAAAGCTGCCAATCAGCGGTTACATGTGTGGCAGTACTAGGAGGCAGGAGATATCTAGTCCTCTAGTGATAATTACCTGCTGATAAAACACTGATTTTATTTGTGACACATCGCTGGAATCAGGGTTACTGCCCCTACATTATACTGCTCTCAGATTACATAGCAAAAACCTTCTGTTCCCTTTAAAAAGGGCCTTTCTACGCTGAAATGAAAAGCCTGCAATCACTGTGGGTTTGGGCGTGGGTGGGCGTTCATGTAACCACAGATATGTGATTTGTATACTTGCAGTCATGTGCCATCTAGATTCCTGCGTTTTTTTTTAAAGGGAATCTGTCAAGTCAAAAATCCATATGTAACTGATATATCCTTTTCTAATTCCTTTCTCTAAGGTCTCTCTCTTCATGTATTTCTATTATTTATATTCCCCTCCTATCCTGTGTAAACTTCAAAATAATAGATTAATTCCATCTGTGAGTCACAGTGAGTGATCACTTGCTTCTCTACTTCACTCTCCTCAATGAATGAATATTCATGCATCATTGTCGTGCCCTCCCCTGGATCTGTATCCTGTGTGTACAGCTCTCCAGGTACTCATTGCAGACATAGGACAAAAGAGGGGGAGGGGGGAGGAGTGTTCTCTTAGCAGATACAGCTCTGAGATCTTCATTGTGTGTATCTGAGGCATATGTGTAGTGTGTGCTCTAAGATATTTCTTTGTGTTTATATGAACATTTGATCGTTTGCTCAGCAGAAAGACACATAACATGTATGCAGGAAAACAAATGTTCATATAAACATAAATCTCTCACAGGCAGCACACACTGTAGTGATGTTGTAAGCCCTCATGGACAGGGTCCACTCCCCTTGTGTATCTGGGCGACTGGATGATCCATACGTGATTGCCCTCCAAATGTAAAGCGCCATGGAATTTAATGGCGCTATAATAATAAATGATAATAATAATGTTACTACAAGAGTTGTAGCATAAAACGCCTCCCAACCCCCTCCCCAGCAGCCTGCAGAAGCCTGAGAGATTCAGTGTAACCAGCACTGAGGGGAGGGACAGAATACCAGCTTCGATAGGCATGGATATTTAACTAACATTTACATACTGTGACTCTTAGGGTAAGTTCACACATACAGGTTTATTGACGTTCAGACCGTCAGTAAACCGCTGAGATTTTCAAAGGAGCCCAGAGTACACATCCCTGCATTCTTCAGCGGCTTTCCAGCGGTTTCTGATCGTTTTTTACAGCGTTGAACAGCGGTTTTTCCGGCGGCTTTTCCAGCGGTTTTGTATGGCTGATTTTGTTCATGTTGAGTTTACAAAATAAAGTTGTCGTCCAAAAAGAAAAAAAAAAAAAAAAAAAAAGCATTTCCTGTCACATGATCTTCTACCTTTTGGAAGCAAGGTTTACCTACCAAGCTTAGTACGAGCTACGAGCCATGGCACTGACAAGACTGCGCACTATGCGGAGGGCCTCCAAACAACTTTTTTTGTTAGTAATTTTGCAGCATCTTCTGGAGCATGAAGAGGAGGAAAATGAGGTACGAAATTACACAGAATACATATGGCAGCCTAATCTTCTTTCTCCTTGTGTCTGACGACAATATATTGTGGCAGCGTCGGCGCAATAGTGTTGCACGTGTCCCTGTATTTGCGGCGCGTCTCTGTACGCAAGTTTGCTGTTTGGGGTGACGATTAATGGATGCTGTGTCCATTGGTGCCCCTGCTGTCCTGGCTGTCCGCCGTCGCTGTGGTGACAGCATCGGCGGATGAGCTATCACTCCCCTCACCCACACATGTAACCTGAGGGGATTTAGTGGATTTGCCCCTGTGTATGTAGACGCAGGGCGGTAAGCGTATTGTGCCAGCTCGCTGAAACGTGGGGAATAGGATCTGTCCCCTCTAATAACATGTAGAGGGGCCAATTCGCTACCTCCACCTCAGGTCACATGTGTGGGGGAGGGTAGGGATAGCTCACCCTATACTCCTGTCCCCACATCGTCGGCAGACAGCCATGGCTTCAGACACGGCAGCGTTCTGATGTATGACGTGCGTGAATGGCCCTTGCATATCACACTCCGTGCTTGTGTACTGTGACGCTCTCCATGCAGAGCCTGATGAAGCGTCAGCCGGCCAGCCCCATCACCAGCCCTGTCACAAAGCGTGAGAGTGCAGCTTGCTGAACGGCTCATCTGGCGCGTGCACCTGGAATGATGCGTCAATCGTGCCGCCTCGCAGCTTCTGTCAGACGCAACGACTTTGTCCGTGAAAGATATTGATTCATGCAGTTGTCGTACTTTCACGCTATATTGCGTTGAAGAAATCTTGACTCTGAACGCAGCGTAACATTTTATGTCAGTTTGTTTGCACTTGTCGAGTGTGAGCTGATATATGGTTACTCATAAGGATATTTGCTTTCTACCAAATAATGTACAGGTTCAGGAAAGCCCACGAATGTGGGTCCATCCACTCATCATGGAGAGGGATCATAAGGGACACTTCATGCAATTATACCAGGATTTGAGACGGTAAGAGCAAAATATGTAAAGATGTGTAAATTGAAAAAAGGATGTCACACCCAAGTATTGTGTCTGAAAACTAAGATGGACGAATTATTTACTTTTATTTTTAAAGTTACCCAGAGAAATTTGTGGCATTTTGTCGACTATCGATTACTGCATTTGATGAGCTCCTGGCAATGTTGAGGCCAAAACTCACTTACCAAAATACATGGATGCGGGCAGCGATCGAGGCTGAAGAAAGGCTTCTCATCACTCTGAGGTCAGTGTTATCAATGATATATCAATTTCTTACATATTTATATAGAGTGAGGTGTCAATCTTGCTGTCTGAAAACCTCCAACCTCGGCACGGTAGCCAGAGCCGCAGCGAAGGAGGCATAGGTGCAGCCTTTAATCAAGGATTGTTTGCCATGCATGACACTGATAGAAGTGTATGCTTGTTTGTTGCGATGGTAGTGGTCTAGATGTTCTATTCGTTTGAGAGTGTCGGACGATTGCTGACTGTTCATAAAAGGTAATGTTTGTGGAATTATGCTGTATGGTATGTTTACAGGTTTGTATTGAAAAACATATAATGTTAAGCGCTAATTTGTGGGAATGTGCAAGTTGTGGAAATAGTGATCATGTTGACCTTGGTGGGGGTGGCTGGGTGATTGTGTTCCCCGGGCTGAAGGGATATCGTTATGTAGCGTCTGTCTGCTTCTTCGATAAAGCCACAGGTTTTATGTAAGTAGTGTCCTTGAAAGGAGCAAATTGACACAAATTCACGCTACCCCGTGATACTGTGCAGCCCATGTTGTTTTTTTTTGTTTTTTTTTTAAAATAAACTATCTCGATAATGAACTTGCTGAAGAATATCAGTTTATTTCATGATGTGTAGTGGACATTTGTATTTTGTATTTATTTTGTTCAAAATTTTCTCTTTACAGATTCCTTGCGACCGGAGAAACATATTCTTCTCTGCATTTGCAGTTCAGGGTGGGGAAAAGTACGATTTCTATTATTATCAAGGTGACGTGCACTGTGATCTGGGAGCACTTGCAGCCCATTGTGATGCCTTCTCCAAACGAGGAGACTTGGTTGCAGGTTGCGGCAGGCTTTCAGTCTGTGGCCAACTTCCCGAACTGCTTAGGTGCCGTTGATGGCAAACATATCCGTGTGAAAAAGCCTCCGCGATCAGGATCACGCTTCTATAATTATAAGAAGTATTTCTCCGTGGTCCTGATGGCGGTGGCTGATGCTCACTACAGATTTGTTGCCATTGATGTGGGTGCCTATGGCAGTACCGGGGATTCTCGTGTGCTGCGAAACTCACAAATAGGGCTACAAGTGCTTCAAAATCACAACACTTTACCTGCCGATAAACCTTTGCCTGGTTCCACGCATCCAGTCCCCTACGTGATGGTATCGGATGAGGCTTTCCCCTGATGCCTAACCTGCTGCGCCCATACCCACGTAGGGGACTGGATGACCGGCGTAGGATTTTTAACTATCGGCTAAGCCGGGCACGCAGATTCGTGGAATGCACCTTCGGGATCATGACAAGTCAGTGGAGGGTCTTCCATTCAGCTATACAACTGAATGAGAGCACAATTGATGTTGTTATTAAAGCATGCTGTGTTTTGCATAACTTCATGCGTGCTCATTCAACTGAGCACGTAGACAGTATGCAACTACCGGTATTCCGTAGCAACATCAATTGGGGTTCTGGTCGGCCTGAAAATTTGGCTGTGGCAGTGAGAGAGACCTTCACTGACTTTTTCATGACCCCAGAAGGTGCCGTGCCCTGGCAATACTCTTCCAGCCATGTTGCTGACCCATCCTGACTCAAACACCGTACATTCCTTCACAACATTTGTATGCTTTGACCTTAACTTTGCATACGTAAATTTGGAAGACTCAGGTTATAATCCAGCTCCTGACAAATGTACTTTTGAGTTTGTGAAGGTTGCAAAATGTAAGCATTACCTTACCTTTTGTTGGATGATGTCCAAACAACAGTTTGTTTAAACTCTTTATTTTCAGAATAAAATTTGAAAAAAATTTTGTTCAAAAAAACCTTTCCAAAAAATCTTAAAAAAAGGACTATTGTATGTGTGTCTTCTTTTTTGTTCAGTCCGGGCCATAGGGTGAATAAGTCATGAGTGTAAATGCAATGTCTTGTATATTCCGAAATATTTTTTGAGGTAAACGAAATTCTTTTATAAAATTTGAGCCAAATACGGTGTACCGCTACCAAAATGTCAACTTAGACGTTTACAAACACATACATATGGGAAGGTAGACTCAGCGTTTACACCTATACTTGCATGCAAACAATATTCAGATACTATGGGGCAATGTTTGTCAGTGAACAGTCTAAATAGCAATACACGTCCATTTATAGAAATGCAACTTTTTATTGTACAAAAGTTAAAGATCACCCAAAAAAGGTAAATTTTTTTAAAGAAAATTGCAATGCTAAACCACACACATGTACACGCCCTCCTAAGTTGGGACAGAATGTACTATATAAAAAGCACGGACATGGCCATGCAGTAATAACTTTGCCTAAAATGTCAAACATAACCAACTAGACATTTGCCAAATATATCACTGCAAATTAGTGTACGTTCTTGTCCCATAATCAGAGCCAAACAAAGTTTGGCTCGCCATTTCAAGACTTGCCGAACTATCTTCCGATAACTGTCTAACGTAAGATGATCCTCCCTGTCCTGGATTTTCAACATTATAAATTTGGTATAAACCATGCATAATGGTGGGGACTCTCGGGATCCTGTCTTGAGATCGGTAGATGTCAAGAAGCCCATAGAGAACAGCCATGAAGGATGCCTCACGATCAGGTGCCATCTCCCTTAAGCTTGAAGCAAGCAGTGCTCCTGCATGATCATATCTGTCATCTTGCCCGGCCTGCCTCAACAAGCCAAGAGTCTCCTGAACCAAATGAGGAGTATAGTTACGACCAGTATTACTTCTCGCACCACGTCTGGATACGGTTGTTGTTGTGGGTGTCGGAGAACGCACGTACAAAGAGGTGCTGCGAATAGAAGTTGCGGCAGAATTGTCACTGTTTGTGGGACTAATCAAGTCTTGTGTTAGACCCTCTGGAGTGGATATTTCTGAGGAGGAAAGGCTAACATTCTGACTTGCAGGGACCTCCTCTTGTCCAGCATTCATGGCTACATCTTCTTGTGCGGAAGTAGGAAGAGGAGGAGTCGGATTAGGAGGCGGAATGTTCCCATGGCTTCTGTATGTTATCCAAAAAAAATAAGGAAAAAAATAATTCATAAATTATGTTCATAGTTCATACACAAAACTTTGTTTTCAAAAAACAATGTATTATGTTGGAAGCATGGCGCATGCCTTCTGGACCCTTATCATCATGCAATTTGCAAATCACTAGTAAAAGGAAACTGCTATGAAAGGGTACAGTTCGAACATTTTGCATTGATACGCATCACTATGTTATGATAACATTGTCAAAATACAAACTTACGGGCGTAGACTACGACCACTGAGAGTAAACTGTAACTCCCGATAGAATGGGCATTTTTTTTTGGCAGGGGCTGAGCCGCTTTTTTCACTTTTGGACAGGAACTTTTGAAATGCATCTCTAACTGATTTCCATCTGTTCTTTATGTCTTTTTCTGCAAAGAAAAACCAGACACCCCAAAAAATAAGTTAAATTTGCAAAATAAATCACATTGATTTGACACTCTTTTTTACCACAATTTTCATATATTTACCTATGGTACATTGGAGGTCTCTATCAGCCTCTGGAAAAAGAGGGTATAGTTGCCGACAGATCGAGTACCAGGACTGGGCCTTCAAGATCCGATCGCTGTAGGTTTCACACCCCTGGTCCCATATTTCAGGACGGGCCTCTATCTGAAAGGAACACACAAAGATGCTAACTTTAACGTTTAGTCTGAAAAAATAACTCTTCTGTTAACCATTGTCTCTGTTCCCCATTCTCTCTGTTCCCCAATTGGCTCTGTTCCCCATTGTCTCGGTTCCCCATTCTCTCTGTTCCCCAATTGTCTCTGTTCCCCATTCTCTCTGTTCCCCAATTGGCTCTGTTCCCCATTGTCTCTGTTCCCCATTCTCTCTGTTCCCCAATTGGCTCTGTTCCCCATTGTCTCTGTTCCCCATTCTCTCTGTTCCCCAATTGGCTCTGTTCCCCATTGTCTCTGTTCCCCATTGTCTCGGTTCCCCATTCTCTCTGTTCCCCAATTGGCTCTGTTCCCCATTCTCTCTGTTCCCCAATTGGCTCTGTTCCCCATTGTCTCGGTTCCCCATTCTCTCTGTTCCCCAATTGGCTCTGTTCCCCATTGTCTCGGTTCCCCATTCTCTCTGTTCCCCAATTGGCTCTGTTCCCCATTCTCTCTGTTCCCCAATTGGCTCTGTTCCCCATTGTCTCGGTTCCCCATTCTCTCTGTTCCCCAATTGGCTCTGTTCCCCAATTGGCTCTGTTCCCCATTGTCTCTGTTCCCCATTCTCTCTGTTCCCCAATTGGCTCTGTTCCCCATTGTCTCTGTTCCCCATTCTCTCTGTTCCCCAATTGGCTCTGTTCCCCATTGTCTCTGTTCCCCATTCTCTCTGTTCCCCAATTGGCTCTGTTCCCCATTGTCTCGGTTCCCCATTCTCTCTGTTCCCCAATTGGCTCTGTTCCCCATTGTCTCGGTTCCCCATTCTCTCTGTTCCCCAATTGGCTCTGTTCCCCATTGTCTCGGTTCCCCATTCTCTCTGTTCCCCAATTGGCTCTGTTCCCCATTCTCTCTGTTCCCCAATTGGCTCTGTCCTCAAACTTACCAACAGCAGGAGACGGGGCACAGAGATATCCATACGGCGGTACCACGACATCTTGCCTGTGTGTGTTGTGTTCCTGCTTCCTGTTTCGGGACCTCCCACTTCTCCTGCAGTACGCGCGGCTGGACGTTTAGCAACGGTTTATAGGCGGCTGTGCACAGGCCCATAGATTATGCTGCTACAGTTTTCTGCCACAAAATCGCTCATAAAACGAGCGGAAGAATGAACAAGTTGATTGTTGCTAAGCCGCCGGGGAACCGCTAATCCGGGAGTAAATCCGTTCTGAAAAAACGATAATGTGTGCACAGCGTTTTCACTATTACATACGGTTTAATGTTAATCCTCACGCCGCTTATGATTTACATAAATTAACATAAAACGTTGCCGGAAACGACGGCGGATCTCACGGCTAAACCGATGTTAAACCTCTATGTGTGAACTTACCCTTAGGAGCCATGTGAAATACTTTTACTGCTGCTTGCAGGGTGTGAAGGTGCTTATAGCAAGAAAACTACAAAGGGTACAGTAATGATTTTTACATATTTTGAAAGGTCTACCCGAGCACTATTCAAAGATACTATTAGTATCATACTGAAAAATGACCTGACAGAGATCCTTTAATGGAAAAGAAATGAGGGAAGATGGATGAGCCTAGTTGGCATGTGACTGTAAGTTTAAATCACCTACATGTTGTTAATACACGTTGGATAGTGACAGATATCACACATTTTTCTAGTCACCTTCCACGACAGCAGCATTGGAGGATGTCTCCCTGCTCTAAATAGGGGACCGGAAACACAGCAAGCTTAAATACCCCTCCCCTTCCTGCAACCACCAGTGTGTTTCCTGTCCCCTACAGGGTCTGAAGAGTTTCCTTGATGGTGCTGCCTGTGGCCGGTGAATAGGGGCACCTGGATCATTTTACATGCCAGGCAGCCGAGGTTGGGGGCTCCGGCTCTCCTCCTCCTGACGCTGCTCCC
Organism: Allobates femoralis; assembly: GCA_033576535.1. Classification (NCBI taxonomy): domain Eukaryota; kingdom Metazoa; phylum Chordata; class Amphibia; order Anura; family Aromobatidae; genus Allobates; species Allobates femoralis. The sequence continues at coordinate 538,286,782 of JARQOC010000001.1, forward strand.
GTCTCCATGCCTGGCATGTGACGCGGGACCATCCGCTCCTCCCACTCTCTCCTGGGCAATTAAATCTGCAGCAAATTCATGCAAAATATTCTTCATACAGATTTCACTGAGCGTTTGCAAATGGTAGAAGTCGGAAAATCTCTGCCTTAGAGGATGTGACTTTGAAAGTTGCCTTAACATCTAGGGTTTTTTTTTTTCCAGTTCTCCCTCAAAAAAGTCTGTTGAGTTTTGTAACATCTCATTCGCCTCCACTATATTATGTTGGAATAACGAAAAAACGCCATAATTAAAAGAAAGGTTCTGCGTCTTCTCTGTATCGAGGTGGGGTGCCCTGGTGATGCTGCGTTGATAGGTGGTGAGCATGGCAGGGTCTGCCCACCTGTCTGCTCCGTAGAATGAGATGTATGCACTATACACTGCATGAAGCGTCACCAGCCCAGTCACAGCTTATAGAACTCATTTACAGGGACACTGTCACCAGGTTTTTGCCATCCCATCTGACAACAGCATAATGTACAGATGGAGACCCTGATTCCAGCGATGTGTCACTTACTGAGCTGCTTGCTGTCACTTTGATAAAATGACTGTTTTCTCTGCTTCCGATTTGGCAGTTAATGACTAGGCTGGACTTCTTGATTAGTCCTACAATGTTACTCTCCAACTGATTGAACAGTGATTTTATGGAAACTACACTGAGCAGCCCAGTAAGAGACACATCGCTGGAATCAGGGTCTCTGCCTCTATATTATGCTGGTGTCAGATAATATGGCAAAAACCTGGTGACAGTGTCCCTTTAATGATGCATATCCTATAATATGCCTATAATTTATATCAAGTTTTTGTGTTTAACTATCCTTATTTACTTTTCAGTGGTCAGTGTCTTTACAGAAAGGATTACAGAGATGGATAACCTCTATATATTATTAAAAAAGAGAGAAAAACCAGGATCCAGCTTTCAGAATACCTGATGGTCACAGCTCACCTCTTCCCCCTCTCTTCCCAATATCCTGTGCTCTAATAACAGGCTCATAGACTTCAGTACAGCCTCAGTCTATTTATTGCTGCTGTTGTCTATGGGCCCAATAAGAACAAGTACTATAGATGGTAATCTGACAAATAATCTTTATATTATCAAAAATGAAAAGAACAACTTTGCCTAAAACAGCTTTAAATGACCGGTCATTGTTGATGACACATTCCCTTTAAATCGATTGACAAGGAGTGAAGTATAGATGGGGATATCTCATCAATGTGAGATTGTTGGGGCTCCACAACCGCCATCTCCACCGATCACCTGATAATTGCTTCAGTAACGGCTGCAACAAAGTAATGGAAGTGAATGGGAGTTACGGTTCGGTGCTCGGCAGCTTGTTGGGGTGTAGGACCCCAGCTGATCACCTATGTATAGGGGTTCTCCAGACTGGCCCTGGATGAGCCTTTTAGGCTTTATGTAACACTGTCAATACTTGTTGATTGATAAAGGTGTAGTTTGATGCAACATTAAGCTGGAGACACAGGTTGGAACATACAAGTCCACACAGTAAAGCTGTGGCAAATAAAAGCATGTTCTTGTTTTTTTCCCATACAGCAATGCTGTAGTTCTGCCATCATTATCCTCCCAGTGATTGTACTCTTGGGTATGTTCGCACATTGCTTCTTTTCTGCTTCGTAATAGCAGTTTTGCTGCATTTTTGTTGTTTTTTTGTGCCATTGTATGTTAAATGTTAGTTTCATGCACCACAAAAGCTGTAAAAAAAAAGTGTTTTTGCACTCTCTTATTGCCTTAGGCTGTGTGTAGATGCTACCTTTTTATGTATTTTTGCAGTGTTTTTATGTCCCCTTTTGTCACATAACTGCATGCCTATCCTTCCCCCAGCAAAGTCTATGAGAATTCTGAAGTGTTGTGCCCAATGCTTTTTTTTTTCCTTGCAGTTTAGGTGCAGATTGTGGTCAGGACACAAGAATGAGCTGTCAATTGTTTGCTGCATAAGGCTCCCGTCACACTTGGCGATGTTCCAGCGATCCTGACAACGATACGACCTGGTAAAGATCACTGGAATGTTGCTTAGTGGTCACTAGTGAGATGTCAAACAGTCAGATCTACTCAACGATGCAGCAACTATACGACGACCCGTATAACGACCTCGGCGGTCGTTGGGACCCTGTCACACAGCAGCTAGTCTGACGACTCAGACCTACGTGGCTGAGTTCTGAGTCGCCAAAGAGGTCGTTGTTAAGGCGTCAAACACACCGATGCATGCCGCCCAGCAGACACCTGAAGATCAAAAAGTGGTCCAGGCCATTTCAACATGATCAGCAATGTCACAGCGGAGGCCCGGTCGCTGCTACGTGTCAAACAGCGAGATCGCTGACGAGGTCTCTGTTACGTCACAAAACCTGTAACGTAATGGCGATCTCGCTATGTGTGACCGGGATTTAACAGCAAAGTGGATAAGATTATACCAAATCTTGTTATACACTGAAAAAAAAAGTGGATTTTAATTCGGCTTCATGTCCATTTATGCTGTGGATTTACAATTCAGCTGCCACTGTGTATTCCAAATCCACATAGAACACATCACATTAATTCACATCGCTCTGTGTATAGACCGCTGTACACTCAGACCAAAATGACCCTATTAACTGACTTGAATTTTTGTTTCTAATGGATAATAGTTTAGTTTCTATTCGAATGTTATCTTCTTGGCCTCCTACATCACAATTGCATAGCAATTAAAGGGAATCTGTCAGACATTTTTTCTATTTAATCGACAGCAGCATGATGTAGGGTCCAAGACCCTAATTCCAGCGATGTATCACTTGTTTTACTAAGTTTTGACTTAGATCTGTAGCAGCTAAACAGTTTTATCTGTTCTCTTAATATTGAGCCCTGAATAATCCTGCTCCCACCACCAATTGGCAACTTTCTGCCTATGCACAGTATACACAGAAAGCTGCCAATCGATAGTAGCGGTGGAATTATACAGAATATGGAGGACTAGATGGTGGCTGGTTTTACTAGTCCTCTAGTGGACTAATAAAACTGGTTTTCTGGTCATCATAATGGGAGACCCAGACAATGGGGTTAAGGGCACTGCCCTCCGGAGGCCACACTAGGTACTACAAGTTTGTAGACACCGCCCCCTCCGCTTATAAACCCCCACCGCAGGGAATATCCTCAGTTTTTAACTTAGTGTGCTCGGAGGTATCACACGCATTGCTTGCACTTCACTGCATCCTCACAACTTTCGTGATGGCGTCTGAAGACAAGGTAATATGGTCCCGGTCGGGGACCTTCGGCAGTCTCCCTGCTCACCCTTAGGGAACACGCAGGTCGAGGTACCGGAGGGCCTAGAGCCTGGACACTGCGTGTCCTCCCGGTACGCTGTCGCGCTCCTTCCCATCCCTGTTTGGGGGCTCTGGGTGGTGGGAGTATGGAGCCTTGCACAGCTCCGCTCCGTCCGAGGCCTCCCTAAATGGTGCTTACAGACCTGACTGGAGCCAGCCCAGTCCGAGGCCTCCCTAAATGGTGCTTACAGACCGGACTGGTGCTGCACCCCCGTCCGAGGACTCCCTAAATGGTGCTTACAGACCGGACCGGCACTGAGGCACCTTGTGTGTCTCCGGTGTGCCTGGGGGTAGTGTCGGCACTATATGTGCTGGGACACTCAGACCGCGCGTACCCTCGGGTCCGCGGTTCTGGCAGTGGACCCCGTGCTGGGGCCACTCTGGCTGACCGCCCTGTGTCTCACAGGGGCTGCGGCTGTCGGCTACAGACTTTTGTCTGCAGCAATTAGTATTGTGTTTTGTGTCACGGTACTTCCCGCGCTGCGGGACTCGGCGCCTTCATTACTGAGGCTGCCTGAGGAGATGGAAGCAGCCCAGGCGGTGACGTCAGTAATGGGCGTGCGTGTGCGCTCCCGCGTGTTTTCGGCTCCGCCCACAGTTAGTCTGTCGGCGGCCATTTTTCCCTTCACTTCCCGGCTGGGATCTGCTTGGAGTGCACGGCTGCACTCAATTCAGGGGAGACCGGAAAACCTCGCGGGGGCCACACTCGCACACACCGCTTCCTCCACCGCTTTACTGCGGTTGGTAAGCCGCCGGTTGTACCGGTTTTTTCTTTAAAGATCGGCTTCTTTCCCCCTGCTGTAGGGATGTCCTCAGCTGGGAGGAGCGCTGCTAAGGTGGCAAGTAACACCACTGCCTGTGCTACGTGCAACGGGACACTGGTTGAGGGGTCCTGCAATAACTGCGGACGCCCAGAGGCACGGGCTGAGACTGCAAAGGAGACAGCAGCTCCGGTGCTATATCCTGTGGTCCAGGTGGGCCCAGGGCCATGGGAGACACAGAACAAGATAAATGAATCTATGTTATCCCAGCTGTCCTCCATGTCGCAATCCCTGGAGGTACTAACCAGGAGGCTGGAAAACCCAGCTGCTCCTTCATATTATCCCCGGGTGTCCCCTGCCTCAACTGTGAGACCCCTTAAGCGGACTCGACGTGAGGATTCACCCGAGCCCCAGACACTCTCTGAGGAGGAAGGTCTCTCTGAGGGGGACGAGGATGATGGGGGTTCATTACTCGGGTCCGTGTCAGAACCACCAGAGGGGGTGGAGGATCTGGTGTCCTCCATCAACGAGACTTTACGTCTCGTGACACCCCCTGAGGAGGTGACCGTTCACCCGAAGGAAGCCTACCAATGGCTGCGGCCGGAGGCTAGACCAAGTGGCTCCTTTCTGGATCACACTAACTTCGGAAGGGTGATTAGAGCTCCCAGGATTCATCCTGGCCGGCGTTATGTCCGTAAATCTAAGGACAATCGCTTCCCCTTCCCTGAGGAGGTGCTTCAGGAGTGGTCGCAGTCCCCTAAGGTGGATGCTTCCATGACCAGGATTGCGGCACGCTCCCTCTTCTCTGCCTCTGATAGCTCCTCATTGAAGGACGCTACTGATAGACAGGTCGAGCAACTCGCCAAGTCTTCTTATGAGGCTGTGGGGTCTTCATTTGCCCCTAATTTTGCCGCGGTCTGGACTCTGCAGGCGATCACCTCCTGCTTGGACGGTATCGCTGACCTGGCAGGGTCCAGCTCAGAAGTCCTGGCACTCACTGATAGAGCAAGGGCCTATGCGGACTACGCCAGAACGGCAACACTGGAAACTGCGAATCGCTCTGCTGTGGCTTCGGCCAATGCGATAGCGATCCGCAGATTGTTGTGGCTGCGTCTATGGGACTCAGATGCCACGTCCAAGAAGATTTTGCAAAATCTTCCGTTCTCGGGCGACAGGCTTTTTGGTACCGAACTGGACAAGTTGATAAAGGATTCTGCGGAGTCAAAGATCCCACAGAATAAACCTAAGCCACGGTATTCCATAAAGAGGAACCCTAAACAGTGGTCCTTTCGGTCCAGTTCACAACCTTCCGCATCGTCTGCCCGAGCGGACAGAGGGAACAAGCCCTCTACTCAGTGGCGCCCCAAGGGTCGCCAGAAGAAGCCGGCGGGGGCAGCGGCTGCCACCCCCAAACCCGCTTCCGCATGACTCGCTCTCTCATCCTACCTCCCCACAGGTGGGGGGCCGTCTGTCTCTTTTTCGGGACAGATGGCTGCTCCAAGTCCAAGATCAGTGGGTACGAGACATAGTGTCCAGAGGTTACAGGATAGAGCTGACGTCACAGCCGGCACACCGATTCCATCGGTCGGTCCCGTCCCCAGAAAAGGCTCAGGCTTTTCATCTGGTATTGGAGAATCTCCGCAAGGACGGAGTTGTGGTCCCAGTACCTTCGGGGGAGAGGTTCAGGGGTTTTTACTCCAACCTCTTTATCGTCCCAAAGAAGGATGGATCTTTTCGCCCGGTTCTGGACCTAAAGTTGTTCAACCGCCACGTGTTGGTTCGGAAGTTCCGCATGGAATCCCTGCGCTCCGTAATCGCGGCTGTGTCACAGGGGGACTTCCTAGCGTCCATAGATATTCGGGACGCTTACCTTCACGTGCCCATTGCGCTGGCTCATCAACGCTGGTTAAGATTCGCAGTGGGGGACGAACACTACCAGTTCGTGGCGCTGCCTTTCGGCCTGGCCTCGGCTCCACGGGTGTTCACGAAAGTGATGGCCTCTATGATGGCTCTCCTGCATGTGCAGGGACATGCCGTCATTCCCTATCTCGACGACCTGCTGGTCAGGGCGCCATCGGAACACCTTTGTCAAGAGAGCCTGAATGCGACCATGAGGTCTCTGGAACAATTCGGTTGGCTCCTCAATATTCAGAAGTCAACTCTGGTTCCGACCCAGTCATTGACATATCTGGGCATGGACTTCAACACGGCCTCAGCCCTGGTGTCTCTTCCACGGGCCAAACAACTGGCCATCCATTCAGGAGTGCAACAGATCCTCCTGTCCCCACAATCATCCCTGCGGGTGTTGATGAAGCTGGTGGGGCGCATGGTGGCAGCAATAGAGGCGGTGCCTTTCGCACAATTTCGCCTCCGTCCTCTACAGCTGGAGATCCTCCACAGTTGGGACAAGAGGACGACATCTCTGAATCGGCTGGTGACCCTTTCCCAACCGACCAGGGATTCCCTGCAGTGGTGGCTACAACCACGTCACCTATCTCGGGGCCGGTCCTTCCTCAAACAGTCATGGTTAGTGGTGACCACCGACGCCAGTCTGAAGGGCTGGGGGGCGGTGTTCCTACACCACAGGGCCCAAGGCCTCTGGACTCAGTCGGAGTCGGCGTTGCAGATCAACGTGCTGGAGATCAGGGCGGTCTATCTGGCACTCCTGGCTTTTCAGAAATTCCTCTCCGGACGACCCATTCGGGTTCAGTCCGACAATGCGACGGCCGTCGCTTATATAAATCATCAAGGAGGAACCAGGAGTGCACAGGCTCTGGCCGAAGTCCACCGCATCCTATCCTGGGTGGAGGACAACAACTGCCTAATCTCTGCAGTTCACATCCCAGGGGTCGAAAACTGGGAGGCCGACTATCTGAGCCGGCAGGGGATGGACGCCGGAGAGTGGTCTCTTCATCCAGACGTCTTCCGGGACATCTGCAGCAGATGGGGCACTCCGGACGTGGATCTGATGGCCTCGCGGCTGAATCATCAGGTGCCGCAATACATGGCGAGGTCGTGGGATCCCCAGTCTCTGGGAGCAGACGCCCTGGTCCTGAGTTGGTCCAGATTCCATCTGCCGTATGTGTTCCCGCCTCTAGCTCTGATTCCCAAGGTGCTGTGGAAGATCAGGACGGAGTGCAGGGTAGCCATTCTAGTGGCTCCAGATTGGCCCAGGAGGTCCTGGTATCCGGACCTGTGGCAACTGTCAGGCGGACACAGGTGGGCCCTTCCAGAACGCGCAGATCTACTCGCGCAAGGCCCATTCTTCCACCTCAATTCCAGGGCCCTCAGATTGACTGCATGGCTCTTGAGGCCTGGCTGCTGACATCCAGGGGGTTTTCCCCTACAGTGGTTGCCACTATGAATCGGGCTAGGAAGCCTGTTTCGCGAAAGATATACCACAGGACGTGGAAAATCTTTTTCTCCTGGTGTGCCTCTGGTGGACGGTCTCCTTGGCCCTTGTCGGTTCCGACCTTGTTGGCTTTCTTACAGTCGGGCTTGGAGTTGGGGCTATCCCTCAGCTCCCTGAAGGGTCAAGTGTCAGCGCTGTCTGTGCTGTTTGACAGACGTTTAGCGCTCCTACCGAAGGTCCGACAATTCCTACAGGGGTGTCTCGGGTGGTTCCGCCATACAGGCGACCACTGGACCCTTGGGACCTTAACATGGTCCTGGCGGCACTGCAGAAACCGCCGTTTGAGCCGCTGAGAGACATTTCCCTCTCTCGTCTGTCCCAGAAAGTGGTATTTTTGGTGGCGATTACGTCTCTGAGAAGGGTCTCAGAATTGGCTGCACTTTCGTGCAAGTCACCCTTCCTGGTGGTTCACCAAGACAAGGTGGTGTTACGCCCACGGCCAGAATTCTTGCCTAAGGTGGTGTCCACTTTTCACCTGAACCAAGAGATTGCGCTTCCATCATTTTGTCCCGCTCCCGTTCATCAGGTTGAGCGCGACCTCCACACTCTGGATCTGGTGAGGGCTGTGCGCATTTATGTGTCCAGAACTGCCTCATTCCGGACGTCGGACTCCTTGTTCATCCTTACGGCGGGTCGCTGTAAGGGGTCCGCGGCATCAAAATCAACCTTGGCCAGATGGATCAAGGGGCCCATTCAGGAGGCCTACCGTTCTTCCGGTCTGCCTCTCCCGGTGGGATTGAAGGCGCACTCGACCAGAGCTGTCGGTGCCTCCTGGGCTTTGCGACATCGAGCTTCTGCTCTACAGGTGTGTCAGGCAGCCACATGGTCAAGCCTGCATACTTTTTCTAAGCACTATATGGTGCATGCCCATGCCTCTGCGGATGCAAGTTTGGGCAGGCGGGTCCTCCAGGCGGCGGTTGCCCACCTTTGAGGGGGACCATGTGTTATCCGTCTTTTGAGGAACTCTTCCCGCCCTGGGGTATTGCTTTAGGACATCCCCATTGTCTGGGTCTCCCATTATGATGACCAGAAAAAAGAGAATTTTGTTTACGTACCGTAAATTCTTTTTTCTTTAATCATCAATGGGAGACCCAGCACCCACCCAGTTGTTCCGTTGGATGTTGTCACATTTGACTTGTTCCCAGTTGGAACAGTTTATTCCGGGTTGTTGGACCGTTTTGTTCACGGTTTTTTATCCGAGGTTCGGGTGTGGTTATTTTGTCTCCTCGCAGCTTATGGACCAAACTGAGGATATTCCCTGCGGTGGGGGTTTATAAGCGGAGGGGGCGGTGTCTACAAACTTGTAGTACCTAGTGTGGCCTCCGGAGGGCAGTGCCCTTAACCCCATTGTCTGGGTCTCCCATTGATGATTAAAGAAAAAAGAATTTACGGTACGTAAACAAAATTCTCTTTTTTCTCAAAGCTACAGCAAGCAGCCTAGTAAGTGACACATCCCTGGAATCAATGTCTCTGTTTCTATGTTATGCTGCTCTCAGGATAGATAGCAAAAACCTGGTGACAAATTCTCTTTAACCTTCCTAGTGGTATTCCCGATTGAGACTCAGGGTTAACTTTCACTGTCAGAAGCGGTAACCCTGAGTCACACTCTGGTTTACCCGACGGCAGTTTTGCCGCTCACAGAGAGCACTGGGGGGTGCTATCGATGGTGTGCTCGCTGCTCCGGGGGGAAGTTGTGTGCTATCGGTAGTGCGGTCGCTGCCCCATAGGATGGGGGTGCTATCGGCAGGGCGGTCGCGGCCCCGGAGGTGGGGGTTGGTGCTATCGGCAGTGCGGACCCGGCCATTGCAGTCGCGGACCGAGGGGCTAGGGCAGTGGTGTTGTTCATGCCAGCAGCAGTTAGATCAGGGTTAGGGTTTGGGCTAGGGTTAGGGCTAGGGTTTAGGGTTAGAGCCTGGGCTGCAGACGAGAGGAGGGGCGGGAACACCCAAGGGAAACAGGATGCTTCCCTCAGTTACCCTCCTCTCCTCTGTCTTGGGGGGCCCCCTACTGATGCTTGAGGGGCCCCTACCCAGTCAGGCAGCGGCTCATTGGAGGCGGAACTGGGCGGGAAATAAAAATGTATAAAATTTCGGCCCATAAAAAAAAAAAGTATAAAATTTCTGCCCATAAAAGAACTATTTTACCAAAAAAAATTGTACCGCATTTAGTACAAAATTCCTGACATAATCATATCACCAGGGAGGTTAAGAAAGAAGTCATTCCACAGAATGGTGTTTGTAATACCGCTTTAATGATAAGATGGGATGGTACAGTGATACTCAAATGCGGGGTTCTTATAGGATACCAGGCGAGTATCATACTTACTGACCATACTATTTCTACAAGCTTTGTATAGGCAAGTAGAGAGCACCACAATGGTGACCAAAAACAGCCCGCCGAGAGCACTTAATATGGAAAGGATGAGAATGTAACTGGGTTTGGTCCTGAATTGAGTGCAGGGAGTTCTCGAGCCATTTGTTAGAGCGCTGTGCCCTTTCTTATTAAAGGCCAATACACAGACTTCATATGTAGTAAATGGTTCTAGGTTATGCAGAGTGTACTGTCTCATTGTCAAGTAAATGTTATCAACCGTTTCATTTGCGCCGCTCTCGGGCTGATAGACAAGCTGATACTTTTCTACGATGGAATTTGGGGCGCACCAAAGTATCTGTGCCGATGTGTCCGTTATCTCAAATATCCCGTGTACGAGAGGTGGGTCTGGAATTATATAATCTCCTGAAAGTCCAGGACACATACATTGTTTTTGTAGCTGAAGCTCAAAGCAAGGTGCCTGAAGGTGTCTGCAATGGTCGTAGTCGCACGCCACCATTACGCCGCCTACTATTGTTGCATTAGGTTGAGTCTCTTCTTCGTCGTACTCTTCTGAGTAGTCTCGGAGGGTTTCCGATTGGTCTCCAGTAGAACTTCCACTGTCGGGAAACTTGTGTGGAGTTATTGGTTCCTTGCTGGTGCTGATGGACAATGTAAGCTCTCTAGGGAAGGACTCGCTGTCGCTGTTCAGGCTTATATCTGAAGTGACCAGACCAGATTGTGTTGTTGATTCAGTTTCAAAACTCAAAGTCGTAAAATCTGTAGAACTTTCTGTGAAACTGTATCTCTGTCTTCTTGTGTGTGGCGTTATTGTTAACATGTCTTCTGTGGCTCCCGGTATATCATCAGAGTTCATCATTGCAGTATTGGGGGTAACGGAATCTTCACTTTCAGTATTTATTTTGCAGGGTTCCTGTAGTGCGAGTATTGATATTTCTGGTAAATCTCCCTTCAAGAAACTGCAGAAAGTTTCATTTGGTCTAAATGATAAAAACAGGAAAAAAATGTGAAATTTTGAAACATTAAATAGAACACAATATAGTGGTGGCTAGTCACAAGAATCAATAATAATAATCTTTATATATGTAATGCCCACATATTTCACAGCGCTTTACAATTTAGAGGTTCATGTACAGACAGTCATAAGTAACAGTTATAAAAAATACAGTAATTAAAAAAAAAAAAGAAGAGCCTGCTTGTAAAAGCAGAACGGGTAGGGGCGACCTGTACTAGGACTGTGAATGTCGGACATGTAAAACTGGCCTTTGAAAATCCAAAATGTTATCACTATAATGATACAGTATATGTATAAAACTATATATAATTACAGCATGTGAAATAAGTATTGAACATGTCACCAATTTTCTAAGTAAATATATTTCTGAAGGAGCTATTAATTTCTCACCAGATGTTGGTAACAACCCATCCAATCCACACAGTCAAAGAAATCAATCCATAAATGTCCATAAGTGTAAAAATTAGAAATTACTGTATGGAGAGACTAGTCACATGCATTGCTCAGGTGTGATTTTTGGCCCATTCCTCCACAAACTCTTTTCATGTCTTGAAGTTTCCTTGGGCTCCTTCTATGAACTCTGAGCTTTGGTTCCTTCCATAAATTTTCTATTGGATTTAGCTCCAGTGATTGGCTCGGCCATTCAAGCAGCTTTATTTTCTTTCTTTGAAACATATTGAGAATTTCCTTGCTGTGTGTTTGAGATCATTGTATTGCAGAGATCTCCACCCTCATTTCATCTTCATCATCCTGGTAATTGGCAGCTGATTTTTGTCAAGAATGTCTTTGAACATTTGTCCATTCATTCTATCTTTAATTATATGAAGTTTGCCAGTACTGTATGCTGAAAATGATCATGATGTTTGCAGATCCAAACTTTTGGCCTCCAAACAAGGTGTGTTATGGCATCCAAAGAGTTGAATTTTGGTCTCATCTGACCAGACTATATTCTCTCAGTATTTCACAATCTTGTCTAAATGTTGTTGAGCAACCTTTAAACGCATTTGAACATGGTTTTTGTTCAGAAATGGATTCTTGCATGGTGAGCGCGCATACAGGCCACAGAGTTTGAGTGCATTGCTTATTGTTTTCTTTGAAACAATTGTACCTGCTTATTCCAAGTCTTTCTGTTGCTCTCCACAGGTTGTTTCTTTGCACTTCAGCAACCTATCTGATTGTTTTCACTTCCCTGTCTGAAATCTTGAGGGGAGCACCTGGTCCGGGCTGGTTTATTATAATTGATGTTCTCTCCACTTCCGGATTATGGCCCCAACAGGGCTCACTGGAACATTCCGTAATTTAGAAATTATGTAACTAATGCCATCAGAATGTTTTGTAACCATAAGGTTTCGAAGGTCTTGGGACAGCTCACTGGTTTTATCCATCATAAGATGTTTCTTGTATGGCACCTTGGTAATGAGATACCTTTTTGATAGCCCATCAGCTGATATTATTTTTCACTATGTGGCAGGAGTGCTTTCTAATCACTCATAATTTGGTGTTGTAATGTTAACGATTTTTTGTTGTTGTGGTGTTCCATGGCTTTTTGCACATCTCTTTTATCATGTGGGCAATACTTTTTTCCTGTGTCATTTCTTATTATTTTACATAAATGTGTGTGCGTGTGTATATATATAATATACATATACAGCGGTGAAACAAGTATTGAACACGTCACCAAATTTCCAAGTACATATATTTCTATTGGTGCTATTGACATGAATCTCTCACAGCCCATCCAATCCACACAGGCAAAGAAGAAATCAAACCATACATGTCAATGAATACATTTATGTAAAATAATAAGAAATGACACAGGAAAAAAGTATTGCCCACATGATAAGAGATGTGCAAAAAGCCATGGAAAATCATGACACCAAAAAATTATGAGTAATTAGAAATCACTCCTGTGTGTGTGTGTGTGTATATATGTGTGTATATATACAATTGAAACCAGACGTTTCCATACACTATATAAGAAGACACATATTAATGTTTTTCTCACTATCTGAAATGAAATCAGAATAAACCTTTCCCATTTTAGGTAATTTACGATTACCATAATTGTTTATATTTGCTAAATGCCAGAATGAGAGCAAGATAATGTTTTAAGGCATTTTTATTACTTTCTGCAAAGTCAAAAGTTTACATACATTTCATTAGTATTTGGTACCATTGCCCTTTAAACTGCATGACTGGGGTCAATCATTTTGGGTATTCTTCCACAAGCTTCTCACAATAGTAGGTAGGAATTGGAGCCCATTCCTCCTTACAGAACTGGTGTAACTGAGCCACGTTTGTAGGTCACCTTGCTCGCACCTGCCTTTTCAGCTTTGCCCGTAAATTTTCAATAGGATTGAGATCAGGGCTTTGTGATGGCCACTCCAAAACATTGAATTTATCCTTAACCCCTTTACGACTAATGACGAGTATACTCGTCATGAAAAGATGTCAGTTCCCGCATCATGACGAGTATACTCGTCATGGCTTTGAACTGTCACTGCTTCTAAACGAACAGTGACAGTTCAATTCTAAAAGCTGTCAGTGACAGCCAAGGGTTAGGGGCAGAGGTGTGGGCACCCCTGTTAACCCCTTCACCCACCCCCCCCTCCCCAATCACACTTATCTACCGGCGGGTTGCACCGCAGCCGCCGGCCATGAGCTGATGCTCCAGCTCACCCTGTGTCCTGTCCCCGCCCCCTGTGTCCAGCTCCCCCTGTGTCCTGTAGCCCCCCCCCTGTGTCCTGAGCCCCCTGTGTCCTGTCCCCGTCCCCTGTGCAGCCCCTCCTGTGTCCTGTCCCCGTCCCCTGTGCAGCCCCTCCTGTGTCCGGTCCCCGTCCCCTGTGCAGCCCCTCCTGTGTCCTGTCCCCGCCCCCTGTGTCCAGCTCCCCGTGTCCTGTAGCCCCCCCTCGTGCCCTGAGCCCCCTGTGTCCTGTCCCCGTCCCCTGTGCAGCCCCCCTGTCTCCCGTCCATCCCCGCCCTCCACCCTGCATTGTTTGGCTGCCGGCGGGCTTGTGCGCCCGCCGACGAAGCTGCAGGGCCCCCTCCTCCTCCTCCTCCTCCCTGCTGGTCCCGGTCCCCAGCCCCCGGTCCCCGGTCCCCAGCCCCGCTCACCTATCCCGCGGGCTGCACGCTCGGTGCACCCGCCCGCACCGTCGGCCTCCTCTGCAGTCCGGTGTGGCTCCTCCTCTTCTCAGGGGGCTCCTCCTCCTCATCGCTGGGTAAGTATGAATGAATGAATGGATGGATGGGTGGATGGGTGGATGGGTGGATGGATGGATGGATGGGTGAATGGATGGATGGATGTGTGCGTGCGTGGATGTGCGTGCTTGGATGTGTGCGTACGTGGATGAGCGTGGATGTGGATGTACGTGGATGTGTGTGTGGATGTGCGTGGATGTCAGCATGCGTGCGTGGATGTGTGCATGCGTGGATGTGGTTGTGTGCATGCGTGGATGTGCGTACGTGGATGTGCGTACGTGGATGTGGATGTACGTGGATGTGTGTGTGGATGTCAGCATGCGTGCGTGGATGTGTGCATGCGTGGATGTGGTTGTGTGCATGCGTGGATGTGCGTACGTGGATGTGCGTGGATGTGGATGTACGTGGATGTGTGTGTGGATGTCAGCATGCGTGCGTGGATGTGTGCATGCGTGGATGTGGTTGTGTGCATGCGTGGATGTCAGCACGTGGATGTGTGTACGTGGATGTGTGTACGTGGATGTGCGTACGTGGATGTGCGTACGTGGATATGTGCGTATGTGGATATGTGCGTACGTGCATGTGCGTGGATGTGGATGTACGTGGATGTGTGGATGTGCGTGGATGTCAGCATGCGTGCGTGGATGTGTGCATGCGTGGATGTGCGTGTGTGGATGTGTGTGCGTGGTTGTGTGCATGCGTGGATGTTAGCACGTGGATGTGCGTACGTGGATGTGCGTACGTGGATGTGCGTGTGTGGATGATGGGTGCATAGGTGGATGGATGGGTGCAACAAGGGATCAAGTGTCCTCTTGTTATAGTCTCTGGGATCATAGTCAATGGTGCACTGTATAACTGATCATTGTCATACAGTGCACCATAACTCTGACCCCTGAGACTGTAGGAAGAGGACACTTGATCCCTTGCTGCAGTCTCTGGATCGAGCGTCGTGGGACCTTCGTTGTGGACTACGTCGGAGGCGATCGAGCGTTGTGGGACCTTTGTTGTGGACTACGTCGGATCTTTATAATAAAGATGGAGTCCGAATTTTGTTTGTGTTTTTTTTCAAATAAAAAGATTTTTCTCTGTGTGTATTTTCTGACTATTTACCAGAGATTCCTAATGGCGGGTCTAACATTGGCCCTATATTATGAATCTCGGGCTTAGTGCCAGCTGCCAATAAAAAGCTGGCATTAACCCCTTTATTACCCAGTTTGCCACCGGCACCAGGGCAACTGGAAGAGCATGGGTACAGCGCCAGAAAATGGCGCTTCAATGAATGCGCCATTTTCTGGGGCGGCTGCGGGCTGCAATTCGCAGCATGGGGGGCCCAGAACGCTTGGGCCTTTCCATGCTGAGGATTCCAGCCCCCAGCTGCCTAGTTGTACCTGGCTGGGCCAAAAATATGGCGGAGCCCTACGTCATTTTTTTTTCTAGAATTAGTTCTAGAAATAAAAAAAAATAGGCTTCGCTGTATTTTTGGTTGCAGCCAGGTACAACGAGGCAGCTGGGGGTTGCTAGCAGTCTGTAGCTGCCAAGTTGTACCTGGCTGGACCAAAAATATGGCGGAGCCCTACGTCATTTTTTTTTCTAGAATTAGTTCTAGAAATAAAAAAAAATAGGCTTCGCTGTATTTTTGGTTGCAGCCAGGTACAACGAGGCAGCTGGGGGTTGCTAGCAGTCTGTAGCTGCCAAGTTGTACCTGGCTGGACCAAAAATATGGCGGAGCCCCACATCATTTTTTTTTTCTAGAATTAGTTCTAGAAATAAAAAAAAGCCTTCGCTGTATTTGTAGCCAGCCATGTACAACTTGGCAGCTGCCTGACTGGAATCCTCAGCGTGGAGAGACTCAAATGTTGTGGGTCCCCCACGCTGCAAATTTCAACCCACAGCCACCCAAGAAAATAGCACATTCATTAGAGGCGGCATTTTCTGGTGCTGTACCCCAACACTACCAGTTGCCCTTGTGCTGGTGGCACACGGGTTCTCCATATGCGACATGGTGTCCGCTAACAATTTCAATAGAAAATTAGCTCCAATTGTTAGCGGAAACCATGTCGGGTATGGAGAGCCCCTCCCTGTGTGCCTGAACATTGGAGCTCCCCCACAAGTGACCCCATTTTGAAAACTAGACCCCCGAAGGAACGTATCTAGATGCATAGTGAGCACTTTGAAGCCACAGATGCTTCACAAATTCATCCATAAAAATGAAAAAGCACGTTTTTTTTCCACAAAAAGTTTCTTTTTTCATTTTTACAGATCAATTTGTGAAGCACCTGGGGTTCAAAGTGCTCACTATGCATCTAGATACGTTCCTTGGGTGGTCTAGTTTCCAAAATGGGGTCACTTGTGGGGTAGCTCCAATGTTTAGGCACATAGGGGCTCTTCATATCCTACAAGGTGTCCGCTAACAATTCCAATTGTTAGTGGACACCATGTCGCGTATGGAGAGCCCCTGTGTGTCTCCACATTGGAGCTCCCCCACAAGTGACCCCATTTTGGAAACTAGACCCCCAAAGGATTATATCTAGATGCATAGTGAGCACTTTGAACCCCCAGATGCTTCACAAATTGATCCGTAATAATGAAAAAAGAAATTATTTGTGGAAAAAAAGT
This sequence comes from Allobates femoralis, assembly GCA_033576535.1. Classification (NCBI taxonomy): domain Eukaryota; kingdom Metazoa; phylum Chordata; class Amphibia; order Anura; family Aromobatidae; genus Allobates; species Allobates femoralis. The sequence continues at coordinate 538,303,466 of JARQOC010000001.1, forward strand.
GCTTCTTCATTTTTACGGATGAATTTCTGAAGCATCTGTGGCTTCAAAGTGCTCACTATGCATCTAGATAAGTTCCTTTGGGGGTCTAGTTTCCAAAATGGGGTCACTTGTGGGGGAGCTCTAATGTGGAGATACACAGGGACCCTCCAAACGCGACATGGTGTCCGCTAACAAATTGAGCTCATTTTCCATTCAAATTGTTAGCGGACACCATGTCGCGTTTGGAGGGTCCCGGTGTGTCTCCACATTGGAGCTCCCCCACAAGTGACCCCATTTTGGAAACTAGACCCCCTAAGGAACGTATCTAGATGCATAGTGAGCACTTTGAACCCCCAGATGCTTCACAAATTCATCAATAAAAATGAAAAAGCACTTTTTTTTTCCACACAAATTTTCTTTTTTCATTTTTACAGATCAATTTGTGAAGCACCTGGGGGTAGAAAGTGCTCACTATGCATCTAGATATGTTCCTTTGGGGGTGTAGTTTCCAAAATGGGGTCACTTGTGTGGGAGCTCCAATGTGGAGACCCACAGGGACCCTCCAAACGCGACATGGTGTCCGCTAACAATTTGAATGGAAAATGAGCTCAATTTGTTAGCGGACACCATGTCGCGTTTGGAGGGTCCCTGTGTGTCTCCACATTGGAGCTCCCCCACAAGTGACCCCATTTTGGAAACTAGACCCCCAAAGGAACATATCTAGGTACATAGTGAGCACTTTGAACCCCCAGATGCTTCACAAATTGATCCGTAATAATGAAAAAATAATTTTTTAGTGGAAAAAAAAGTGCTTTTTCATTTTTACGGATTAATTTGTGAGGCACCTGGGGGTTCAAAGTGCTCACTATGCATCTAGATACGTTCCTTCGGGGGTCTAGTTTCCAAAATGGGGTCACTTGTGGGGGAGCTCCAATGTGGAGATACACAGGGACCCTCCAAACGCCACATGGTGTCCGCTAACAATTTGAGCTCATTTTCCATTCAAATTGTTAGCGGACACCATGTCGCGTATGGAGGGTCCCCGTGTGTCTCCACATTGGAGCTCCCCCACAAATGACCCCATTTTGGAAACTAGACCCCCTAAGGAACGTATCTAGATGCATAGTGAGCACTTTGAACCCCCAGATGCTTCACAAATTCATCCATAAAAATTAAAAAAACACTTATTTTTCACAAAAAAATTCTTTTTGCCTACATTTTTTCAGTTTCACATGGGCAAAGGGATAAAATACATCCCAAAATTTGTTGGGCAATTTCTCCTGAGTACACCGATACCTTATATGTGGTCATAAACCACTGTTTGGGCGCACGGCAGGGCTCAGAAGTGAAGGAGCGCCATATCACTTTTTGAACGGAAGATTGGCTCTAAAATTCAAATTGTGCTCCTTCACTTCTGAGCCCTGCCGTGCGCCCAAACAGTGGTTTATGACCACATATGAGGTATCGGTGTACTCAGGAGAAATTGCCCAACAAATTTTAGGATGCATTTTATCCTGTTGCCCATGTGAAAATGAAAAAATTGAGGCTAAAAGAACATTTTTGTTACAAAAATTAAAATGTCTATTTTTTCCTTCAACTTTATTTTAGTTCCTGTGAAGCACCTGAAGGGTTAATAATCTTCTTCAATATAGTTTTGAGTAGCTTGAGGGGGGCAGTTTTTGGAATGGTGTCACTTTTGGGTGTTTTCTGTCATGTACACCCCTCAAAGAGACTTCAAATGTGATGTGGTCTCTAAAAAATTGGTTTTGTAAATTTTGCTGGAAAAATGAATAATTGCTGATGAACTTTGAACCCTTATAACGTCCTACCAAAATTTTTTTTTTCTTCCAAAATTGTGCTGATGTGAAGTAGACATGTGGGAAATGTTATTTATTAACTATTTTGTGGCACATAACTCTCTGGTTTAGCAGAATAAAAATGAAAAATTAGAAAATTGCTAAATTTTCAAAATTTTTGCCAAATTTTTTATTTTTTCACAAATAAACGCAAAAATTATCGACCTAAATTTAATACTAACATGAAGCCCAATATGTCACGAAAAAACAATCTCATAATCGCTAGGATCCGTTGAAGCATTCCAGAGATATTACCTCATAAAGGGACACTGGTCAGAATTACAAAAAATGGTCCGGTCATTAGGGTGCAAAGTGACTCGGTCCTTAAGGGGTTAAGCTACTTTACCAGTTTGGCAGTATCCTTCGAGTCCATTCGGAAGACCCATTTCCGCCCAAGCTTTAAATTCCTCTATATTTGTGAAGTACACCAGTCCCTCCAGCACAAAACATCCACACAAAATGTTGGTGCCACCCCTGTGTTTCACAGTTGGGATGGTGTTCTAAAGCTTTCAAGCTTCTCTATTTTTACTCCAAATGCAACGATAGTCATTATGGCCAAATAGTTCAATTTTGGTTTCGTTGGACCACAGGACATCTCCATATATTTAGGTCTTTGTTCCTGTGTGCATTTGCAAACATTAATCTGGCTTTTTACGTTTCTTTTGGAGTAATGGCTTCTTCCTGGCAGAGTGGCATGTCAGCCCATATTGATACAGTACTCATTTCACTGCGGATAATGACACAATCTGATGAGCTTCCACCATCATCTTCACAAGGTCTTTTGCTTTTGTTCTTGGGTTGATATGCACATGTCGGACCAAAGCATGTTCATCTCTGGGACTCAAAACCTGTCTCCTTCCTGAGTGCTATATTGGCTGGACATTCCCATCTTGTTTGTACTTGCATATAATTGCTTGTACAGATGAACGATGCACCTTCAGGTATCTGGAAATTGCACTCAAGGATGAACCAAACTTGTGCAAGTCCACTGTTCTCTTCCTGATATCTTGGCTGATTTCTTTAGACTTTCCCACGATGCTACACAAAGAAGCAGTGTGTTTCAGGTGTGCATTAAAATACATGCACAGGTGTGTCTCTAATTAACTCAGAAGCTTTCAAATACATTACATCGTCATATGGGCTGTCCCAATTTGTATAAAGGCATAGTAATCTTAGTGTATGTAAACTTTTGATTTTGCAGAAAGTAGTAACAATGCCTTAAAATTTTTTCTCACTATTCTGGCATTTGGCAAATAATAATTATGGTAATCTTAATTGACCTAAAACGGGAAAGGCTTATTCTAATTTCATATCAGATAGCGAGAAAAACATTCATATATGTCTTTTTATATAGTGTATGTAAACTTCTGGTTTCAACTGTAATATATATATATATGTGTGTGTATATATAAGTGGATACTGGAGGTTTGCTTCATCCTTTAATTCTGCTTTCATTCTCGTTTTCTGGTTAAATCTCTATCAAGTTTATTACAATTTGCATCAGCAATTTTGAAAACTACCTTCCGGCTAAGTTATTGTAAAGATAGACCAAATGATTGCAATTCTGCATACAGTGATCACTTTTCTAATGAGTAAAATTCTCTAATTTGTTAGAAAAAAAGCCTGCTATCTATATGATATACTATAGTTTCATGGTTGATATAATAAAAAAAATGCATTTTGGTAGCTGGCTTAGGAAGCAGAACATGAGCATGATTTCAGTAACATCATGAAAATATAATTAAGAAATGCAGGAAACTTGCAAAATTCTGCTGAAATACTCTGTCAGCACAAATGACTATTTAAGCCAAGTGCAGGCGCTCAGTGCATCATGGTGGGGATAAACATTGAATTACACCTTCCCACCTTCTTAGTTTCCTTCTATCTCCACACTTCACTCTTCTTTGATTGACGGCACAGGCTTCATAAACCCAAAGAAAGGAGGGGAAAGAGGGAAAACAAGCAGGTGGAAAGGTGTAATTAAATGTTTATCCCCACCATGATCCACTGAGTGCCTGCACTTGGTTTGAACAGTCATTCTGTGCTGACAGTTCTTTTATATACCCAATAACTGTCTTATGTGCTTTGCACGGTATGTCTTACACTGGGTCCCAAAACTGCTCTATATTTTGGTAGAAATATTTTGTACAGTTAAAGGGATTGTCCATGCTTGAGGCTATGTGACTGCAGACTTGTGAATCCTCGCAGTGTGTGAGCCATGAAGATTCTCTGGTGCCGGGAACGAGCGATCATGAACTGCACGCTTGAGTTCTCGCCACAGTGGCTGAATGATATTGAGATCAGGAGACTGAGAAGACTACTCCAGAGCCTTCACTTTGTTCTGTTGTAGCCAATGACAGGTCAACTTGCCCTTGTGTTTTGGCTTGTTGTTATGTTGGAATGTCCAAGTACGTCCCATGCGCAGCTTCTGGGCTGATGAATGTAAATTTGCCTCTAGTATTTGCTGATAATGTGCAGCATTCATCTTTCCTACAACTTTGACCAAGTTTCCTGTGCCTTTGCAGTTCACACATTCCCACAGTGATCCACCTCTGTGATTTACAGTAGGAATGGTGTTCCTTTCATTATAGGCCTTGTTGACACCTCTCCAAATGTAACATTTATGGTTGTGGCTAAAAAGTTCGATTTTGGTCTCATCACTCCAAATTACCTTGTTCCAGAAGTTTGGAGGCTTGTCTCTGTGCTGTTTGGCGTATTGTAGGTGAGATATTTTGTGGCATTTGCACAGTAATAGCTTTCTTCTGGTAACTCGACCATGCAGCCCATTTTTCTTCAATTGCCTCCTTATTGTGCATCTTGAAACAGTCACACCGGTAGTTTTCAGTGAGTCCTGTATTTCAACTGATGTTATTTGTGGGTTTTTCGTTGCATCCTGAACAATATTCCTGGTAGTTGTGGCCAAACGTTTTGTTGATCTACGCGATCATGGTGTAGTTTTTACAGAGTCCTTGATTTTCCATTTCTTAATCCCAGTTTGAACACTGCTGACTGGCATTATCAATTCCTTGGATATTTTTTGTATCCCTTTCCTTTTTTTTACAGTTCAACTGTCATTTCCCGGAGATCCGTTGACCATTTTTTTTGCTTTCCCCATGACTCCCAATTCAGAAATGTCAGTGGCTGGATGAAAGATGCAAGAGTCTGTCGGGATGCCAGAAACTCACTCAGGTTTTATGCACACACTGATTACAAGCAAACAGGTCACAGTTGAGGATGTTACCTTTATTAGCCATTCAAACTCATTTGTATCAACTTCTGTGCATCAGGCCTAACGCACCCAGGGTATGTGAACTTTTGAACAGGGTCATTTGGATGTTTTTGGTTGTCATTACGACTTATAAAGATAAAACACAGTAGTTTGACAATAAATGGCTTCATCCAACCACTAACCATGAATGGAAAAAACGTTTTTGTGCTATCATTCATATTCTTGGAAAAAAGGCCAAGAAAGCAAAAAATCTGCCGGGGTATGTAAACTTTTGAGCACAACTGTATCCATTCTACAGTTGTGTACCAAAACAAGAACAGTGTGTTAAAAACATGAGTTAAGCCCAATATCTTTTATTTATTTTCATGCAGTGGGAACATTACACATTGCAATCAAAACATGAAGAGAAATGTATATCATTTTAACTACGTTACAGAAAATAATAAAAAATGAACATTGGGCTGTTCAAAATAAAGAGCAGTGTCTGCATTTGTCTTTACCAACTCAAAATATGTAGTCTATTTTTTTTGTTTAGGGTTTAGCATTCCTGTGAATCACTAACCTAATATTTAGTTGACTAACCACAGTTTTTTAGAACAGCTTCACATCTATGTTACATAGAGTCTGCCAACTTCTGGCACCTGTCAACTGTTATTCCAGCCCAGGATGCTTAGACTACATCCCACAATTTATTTGCATTTGTTGGTTTTGCCTCATAAACAACATTTTAAGGGTCACCCCACAAGTGTTACCTCAATTTTGTTGGACTGGAACTAAGATCTTGTTCATTTTCTGGTGAGTTTAGGGTTGTTGTCCTGTTGAAACACCCATTTCAAGGGCATTTCCTCTTTAGTGTAAGGCAACATGACCTCTTCAAGTATTTTGATATATGCAAACTGGTCCATGATCCCTGGTATTCGGTAAATAGGCCCGGCAGCATAGTAAGAGAAATATGCCCATATCATGAAGCTTGCACCACCATACTTCACTGTCTTCAGAGTGTACTGTGACTTGAATTCAGAGTTTGGGGGCCATCTGACAAACTGACAAATTTGTTTCCCTTGGACCCAGTCCACAAAATGTTTCTACATTTCTCTTTTGGCCAGTTCATGTGATTTTGGCAAATTGTATCAGCTTCAGTACATGTCTTTTTTTTTTTTTTTTTTTTTTAACAGTGGGATGTCTTGTTAATTTGTTAAGATTAATTTCACACAGGCATCCCTCTGACTATCACAGTACTCACAGGTAACTTGAGACTGTCTTTTAACATCCTGGAGCTGATCATTGGCTGAGCCTTTGCCATTCTGGCTATTCTTGGATCTATTCGAATAGTAGTCTTCTATTTTCTTCCACGTCTCTCTGGTTTTGCTTTCCATTTTAAAGCATTGGAGATCATTTTAGCTGAACAGCCCAATTATTCTCTGCATTACTTTATAAGTTTTATCCTCTCCAATCAACTTTTTAATCAAAGTATGCTGTTCTTCTGAACAATGTCTCAAATGACCCATATTTCTCAGGCTTTTAAGGAGAAATGCATGTTCTACATGTGCCGACTTCACTCCTAGATAAGACCCACCTGATTCACTCCTGTTTCTTCACAGAATGATTGACCTCACTAATTGAACTCCACACTGCTATTATTTTGAACACCACATTTCAATTAATTATTCAAATACACAGACTCTAATGGCGGGTTTACACGTTGCGATATTGTAGTACGATTTCAATCAAAAGTCACGTGGTTCAATCGTTGGACCCGACATCGTGCCTGCGTTGTATGGTGTGAACGTCCAATACGATGCAGGAACGATGTCAATGCGATATCGGGGATTGAATGAGCGTACTATTCAATGCCCCGATATTGAAGGAAGATTGGAGTCGGATCGTGCTGTGTAAACGCACAACTACGATGCGATTTGAAACGTCACCCATTGACTCCCATGTTAAGTGTGCGATCCTGGGTTGGGGGGCGTAGACATCGCACGGACGTTGTATTCCGATATCGCAGCGTGTAAACATCCAATGCGATGCGGGAGAAACGTGCACTAAATGCGCGCTCCCGCGCCATTGAGTTGCGATATCGCAACGATATTGAAGCGTGTAAACCCACCATCAAACCTGCAGATCATGAATGCTGAGTCTGTTGGTTTTCTAAGAATCTACCGCACCATCTGGTAAGTTGTTGACATGTGGTAATATAATTTATACTGTGAATAATCTGGTTAGTCATATTGGACTGCTATTATTTTGAACACTACTGTATGTATCCATCTATAAGTCTTTGTTTGATTGCGTTATTATTTCTGACAACTAGCAAGAATGTAAATAAAGTATTACAATATGTAAAAGATGAGGTTAAAAATATATCTCATACGTATCTTATATAGATGCTATGCAAATAAAAAACACACACTTGTATGATACACGCAATGACACATTCCAAAAAATGGGACAAGTATAGGAGTGATTATGTATACACAAGTGGGAGTGAGGCTTTACCCTCATTGTAGGACGGGGTTGGGGGTCGGAACAGTACTTTGGTATTTGAAAATACCAAATATTAGTAAACACTGCTGTATACTCAAACTAAATAGTAAAATTGTGATATTTTTTAGGCACAAATTTTATCATTGTAACATTACCTTATCAAGGAGATTTTTGGGTTTGAAAGCAGCGAATAATATTGTTCACAATTGCAGGATAATGGATTGCCACGCAGGTCAATAAATAAAGATTCTGACTTGATATTCCAAGATGGCAGGTACTTGAGGTTGCAACTGCAAAGATGGTAGAAATATAAAGGATTAATTTACTCTTATGTTGTTTATTTGTGTAAACTTTGGTCTTGTTATATTCAGCAGCTCACATAAGAAATTGGGACCTTCTTCCAATATTGTTAGGTGGGCTCCTGAGCAAAACAAGACTCTGCTCATGGAAAATGGCAATCTCTGCTAAAAAAAAAAGGCCCCCATGAAGGCATCTGGATGCTTCCATGGTCCAGATACCTGAATATCATAGAATATGCCTGAGCTATGCTTTATCATTCTGTGAGATGAAATGCATGTGTTTTTAGAATGTATGCACATTGAGGTGTGAACACAGGTCAAGATATCAGAATTCATTGATACCATTTCCAAGCAGAAATCATTGATACCATGTCCAACCAGGTTAAATGGAACCTATCAGGTCATTTATGCCCTCCCCCCCCCACAGCTATCACTATCTGTCCCTGCAGTTTCAGAGTACTATTCTAACCATCTCTGTCTAAGCTCATAGTGTAATGTTAAAGGTGAAAAAAGCATTGGAGCACACCTTGGAGGATGTAGTCACTCTGGCAGGTTAACAGTTAACATTTCAGCCTAATTTTATAAGATGCTGTATGGCCTGTATGATGTCACAATCATGTGACTTTCTCCGTATAGTGGATAGGGAAAGAAAAACACAAAGAGCGCAAGGATCTAAATGTAGTGTCTTCTCTTAACTAGGTAATATATGATACTAGATGGCGGCCCGATTCTAAAGAATCGGGTAGTCTAGAATCCATATATAGTTGACTTACTAATAGTTAGGGGAGTGCGGTGAAATGAATTGTGTGTATACAGGTGGCTCAGTGGGTAGCAGAGTATACGGTGGCTCAGTGGTTAGCAGTGAGTGCGGTGGCTCAGTGGTTAGCAGTGAGTGCGGTGGCTCAGTGGTTAGCAGTGAGTGCGGTGGTTCAGTGGTTAGCAGTGAGTGCGGTGGCTCAGTGGTTAGCAGTGAGTGCCGTGGCTGAGTGGTTAGCAGTGAGTGCGGTGAGATTGGTCAGCACAGTGGCGTGGGCAGAGTCGGCAGGGCAGCGCCGTGGGCAGAGTGGTCAGCACACACATACATACATACACACACACACACACACAGACTCCGCTATAGTTAGCACCGACCCTGCATCTTCCCCGCCGGCTGGATCCTGAGTTGACATGTCGCCGCCCGCGGACGACTGGATCCAATATGGCGTTCGGGAAGTTTGGGGAGACTTCTTGGACGCTATATTGGATCCAGTAGTTTGGGGGTGGCGACATGTCGACTCAGGATCTAGGCGGCTGATGCAGGGCCGGTGGTAAGTATAGCGAAGTGTGTGTGTGTGTGTGTGTGTATGTGTGCGGACAAAGTGAGGGAAGTGCGGACAAAGTGAGGGAAGTGACTACATACACACATATATACACATAGTGTACATTGCATATGGAGGGGTGAGGAGAGCGGAGGCTGGAGGGGTGAGGAGGGGTGAGGAGAGGGGAGGCTGGAGGGGTGAGGAGAGGTGAGGACAGGGAGGCTGGAGGGGTGAGGAGGGGTGAGGACAGGGGAGGCTGGAGGGCAGAGGCTGGAGGGGAGAGCGGTGGCTGGAGGGGAGAGCAGAGGCTGGAGGCTGGAGGGGAGTGCGGAGGCTGGAGGGGAGTGCGGAGGCTGGAGGGGAGTGCGGAGGGTGGAGCGGAGGCTGGAGCGGAGGCTGGAGGGGGGAGCGGAGGCTGGGGGGGAGAGCGGAGGCTGGGGGGGAGAGCGGAGCCTGGAGGGGGGAGCGAGGCTGGGGGGGAGAGCGGAGGCTGGAGGGGAGAGCGGAGGCTGGAGGGGAGAGCGGAGGCTGGAGGGGAGAGCGGAGGCTGGAGGGGAGAGGCTGGAGGGGAGGGTGGAGGGGAGATGCTGGAGGGGAGAGCGGTGGCTGGAGGCTGGAGGGGAGGCTGGAGGGGCGACCCTGGAGGGGAGAGGGGAGGCTGGAGGGGCGAGGCTGGAGGGGAGAGCAGAGGCTGGAGGGGAGAGGCTGGAGGGGAGAGGCTGGAGGGGAGAGCAGAGGCTGGAGGGGAGAGGCTGGAGGGGAGAGCAGAGGCTGGAGGGGAGAGGCTGGAGGGGAGAGCAGAGGCTGGAGGGGAGAGCGGAGGCTGGAGGGCAGAGGAGAGGGAGGGCTGGAGGGCAGAGGACAGGGGAGGCTGGAGGGCAGAGGACAGGGGAGGGTGGAGAGCAGAGGACAGGGGAGGGTGGAGGGCAGAGGACAGGGGAGGCTGGAGGGCAGAGGACAGGGGAGGCTGGAGGGCAGAGGACAGGGGAGGGCGGAGGGCAGAGGGGAGGCTGGAGGGGAGAGCAGAGGCTGGAGGGGAGGAGCAGAGGCTGGAGGGGAGAGCGGAGGCTGGAGGGGAGAGCGGAGGCTGGAGGGGAGAGGCTGGAGGGGAGGGTGGAGGGGGAGAGGCTGGAGGGGGAGAGCGGTGGCTGGAGGCTGGAGGGGAGGCGGGAGGGGAGAGCCTGGAGGGGAGAGGGGAGGCTGGAGGGCAGAGGCTGGAGGGGAGAGCGGAGGCTGGAGGGCAGAGGCTGGAGGGGAGAGCGGAGGCTGGAGGGCAGAGGCTGGAGGGAGAGCGGAGGCTGGAGGGCAGAGGCTGGAGGGGAGAGCGGAGGCTGGAGGGCAGAGGCTGGAGGGGAGAGCGGAGGCAGGAGGGCAGAGGCTGGAGGGGAGAGCGGAGGCTGGAGGGCAGAGGCTGGAGGGGAGAGCGGTGGCTGGAGGGGAGGGCGGAGGCTGGAGGGGAGGGCGGAGGCTGGAGGGGAGGGTGGAGGGGAGTGCGGAGGGTGGAGGGGAGAGGAGGTGAGGGAGGCTGGAGGGGGAGGCTGGAGGGGAGAGCAGAGGCTGGAGGGGAGAGGCTGGAGGGGAGAGCAGAGGCTGGAGGGGAGAGGCTGGAGGGGAGAGCAGAGGCTGGAGGGGAGAGCGGAGGCTGGAGGGCAAGGAGAGGGAGGCTGGAGGGCAGAGGACAGGGGAGGCTGGAGGGCAGAGGACAGGGGAGGGTGGAGAGCAGAGGACAGGGGAGGGTGGAGGGCAGAGGACAGGGGAGGCTGGAGGGCAGAGGACAGGGGAGGCTGGAGGGCAGAGGACAGGGGAGGGCGGAGGGCAGAGGACAGGGGAGGGGAGGGGAGAGCAGAGGCTGGAGGGGAGAGCAGAGGCTGGAGGGGAGAGCGGAGGCTGGAGGGGAGAGCGGAGGCTGGAGGGGAGAGGCTGGAGGGGAGGGTGGAGGGGAGAGGCTGGAGGGAGAGCGGTGGCTGGAGGCTGGAGGGAGGCGGGAGGGAGAGCCTGGGGGGGAGAGGGGAGGCTGGAGGGCAGAGGTGGAGGGGAGAGCGGAGGCTGGAGGGCAGAGGCTGGAGGGGAGAGCGGAGGCTGGAGGGCAGAGGCTGGAGGGGAGAGCGGAGGCTGGAGGGCAGAGGCTGGAGGGGAAGCGGAGGCTGGAGGGCAGAGGCTGGAGGGGAGAGCGGAGGCAGGAGGGCAGAGGCTGGAGGGGAGAGCGAGGCTGGAGGGCAGAGGCTGGAGGGGAGAGCGGTGGCTGGAGGGGAGGCGGAGGCTGGAGGGAGGGCGGAGGCTGGAGGGGAGGGTGGAGGGGAGTGCGGAGGGTGGAGGGAGAGTGGAGGCTGGAGGGGAGGCTGGAGGGCGGAGGCTGGAGGGGAGAGCAGAGGTGGAGGGGAGGCGGGAGGTGGAGGGGGAGGCTGGGAGGGAGAGTGGGGGGCGGGAGGGAGAGGCTGGAGGGGATAGCGGTGGCTGGAGGGGAGAGCAGAGGCTGGAGGGAGAGCAGAGGCTGGAGGGGAGAGCGGAGGCTGGAGGGCGGAGGCTGCAGGGGAGGCGGAGGCTGGAGGGCAGAGGCTGGTGGGAGAGCGGAGGCTGGAGGGCGGAGGCTGGAGGGGAGAGCAGAGGCTAGAGGGAAGCGGTGGCTGGAGGGAGAGCGGTGGCTGGAGGTGAGAGCGGAGCTGGAGGGCGGAGGATGGAGGGGAGAGCAGAGGCTAGAGGGGAGAGCGGAGGCTGGAGGGGAGAGCGGAGGCTGGAGGGGAGAGCGGAGGGGGAGGAGGAGGCGAGGCTGGAGGGGAGAGCGGAGGCTGGAGGGGAGAGCGGGAGGCTGGGGGGAGAGCGGAGTCGGGAGGGGAGAGGCTGCAGGGCAGGGAAGGGTGGAGAGGCTGGGGAGGCAGGGGGCTGGAGAGCTGGGGAGGCAGGAGAGGCTGGAGGGGAGAACGGAGGCTGGAGGGGAGAACGGAGGCTGGAGGGGAGAGCGGAGGCGGGGGGAGAGGCTGGAGGGGATAGCGGTGGCTGGAGGGAGAGGCTGGAGGGGAGAGCAGTGGCTGGAGGGGAGAGTGGGAGCTGGAGGGCGGAGGCTGGAGGGGAGGCGGAGGCTAGAGGGGAGAGCGGAGGCTGGAGGGTGGGAGGCTGGAGGGGAGAGTGGAGGCTGGAGGGGAGAGTGGAGGCTGGAGGGGAGAGCGGAGGGGGAGCGGAGGCGGGAGGGGAGGGAGGCGGAGGGGAGGCTGCAGGGAGGTGGAGAGGCTGAGGAGGGAGGGAGGGGGAGGGGAGAGCGGAGGCGGGAGGGGAGAGGGAGGCGGAGGGGAGAGGCTGGGGCAGGGAAGGGTGGAGGGCTGGGAGGCAGGGGAGGCTGGAGAGGGTGGAGGAGGAGAGGCGAGGGAGAACGGAGGCTGGAGGGGAGACGGAGGCTGGAGGGGAGAGGGAGGCGGAAGGGAGAGGCTGGAGGGGTAGCGGATGGCGGAGGGGAGAGGCTGGAGGGGAGAGCAGGGCTGGAGGGGAGAGCGGAGGCTGGAGGGCGGAGGCTGGAGGGGAGAGCGGAGGCTAGAGGGGAGAGCGGAGGCTGGAGGGGGAGGTGGAGGAGAGTGGAGGCTGGAGGGAGAGTGGAGGCTGGAGGGGAGAGTGGAGGCTGGAGGGGAGAGCGGAGGGGGAGCGGGAGGCGGAGGCGGGAGGGGAGAGCGGAGGCGGGAGGGGAGAGGCTGCAGGGCAGGTGGAGAGGCTGAGGAGGGAGGGACCCTGGGGAGGCTGGAGAGGCTGGGAGGCGGAGGAGGGGAGGCTGGAGAGCAGAGGCTGGAGGGCAGGGGAGGCTGGAGGGCAGGGAGGCTGGAGGTGAGGAGAGCTGGGGGGAGGCTGAAGGGCAGGAGGCAGGAGGGGAGGGCAGGGAGGCTGGAGGGCAGAGGTGTGGGGGTGAGATACGCTGGCGCCGGGTGCGGCTGTGAGGGAGAGGGGGGAGGCAGAGAGTGCAGGACAGGAAGTCCGTCCTCCCCTCCGGAGCGGGCGGCTGGCAGCACGGGGTCCCCCAGGGTGGGGGATGGCCCTGATGGCTGGAGGGAGGAGTCGCCCCCTGCCCGCAGGTACGGTGGTGAGGTGGAGGGGAGGCTGGAGGGGAGGAAGTTCGAGAGCGGAACCTCCTCCGCGTCCTTGTAGGGGGACGCGGCATGATGGTGACACATCAGGAGGCATGGGGGAGACATCACGGAAGTAATATCGGAAGGTGGCCTTCGGCTTTTATATATAGGGATTGCACTGCACGTATGGAGGCTTTTTCTTTTGCATATCGATCCAGAAAGGATCTCTGTAGTAGGTTCTTTCACCGTCGTCTGACTGGCAGCTCCTGGCTGTCATGAGCGCCGTCAGAGCTATCATATGTAGATAATGGATCAGGAAATTCTTCCAGGTTAAGGTGCGCTCCTAGAATCTAAGTCGAATGCGTGAGTGTGCTAAAACGAAAGATCTCCTGGAAATACTACTACTTGTTCACTGATTACTGGAGCGCAGTTAACGTTGAAGAATGTGTACTGATCCACGATCATGGGACTGTAATAGGCGGAGCTAGAGTTCCATGAGCAATGTTTTGCTTGCTTAGCTCCACCCACTATAGTCGACATAATCATTCATCACAAGAGTCTTATACAGGAAGGTGACAGTGAGTTAACTATAACCTGGCAGAGTGACTACATCTCAAGGTGTAGTCACGCCTCATTCCATAAGAAAATATAAGTGTATATGCTTTTTTTCACCTTCACATTACACTATGAGCTCAAACAAGGATGATTAAACTAGGTGCAGACAGTGATAGCTGGAGGGGAGAAGTAGCAGACAGGTTACCTTTAACCCATTCTTGACATTTCCTGTGGATGTAAGTCACACATCTGCTGTGGGTATATGGAGCGAGCTGTCTCAGGGCTTGTTCACACATTGCATTTTTGTCACTTTTTTCCATAACAATTTTGCAGACTATACCCGCAAAATGAATGAGAATTGTATCATATTGTGCTTATTTTTTCCTTGCAGATTTCAACCTTCAAAACATTTTTTTTTCTTTTCAATTGTGCAGCATGTCAATTAGTTTTGTGTTTTTTGCAGCGATTTTCACATATACAAAGAATGGGAAAAACTCAAATCTGCTGCAAATACTAAGCCTGTACATGTACCCTTAGGCTATGCTCACGGGTTTTGACTTATGTTTCTATAAAAAAATAATGCACCATTTGCCACAATTTTTGAAATGCTTGGCAAAAACTTTGTGCTTTTAGCACCATTACAAAAGAAAAAAATCACTTTGGCTGCAACGTGTGAACTTACTAGTAGGGCAGTGATGGCTTGTCAAGGCAACAGAGATACTACTGTTGGCCCCCGTCATGACCAATATTGTAGCCCCTTACCCTCATGAAGCTCAGTCTGTAAGACAGTGTTTCTCAACTCCAGTCTTCAGGACACCCCAACAGGTCGTGTTTTCAGGATTTCCTTAGTATTGCACAGAGGTTAGAATTATCCCCTTTGCAGGTGATTAAACTAACACCTGTGCAATACTAAGGAAATCCTGAAAACAAGATCTGTTGGTGGGTCCTGAGGACTGGAGTTGAGAAACACTGCTGTAAGAGAACATCATTTCCATTATTCAAACTAACACGTGATCACAAGTTCAAGTCCTCTTGGGGACTAAAAATTTGTGTAAAAATGAGTTAAAAATGTTATAGAAATGTAAAAGTTTAAATACCTCCTCTCCTCTTTTCCCACTTCGAATATAACAAGAAACAACATTCAAACAAATCTGATCAATGAATATATAACATTTATTACAGACAATCTTTTACCACTTTTTACATGTTGATCTGGCTACATCATGATAAAGGTTCTGAAAAGCGGAATAAAATGTTTATTTGATTTCTCCTTTCAGTGTAGAGATGTTAGCTTCTAAACTTTAAAGCGCATAATATGTCAATTTATCCGTTCAGCTAAGGGGGTGGTAATAGAATCTACTCTGGGGGAGTTTACTTGTTCCGCTGTATGACGTTGCCCAATCATAAGAAAACAGCGTCGTACAGGAGGAAAAATCTAACCTCCCCCTAGATATGATGCGTCTCACCTTATTACACTGAGATCTCATCACCCCTGGAGCTTGTAAGAACAATAAGCGCTGGGGATGATGATATCTCTGTGTAATAAGGTGAGACACACATCAGTCTTACACATTGAAAACATTTGTTTGGTCCTCGTTTGGCTCTTTCTTTTTTCCCCCCCTTTATGACTCTGTCTAACATATTAGGCACCTTAACCCCTAAGGTGCCTAATATGTATTCACATCACACCAGTTCAATTCGTTTGTATGCATATGTAAATTTTAATTCAGGCAGCAAGGCGTTATGGCGACTTTACACGTCCCGATATCGGCGTCCAACTTCGACAAAAGTCACGTGGTTCGTGCGTTGGCCCTGATATCGTTCGTGCGTTGTATGGTATAAATGTCCAATATGATGCACGAACGATGCCAAAACGATATCAGGGATCAAATGAGCCTGCTCTCCAACGGCCCGATATTGGATGGACGTTGTGGCCGGATCGTGCTGTGTAAAAGCCCAACAACGATGTGGAGTACAACTTCCCCTATCCTGTCCCATGTTAAATGGTCGTTCCTGGGTCGGCCGTACAAGGGGGCGTATACATCGCTATTGCGTTGGCTGCCGATATCGTGCTGTGTGACATCTCCTATGCGATCTTGGATTCTGCACAGAAAAAGCGCGCTCCCGCGGCGTTGGATCCAATATCGGACCGACGTTGGGACGTGTAAAGTGGCCATCACAGTTTAGAAGACTATATCTCTGCAACTGAGATAGGAAATAGGAAACAATTTAAATACACATTTTTTTCAGATCTTCTGCCCTTTCTTCACGACATATCCAGCTTAACATGTAAAAAGTGGTGAAAGGTCCTCTTTAGCCCATAAGTTAATGTCACAGAGAAAAAAATTGAAGGACCAGAATTAAAGTAGTAAGAATCAATGAAAATTGTATATGTACCCCAAAATGGTATCAATTAAATCACTTGCCACAATAAAAAAAAACAAGCTGAAACTCCTTGAAACAACTAAATCTATGGAAAAATAAATGTTATTGGTCTCAGGAAATGCTGACAAAAACAAACTTTTTTTGCCAAATATCTGGATTTTTTAAATAAATGGAACATGAAATAAAACGTACGCAAGTTTTATATAGTTCTTATCGTACTGACATGAAGAATCGTGTTCTCCGGTCATTTCATACGATAAACAGAAGAAAATCGCACTACTTGTTGCACTTATAGCAGATTTGTCTGGTATAAGGCAATGGTTTCTGACAGAGTGATATTGGCACGAGGTGGCACTAGCTATAGTGAAACATATGGTGTTTTCACAGTGCAAAAAAAGAACTAGCAGCACTCACCCTATTGTGCCTAAAGCCAGTCCTTTATTAGGGATACATGAGAAATCCAAGCAGGTGAAAAGAAGCACTAAAAGCGCATTCTGACTACAGCTGTTTCGTGCTTATCCAGCACTTTAATAGATCATATCTGTTGAAATGCTGGACAAGCATGAAATGGCAGTAATCAGAATGTGCTGTTAGTGCTTCTTTTCACCTGCTTGGATTTTTTATGGATGCCTAATAAAGGACTGGCTTTAGGCACAATAGGGTGAGTGCTGCTATTTCTTTTTTCCCCCAGTCATTATAACTGCACAATGATCACCATAAAAGTGATAACCCCAAAATAAATGTGAAATTGGTTTTTTTTCACTGTTTTGCTGCACTTATAATTTTATTCCCGTTTAATAATACATAACTTGTAAAATAAATAGTATTTTTGAAATCTGCGACTGTGGGACAACAAAGTTTTACTACGGATATTTGACATCAAGTGGATATTGTGAAATAAAAGACAGTGTAGGAAAATGAAGATGTCACTTTACTTATTGGTTCTCTTGTCACACAGATACAGCTCTGTACGCCATTCTTTCCTGGAGGCGGTGAAAATCTATTTTCTTATACTTTGCTTATATAGCACCATCATATGCAGCAGTGCTTCACAAACATTGATATCACTGTCCCTTTGAGGTTTACATTCTAAATTCCCTAACAATATGTCTTTGGAGTGTGTGGGGAAACCAGAGAACCCAGAGGAAACCCACCCAAATACAACGAGAACATAGAATGTTCTTGCAGAGGTTTCCTTTGGTGGGATTCGGTACCCCAGAACTGCAAAGCAACAGTGCTAACCACAGTCTATCACATTACATTAAGACTTTAAAGCACCACTCCAGCATCTATTTTTTTGCACTGTTGGAGTGGTGCTTTAAAAGTAAGTCCTCTGTCCTATGCCCTCTGTCTTATACTCACCTTCCTGCATCTTCATCTTTTTCCAGTGGCGCTCCGGTTGGTCTCCTGTGGTTTTTGACCTGCCTGCAGCAGTGTTTGCTTGAGTGCACCTAATATCACAAATCTATATAACCCTATGAGAGCCTCCTTCTGGCTCTCATATACTTGCATTGAGACCTAGTGACATAACTTCTGACTTCTAGCGATGAAGACACTTATGATGAAGGGCTTACAGGAGGCTTACATTTAAAGTTCCACTCCAGCGCTGAAAAAAATCCCACTGGACTGGTGCTTTAAATGTTACAAAGTACAATACACTTTTTTCCCCGCTATCACTTACTTTTGGAAGCCAAGATACGTGAGATTTTTTGCATTTTCGAATATCACTGTTCTGACGTCGTGAAGTCTCTTGGAACCTGTACAGTTGAGAACTTCCAAGTGTGGAAACCATGCGATGAGTTCATCTTGTAGAACTTCCATATTAATCATTTTCCTGATTTGAAGCTCCCTCATATTGGATAAATCTTTGCTCCATGAATACTTTACTGAAATGCAAAAATATTAGTAATACTGGAGTAAGAAGCAAACAGGATCCTTTAGATATGATACACCAATACTATGTCAAGACTGTACAGATGGTTGGGCAAGTTGCCTTGTTTAGTGTCATACAAGCTTTTGTAAGGGCCGTTATCGAAGGAGATCAAGGCATGCAAAGCAAGGGGATGAAATTTTAACCAAGGGTGTGGAGTCAGAGTTGGAGTTGTGATTTTGGAGTCGATATTGATTTTGGCTTGGAGTCGGAGTCAGAGTCGGATTCAGGGAAATTGAGGAGTTGAGTCAGAGTCGGAGTTGGATGTGTGGCTTACTGACTTCACAGACATGATTGTGAAGTTGGGGTTGGTGTCCATTTTGGTACATTTGGAGTCAGAGTTGGAGTCGAATTCAGGGTAATTGAAGAGTCAGAATCGGATGTTTGGCTTACTGACCCCACATCCCTGATTTTAACAATTCCAGAACCCTCTACAACTCTGCCATGCCCCTTAATGTGTATTCAGTTGCCCATGCTCTTTTCAATAATGGTAAATCCTAGCATCACACAAGAAACCTTCCATTACTCAGCAGTAATATTCATTGGCTCACAGAAGACGGAGTTGTCAGCTCTTCCTAGAGTTCAGGAGGTCTTCCCTTCTTCTTCGAGCCCTGCAGATGGCCCAGGAGAGTTGTCTAATAGTATGAGTGTGACCAACATACTTCTACCCAGTTTGGTGAATAACACCAATATGATTGACACCTTTTAAGGCACTATGTACATATATCCACAGCTCTGTTATCATTACCATCCAGCACTTAACCCCTTCACCCCCAATCCTGTTTTCACATTTCTGACCAGGTCAGTATTTTCAGTTCTGTCCACTGTCACTTTGTCTTAATAACTCTGGAAAGCTTCAATGTATTCCAGTGATCATGAGAATGTATTTTTGTGACGCATTTTACTTTATGTTTGCGGTAAAGTTTAGTTGATATGATTTGCATTTATTTATGAAAATATTGAAATTTTACAAAAAAAATTAGAAAATTTCACAATTTTTAAACCTTGATTTTTCTACACCCTTAACCAGATAGCTATATCACACAAAATCATTACTAAATAACATTTCACACATGTCTACTTTACATCAGCACCATTTTTCGTGTTAGGAAGTTAAAAGGGCTAAAAGGTATCAGCAGTGGCGTAACTTGAAGCTTATGGGCCCCAATGCGAAAGCTCCAACGGGGCCCCCAATTATTGCAAATCTTAACAGCAATAGTCTTTTCTATAGGCCAAAAGGACTTTTGGGGCCCCCTAGGCTCCGGGGCCCGGGTGCAATCGCAACCCCTGCACCTGTTGTAGTTACACCCCTGGGTATCAGCAATTCCTCCAACTAAATTTACAAAACCAATTTTTTAGGACCAAATCACAATCGAAGTGACTTCGAGAGGTCTATGTGACAAAATACCCCTCAAATGACTCAAAACCACATTCAAGAAGTTTATTGACAATGTAAGTGCTTCACAGGAATTAAAGCAATGTGGAAGAAAAAAATGCAATTGTACTTTTTTCAACAAAAATATTGCATTAGTCCCAAATTTTGCATTTTTTGCAAGTTCTCCCAAGTACACCGATCAATAATGTATATATGGTGGAAAAAGCTCCATTTGACTTCTGCAGCACAAAAGTTTTTTTTCAGCATCAAATTTTGTGTTTTTACAAAAGAAACAGGAGAAAAGAGACCATACAATTTGTTGTCCAACTTCAGCTATGTATGCCAATACCCCATATTTATAGGAGTGCGATCCCTCTCTCATCTGATCGGGACTCTCGCAATGTAATTGCAAAAGTCCTATGGTAGTGATGGCAACCAAAGGTCATCATGACGCCCATTGGGTCTTCCAGCTACGGTAGCCTTTTAGACTGGCATAGTCAAACAGGCTTCTGTCAGTGTCTCATTAAGTGTCACGTTATGCATCTGTTTTGCAATACATTATACCAGCGATGTGACTAATAACAGTTAAGGTTTCATAGAGGGACAAAAAAAATTTAAAAAGATAACCCCCCCCAAAAATCTAAAAAAATTATAACAAAAAATACGTATATTTATGTAAAAACAAAAATAAACAGAATAAGTACATACAGGATTTTTGGTATCGCCACGTCCTAGAACGACACGATCTATAAATCGGTCACATTAATTAATCTCTTTATTGAACACCATGAAAAAACAAAAAAAAAAACATAGCAAAAACTATGTACTTTCAGTATTTTCATAATAGAACTAAGAAAAAGTGGAATAACGTGATCAAAATATCATATGTGAATACAAATGGTATTACTGAAAATGTCATCTTCTCCTGCGAAAACAAGCTCCGTCGGCAAAAAGATAAAATCATATAGTTCTCATAAAGCAGTAATGCAAAATCAATTTTTTATATAAAATTCTTTTTATTGTGTGAATGTGGCAAAATATAAAAAAAAATATATAAATGTGGTATCGTATTCGCACTGACTTTGAGAATAAAGCTGTCTTATCAATTGCCGTTGATTCTGTCTACTAAAACGCGAAACAGAAAGCTATGAAAAAATATTATGTGGCCCAAAATGGTACCAATAAAAACTCCAACTCATCCCGCAAAAACCAAACCCTCACACGACTCTGTCGGCAGAAAAATAAAAAACTATAACCTTCAAAATTCAGTGAAGCAGGGGAGGAGACCTGGTCCCTGAACCCTGGATTGTTGAGTGACCTTTCCTGTCTGCAGGCGGTTCAGAAGGCAATTACAGACTTCTTTGACATACATAAGACTGAACCTACGGCCCTCCCCTTCCAATGGGAGGCACTGAAGGGAGTTGTCAGAGGGGTCCTTATTCAGCAGGGGGCCCGACTAAAGAGGAGTAGAGCTGCGGCTATTACTAAGTTGTTGTCTCAAGTTCAGACCCTAGAGACTGCATTTGAGAGAACGAGAGATCCGCAGATGATGGCTGCCCTCTTACAGGTTAGGAGTAAATTGAGCACCCTAGTCGACACTACACTGGCAAGACAACGGGACCGTTTTCATAGATACTTGTATGAATATTCTGGCAAGCCGGGCAGAGCATTGGCGAGATTCCTGCATCCCCGTACATCTACTACATACATCCCTAACATAAAGTCGGGGTTGGGGGCAACAGTCCACTCCCCTGTGGAAATAGCGGACTCCTTTAGACTGTATTATGACTCATTGTATAACCTTAGAGGCCCGCTTGCGGATATGTCCTCGGAGGAGTTCCACGCGAGGGTAGATGAATATGTTCATGACACACCGCTCCCTTCTATTCTGGAGACTGAAGTTGAGGATTTGGAGAGTCCTCTGTCAGAAATAGAGATCACGGAGACCATCAAGGCACTGGCGAATGGCAAGAGCCCGGGGCCAGATGGTTTCTCGGCTAATTTCTACAAAATTTTTGCGGAGTCTTTGTCACCATTTTTAGTTAAATTATTTAACTCTATTTCGGCGACCTGTCCTTTCGCCCCGCAGACTCTGATGGCCACGATTGTGGTCATTCCCAAACAGGACAAGGACCCCGGCCTTTGCGCAAATTACCGTCCCATCTCCCTCATCAACGTTGATGTGAAAATATATGCAAAGATCATAGCAAACAGGTTGGGTCCAGTTCTCACCAAGGTCATACATAATGACCAGGTGGGATTCGTGCAGCGTAGGGAGGCTAGAGATACTACGGTGAAAACCTTGCTCCTTATTTCATATATGCGCACAGGGAGGGTCCCAGCCTGTTTGCTATCCATTGACGTGGAAAAGGCGTTTGATCGCCTGGGATGGCCTTTCTTACGAGCCTCCCTGACACAATTGGGGTTGAGAGCTGGGTTGCTTGAAAAGATTTTTGCTTTGTATTAGGGCCCCACAGCACGACTTAAAATAAACTGTATTTTTTCGGCACCCATCGCAATTCACAATGATACCAAACAGGGATGTCCTCTATCCCCATTACTTTATGTCATTGCCATGGAGCACTTAGCGGTGGCACTTCGTGGCTCACCAGATATTGATGGAGTACGGATTGGTCAGCATAACTTTAAGTTATCGTTATATGTGGACGACTTACTTTTGTATGTTACCAATCCACTCATAGCTTTTCCGGTGCTCATTAGGGAATTTCGCAAGTTTGGGGACATTTCGAATTTGAAGGTTAATTACTCTAAAACAGAGGTGCTTAATATATCCCTGTCTGGTGACCTAGTGTCGCGGCTCCAGCCGTCATTTTCATTTAAGTGGAAAACCTCGGCACTTAAGTACTTGGGTGTGCTGATTCCTACGGATTTGAGTGAAATCTATGAGCTGAATTATGTCCCACTTCTGAGGAGGACGATCATGGACCTGACGAAATATGACAAACCTCGACTTTCTTGGTTTGGACGTATGAGTGTCATTAAAATGGACGTTTTGCCCCGGATTTTGTATCTTTTCCAAACTGTACCGATAAATATTCCGGATAGTTTTTTTTCGACGTCTGCAATCGGCGATAAATAATTTTATTTGGGGAAGCAAAAGACCGAGGATTCGATTTTCAATTTTGACTAGACCTAAGAGTAAAGGTAGGGGGGGGGGGCGGGTCTTCCTGATTTAAAAAAAATACTATCACACGGTTTGCCCCTGTACTGGCTTCCCTGACTTGACAGGGCCTCGCGCCCTCCTGTGAAGGAGTGGGTCCCACTCACTCAGATGGTTCTGAGACTTTGGGATAGGATTAACTGCAAATTGAAGTTGACCTCCAGACCGAGAAGGCTGAGCCCCTTGTTTGACAACCCTGCGTTCCCCCCTGCGATGGCTATATCGACCATTTTGTGTTGGTAAGCGCGTGACCGGATATGCCTAGGACAGGTCGCGGATAGACTTGTGGAGCTCTCTGGCGTGGGGGGGCTTCGGGACCGAGCTAGTGGGGCATTGCTCTCGTGGATGGAGCTTGCCCAGATTCGAGATTATCTCTCGGGGATTCCTTTGGGGTTCCGACAGCATTTAAGTTACTGATGCTCTCATCTGAGGGCCCTTCCCATGTGGTTTCCATGCTCTATGTCCTGGTCCTGGCCGGATCGGTATCCGACCCTCGGATACATGGAGGCTTGGGAGAGAGATCTGCAGATCACCCTATCTGAGACTGATCGTCAAAAAATCTTTGCACTCGCTCATAAAATGACGGTCTCATGTGATGCTCAAGAACGGAACTACAAAATTTTAACACGTTGGTACCATTGCCCCACTTTGCTCTACAGGCTTGACCATGGAGTCTCGGATGCTTGCTGGAGATGTGGGCTGGAGAGGGGCTCTATGCTCCATATCTGGTGGTCGTGTGGTCTCCTCCAACCCTTCTGGGGTCAGGTCTTTGAGGCCTTTCACTTGATGTCTGGGGTATATCATGAGCCTCCCCCCCAGATTGTCCTCCTGTCCCTGATTCCTACCTCTGTATCCTCAGTGAAGAGAGGAATCTTGCGGTTCTGTTTATTGGTGGCTAGAGCTGTTATCCCTAGATATTGGAGGTCGACTGAGGTCCCTTCCGCGCTGTAGTGGATAGCTGAGATGAATAAGCTATGCCGTATTGAATCTCTGATGGCCGATGACTACGGCACTAGGTCGGACAGGGGCAGCAAATGGTTTCTCTGGCATTCTTTTAAGGAGAGCCAGGAGTTTGTGGACTGGCTGTCTCGGTCCTCTGTTCCCTCTTGAAATTGGTCAACCAGGCCTCCCTCCCTCCCACCCTCTCCCCCTGTTTTTTCCACCCTTACTTCCCTTCTGTTCCCCCTTCTATGTTTTTTCTCTTTATTTTTCTTGTCTTCTTTCCTTACTCTTAAGGTCCGCAGTGATGCTGGCGATGTTTAGTTGGCTATTGTACAGCGAGAAATTACTTCCATTTAATTTTATGTTTCATAATAAGGTGATATAACTGGAGAATTATATGTGTCACGGCCGTTAGAGATGGATGCCGGGGTCTAACCTTGGCAATGGAATGTGATTTCTGTTACATCCTGGACTATATATGACTGTGTAATTCTTTTTGTTAAAATTGCTATATTTTTCTCCTTCATGACCATTTAAAAAATAATAAACTTAGTTACTGAAAAAAAAAAAATTCAGTGACGCAAAAACTCTTCATTTTGTAAAAAAGCATTTTTTATAGAGTGATAGTAGCCAAACAAAAAAAATGTAATAAACCTGGTATCTTTTGTGATGCGAGTCACTACAGGAATAACTAGTCCCAGTGGTGACGAAACAGACAGCGTTAATGGAAAGTAAGTAATAATAATACTGCTTAGTGGAAATAAAGAAAGGTCAAACGATCTAAGGTCAGGTCCAGGAAATGGTGCAGTAACAGCAAGGGATAGTCAGATACGAAATGCAATTCTTGCCGAAGTCAGGAAAACCAGAGAGACAAAACAGGAGATACAGAGGAACAGACAAAAGGAGAAGTCAGGTCACAGGCAGAATGTCAAAGTCCAAGTAAGGTAACAAAGTTAGGCTAGGTCTGGATCAGAGTCAGAGGGATCAGTCCAACACAAGCAAAAGCAAGTGTACAATTGACACTGAATAGAGCAGCTAGCTTGCTTAAGTAGAGGCCTAATTGAGTGAAGTGAAGGCAGGTGATTTCAGCACAGACTGCAGTGTGGAGATTGTGACATTTATATTGTATGTAGATTGTATTTGCACTTATCATAGGAACTTTTCTTCTAAGGTTACTAACTGAGACATATTTTTTTTTTACCAGTCACTCTCATTATGTCCCTTAGACATATTTGTTGGATACAAACTATGCATGTCACCATTTACCACAAGGCGTTAAATTAGTCATAGGAACGTTGAGGAATTGAATGTGACATGGTCTCTGAGTACTCTTTATTGCTACATGGGCCATTTAGATTTTCTTCAATATACCATATTTTGCTGCTACTTGTCCCATTTCTGACTTTCTCCTCCAGGGGTTATACATCCTCCTTATCGGGCGCTTATCTCTATTGATATGGCTCCTAACCTAGTAAAACTACTTGTGTCTTATGAATTTTGTGTTGATTTAAATCTGTTATTGCTGTAATCGCACTGACCCGAGGAATAAAGCCATCTTATCACTTATACTGCATGGTGAACAGCGTAAAAATAAATAAATAAAGGCGTCTTATATGTCTGTTGATTTGTTCATTCTACTTCTCAAAGATTGCAGTAAGGCTAAACAGCTCACATTTTTGCTGCGCTATTTAGGCTAGGATATACAGTATAGGCTAGCACTTATATCGGGCTTACATATAAATCTCTGAATACTGTGAGTTAGACAAAATTCAGAATGGATAATTCATGGTAATGAGGTAGATGGAGTCACTTTGAATCCCGTCTGGTCTGTGGTCTGGCAGTGTCCACCTTTAGTTGTGCACAAAGTGCCGTTAACAACAGTTTTGTGCACCTTTGAAAAAGAGGGACACCGATGAACAGAGGCCAGATGGGGTCCAAAGTAACTCTGCTGCCTCATTAGTGGATGGATCCATCAGGAATTTCACCTGAATCATGTATTTTGGAAATGTAGATGGAAAACCTAATGTAAATGCTCAGCATAGAGTACAGGACAATTTTCAATTAATCCAAAATGTTCTGTGCCACTAAAAATCAATCAACTCAAAAAACAAGTCCCCACTCAGGTCCGTCATGTGTTAACGGATATATAGGGGGCTTCCACATTTGGTAGCACAAAGGCACTAGCATTATGGCCAACCCCCTCTAAAAAGAAATTCTGAAAAATCTGCACTCCCAAATCCAAATGCCCCCCTCTCTTCTGAGCACCACAATGTGTCTAAGCCACAGTTAATGCAATGGTCATAAGGTACGGGGGGTACTCAACCATCCAAGATCAGTGAGGGGGATGTCATGGTGGCATTCCTGGTAGTCTTGGCCCTGAGCGAGCATGGGGGGATTAAAGTTTACCATGATGTCATCCATGGATTCTGGCCAGAAAGACTAGCACTGCTTGTAGTGAACTCTGGGAAATAGATGTAGTCGCAGGAAGGTGTACAACTCCCCTAGGACAGAGCGGGTCTCCAGAGTTTGGTATTAGTTAGTGTGGATGATGGTGGTAGTTGTTGGTGCAGGGAGGCGCAGAAGGAGTGGACTGACACAGGGGTTGTAGTTCTTACCAGTTTCTTTACTTGCAGTTCTCAGTTCAGTGCAAACCCAGCCAGGGTACTGTGCTCTTCCAGATTGCAACTTGGCCAGCTCTCAAAATAGTCCAGGATCACTGCACTGAGTCACCTTTCATACGCCTTTCTCTGCTGCCTTTCTCTCTCTGCGCTGACCTTTTCTCCTTCCTACTCCTGCACCTTTGTGCTACTAGTCCCAAGACAGGCGACAGAGGGCCCTGCTGAGTGACGGCCAGCATGTCCTCCTGACCCTTTGTAGTCACTGTACCTTGGAGTCTACACAGTGTTGGCCACTGCACTTGCAGTCCAGTAGCCTCCATTTTCTGGCTTGAACGTACAGTTTTCACACCAGATTGGGGCCTCATGCAGCTAGTTCCTCTACCATGACCTGGAAGTCGGCTGTAGATTCAGGGTTCTCTCTGGCCCAGGGTTCCGTGGCGACTTACCCACTAGTCCCACTCCGCCCCAGCTCCAGCATCCCCTAGAACTCCATCATTCTGCTGCTTCCTCCTCACTCTAACTCCAACTAACTGTGCTCCCACCCCCCCTAAAACTACTCCTTCCTCCAGCCAGCAGATGGGGTCTGCTCCAGGTGAGTTTCTTCCACCCATCATCTCTTGGCCTGGAGTTGGGAATGGTGTTGGGTGTAAGATGGTGTATCTCGGTTTCATGTCCCTGTCTTACCTGAGAGAAATGGCACCACACCTGTGGAGTAGGTGCAGTACCACTGTGGCGACCAAGACGCAGGGGCACCACATTAACGTCAACATGTTTAGCAGTGTTGTAGTAAAGAGAGTCCGGATAATGTACAGGGTTTGTGTCTGCAGAAGAATGAGCTGCGCACAGTGTATGAGCACTACTAAGTACTGGGCACTACTTGGGCTTATTTGCAATTTTTAGTTCTGCAATATTCACTGTGTTTGACTGCATGGGTGTTTTCCAGAGACAAAATTATCACTACACCCAGTGATATTTCCAAAATGTGGTCACATCAAGGAGTTTCTGGTTTTCTGAAACTTAGGAGGCTCAACAAATTGGGTCTGCAAACTGTTCTAAAATAATCTGTGCTCCATGATTCAAATGATACTCCTTCCCTCCCAAGACCTACCTCATGGCCAAGCAGTTGTATACAGTCACATATGGGGTATTGACACATACAGGAGAAAATGTGTAATACATTATGGGGCCTGTTTTATCTATTCTTGTGAAAATTGAAAATCTGGGGCTAAAACAACATTTTTGTGACAAAAATGTAATTATTTTTTCTTCGCCGCCCAATAATATACAGATTTGTGACAGACCTCTCGTGTCAATATTCTCAGATCACCCCTTGATGAATTAATTAAGGGGTGCAGTTTGTAAAATGGGGTCACTTGTGGGGGATTTCTGCTGTTCTGACACCTCAGGGGCTCTGCCGATGTGACATGGCAAACCATTCAAAACTGAGCCTCCAAACTAGTTCAAAACTACATGGAGGGTACTGGCACACTCAGGAAAAATTACACTTCCACGGTCCATCTTTTCTTATTAGCCCTTTAAAAAATACAATCTTTGGGCTAAAACATTTTAGAGAAAAAATGTAATTATTCTTTCTGCACGGCCCAATGGTATAAAATTCAGTGATACACCTTAATTCATTGAGGGAGGGGTGGCATTTGTAAAATGGGGTCACTTATGGAGTCTTCTTTCCTGGCATATCAGGGACTCTGCCCCACATCATTCCAACTAAATCTGAACTCCAATAAGACGCTGCTTCCCTTCTCTGCCTCAAAAGTAGTTTTCAACAACAGATGGGGTATTAGTGAAAACAGGAGAAATTGTGTAAAAGATGATGTGGTCCATTTTCTCCTATTGCCCTTCTTGAAAATTAAAACTTTGGGGACCAAAGAAAATTTTAGTGGAAAAAAGAAAAAAAATGTAATTTTTATTTTCATAGCCCAATGTTTTACAATTCCAGATATCACCTGAGGGTTAGCATTGCTCACTGCATCCCAAGATATTTTTTTGAGAGGTGTAGTTTCCAGAATGGGTTCGCTTCTTGGGAGTTTCAGCTATTTTGGCATGTTAGGGTATCCTCAAATGTGGCATGATATCCACAATCTATTCCAGCCAAAATGGCGCTTGAAAATTCAAATATTGTTCCTACACAAAGTGCAGCATGTGAACATGGCCTTAGTGTTACATTTTTTTATTACATTTTTATGGGATTATTGGAGAAAAAAAATTAAATCATGCTATGTTTTTACAGTATTTACTAATCACTGTAAATAATCTGATAACTGTGTTTGTGTGGGTTGTTACGATTACATAGATGCCAAAAAAATGCCTTGATATTTGCTAGTTTGTGATGTTTACCTTTTTTTTTAAAGCATGTTAAAAATGACATTAATGTAATTATTTTTCATTATTTTTCAGGAAAAAAAACTGACTTATTTGCCCTCTAGAAGACAGGTACATAGACGTTCATTGATATGTACAATGTATCTCTATGTATCATTATAATCTGCCTGCGGGTTCAGTATGCAGGGCAGCTTCAAGGGAATGTGCCATCATTCAAAAAATGTTTAAAAAAATGTAGACAGATCATTTATTTTTGTTCAATTCATTCATAGATGTAAGAACAATAAATTATTTTTTGCTTTTATGTAAGCTTCAGTATATCAGATGTCACTTTTCTACTAGACGAGCTGTAATTTTTTAAGTGTCATATTGCCAAACACATCTGTAAGATTTATATTTATGTGCATTAAAAATGTGTTTGTTATAATTGTTTTAATTTTTATTTTACTCCCAATATACAGGTTTATGTAGAATGTGCCTACAAAGGAAAAGAACACCATTTGGATTTTTAGGGAGAAAAAATTCTCTATAGTTGGCAGTGCAACCGTTGGCTCAATGCTGCGGCTTGGGTTAGTGAATTTAAATCCCAAGGAAAACCTCTCTTTAATAAAATGGAATCATTTAACAAATTACATATTTCAGTTTTTTTGTGTATAGCATTATATTGCAACCCTACCAACTGCACTATATCTTGTCTAATAGTTGGGCGTTACCAATAGGCTGAGCTCTGACACAATGCTTCACTTAGACTTTTGTGGCTGTCACCCTGTTGGTAACCTTGTGCTTATAAATACCACCAGTCTCCTCCTTGTCAACATGGCTGGACACAGGTACTACAACCGCCCCCATGCTTGGGTTGCAGGGGATTGAGCATCGGTGTTCGGACACTTGTGTTGCCTACAGGTGGAGCTGGCAGCCATCTGCTAGGTGCAACTGATATTTTACCTGGCTAAATTTTAGTAAGTTTTTTGCAGGTAGAGTTGAACATAATGATGTAACAGGAAGCTGATGCTCCCTGTGCCAATATTAGCCCTGTACGACTGAGGTCTGACTCTTGCAACAGGTGCATTCATGACACTCAATCACGCCTGCTGCAAGAAATGCACTGACCAAAGCAAGGTAAGTATTTTTTTTTATGTCAGAGCTCTGTGAGGCATAATAATGTGTGTTTGGGACTGTGGGGTCCACCATACTATTTAAGAGTCCATAAAGGCATAATTCTGTATGGAGGCTGTGTGAGACATCATACTGTTTGTCGGCTATGGAGTTCATCATGGTTTGTGAGTGTATTGTGGGGCATCAGAGTTTTGGAGGCTATGGGTATCATTATAATGTGTAGGGGGGGCATCACGATGTTGGGGCCCATGCGAGCATAATACTTAATGGGGGCTGTGGGGTCATAATACTGTATGGAGGCTTTGGGAGACATACTGTTTGTGGGTCTGTAGGACACATCATACTTTACGCGGGATTGTGGGGTCCATCAATTTGTGTGTTGGAGTTTGAGTGCCATCCTACAGCATATGGGGAGGCTCATAATCCTCTGCGTGGGACTTTTGGACGTGATCAACATCTGTGTGGGACTTTAGAGGTCCACTATACTCTGGGTGGGACTGTGGTAGCTATCACATTGTGTGTAAAGGTAGGGGCCATCATACTGTATGGGATCTGTGGGGGCCATCATAGTGTGCATGAGGCTGTGGAGTCCATCAACTCTGTGTGGGTCTGCGGGGGCATACTACTGTATTAGGGTTATGAAAGGGGTTTTACAGTATAAGGGAACACCAAGGGGTTTAAGCAGGGGCACTATTTCTGTGTAAGTGTCGCAATACATGTCAATAGTCATGTGATTAAAAGTTGGGAGGTATACTCTTCCACGAATTTGTCTATGTACCAATGCCTTAAACACTGCCAAATATTGTTTTAAAGTGAGGAGGCTGATACAAACCCTTGTTATGGGGCCCCATGATTTTTGTGTGTCCCTGAAGTGCGGTGCCTGTGCTTGGCACCAGTTTCATAACCGTTTATTAAACAAGTGTGTTTGCTAAAGTTAGAAAGAAGCTCATAGCAATATAAGTGGAATATCATATTATTACCTATGATAACCATTTACCGTATATACTCGTGTATAAGCCGACCCGTGTATAAGCCGACCCCCCTACTTTTGCCCCCAAAACCTGGGAAAATCTATTGACTCGTGTATAAGCCGAGGGTGGACCCAAGCACAAGTATACAGCCCCCAGCAGTGTGGTATACACCAGTCCCAGAGGTAGATACAGCAGCCCCAGTGGTAGTATCCACGCAGCCCCAGTAGTATATACAGCCCCAGTGGTATATACAGCCCCAGTGGTAGTATAGACACAGCCCTAGTAGTATATACAGCCCCAGTGGTAGTATATACAGCCCCAGTGGTAGTATACAGGGCCCCAGCAGTATATACAGCCCCAGTGGTTTATACAGCCCCAGTGGTAGTATACAGGGCCCCAGAGGTATATACAGCCCCAGTGGTAGTATATACAGGGCCCCAGCAGTATATACAGCCCCAGTGGTTTATACAGCCCCAGTGGTAGTATACAGGGCCCCAGAGGTATATACAGCCCCAGTGGTAGTATATACAGCCCCAGTGGTAGTATATACAGCCCCAGTGGTAGTATATACAGCCCCAGCAGTATATACAGCCCCAGTGGTTTATACAGCCCCAGTGGTAGTATACAGGGCCCCAGAGGTATATACAGCCCCAGTGGTAGTATATACAGCCCCAGTGGTAGTATACACAGCCCCAGTGGTAGTATACAGGGCCCCAGCAGTATATACAGCCCCAGTGGTTTATACAGCCCCAGTGGTAGTATATACAGCCCCAGTGGTAGTATACAGGGCCCCAGAGGTATATAGCAGCCCCAGCGGTAGTATACAGGCAGCCCCAGTAATGCAGGGCCCCCCCAGCGTCTCTCCGGTCACCTGTAAAGGAAGCTATACTTATCACAGTGCTCTGTCCGCGCCCGCTCGCACCCGCTCTTAGCAGCCGACCGCGATCCTCCATCTTGCGTCTTCTTTCTTCCTGTTTCCTGTGCTCGTCGCAGGGAATGACGTCATTGCCCGCGACGAGCACAGAAACAGGAAGAAAGAAGACGCAAGATGGAGGATCGCAGTCGGCTGCTGAGAGCGGGTGCGAGCGGGCGCGGACAGAGCACTGTGATAAGTATAGCTTCCTTTACAGGTGACCGGAGAGACGCTGGGGGGGCCCTGCATTACTGGGGATGCGGGGGCTGCTGTATACCGATGTATACATCGGTATGTACTGATGTATACATCGGTATACAGCACTGACTCGCGTATAAGCCGAGGAGGGTACTTTTCAGCCCAATTTTTGGGCTGAAAAACTCGGCTTATACGCGAGTATATACGGTAAGTACTTTTACTAACATAAAGCTTTATAAATCTGAATTAATCTTGATTTTCCCTCATCATTTTGACTCACCTCTTGTAATGTATGTACCACTTAGATCAAGTGAATGGAGCGACTTTAATGAATCCTCTTCTGTTTCATTAAGCGCAAATGCTGACCCTTCAATGCCTTCAGATAAGTTGCTTCCAATCAATGTCATAGATAAATTAAGGTTCATCAAGTTTGGAAAACTGGAGAAGGCAAATGGTTGAATGAGCAATATAGGATTTTCAGCGAGCGATAGCATTCTGAGATTCGTTAACATAAGGCATTTTGGTACAACTGATAGCTGGTTACTGCTTAGATCCAGTGACTCCAGTTCAGCCAATACATGGATTTTGCAGTGAATCTCTTTGATTTGGTTGTGAGATAAAGACAAGATGCGAAGTTTGAAAAAAATCGCCACATCTCGATCTCTGATCACAGTTAAATTGTTGAAACTCAAATTCAAGTCCTCTGTATTTATAGGAAGACACGATGGTAACACATCTAAATTTTGGTTCTGTAGGTGACATTTGACGTTGCATTGCTCCCCGCACAGAGTGTCGGTAATGTTCCCATCTTCCGTTACATTTTTTGAGACAGTAACTGTGGGGTCTGTGCTGCTTAGCAGAGCCACTAACATTCCCGTCTTACACAGAAGGAGCATCAAGGTGAACATTGTCTTCTGGAGGTAGTTAAGGAACAAAGAGCAAGCCTGCAAAAGTAAAGTTAGAGCGTAAAGATAATGAAGAAAAACGATATAAGGCCATAAATTAATTTGTTGTAAGCATATTAATTAGCAAAAATTGAAAACACCCCAGTGGTCTTAGATCTTCAGATGCAGTAGAGGTTTCCTATGATTAATTATTATAAGTTTCCTTTGTTGCCCAGAATAAAAATAACAAATTGAGTGGTACTCACCCACCACAGGTCCAGTGCTATCTCTAAAGGCTCCGTTACACAACACGATATCGTGAACGATATCGCTGAAACGTCACGGGATTGGAGTCGTTCAAACGACATCATTAGTACGTCGTTGCGTGTTATACCGAGATACGACTACGATAAATCGTTGGATCACTGATTGCAGACTTGTGAACATGTTCTCAAATCAGACGATCGTTGTTCAGCCAACCTGCTGCATCGTTGTGTGTGACACCGCGATAACGATGTTGTTAATGACTTCGCCTATTCACAACAGTGAACAAGTATCGTTCGCTGGGTTGTGCGAACAATAGCTGCTCGCCACATCGTAGGTGCGTTGTCGACAATATCTAGACGTGACATCTCACCAACGATGTCAAAAACATGTCCTAACAACCGCGCTCCCATGAGATTGTGGTGAGATCGTTACGACATTGTAGTGTGTAACGGTACCTTTAGTTGCTTCTTTGCTGAGCCTAGTGGCGTAATCGCTTCAGCTAGTTAACGAAGACAAGGGGTGGAGAGGTAACCCTGGACTTGTGCTGAGGGCTCAATTCCTTAATTTTACACTGGGCTAGACAACTAGACAGGGAACTAAAAGTAATTGAAAGTTAAACGATCATTCATTTCTCTTCAATGCCTACCAGCCTGTGCTATTGACTTCTCATGGTAGGAAGTTAACTTTTTTGTCCTGTTACAGGGGCAGTATTTCTGCAGTTCAGCCTACTGCCCATTGTTTCTACAAGTTTATTAAATGACGGAGCACTAGTTCCCTTCTCCCAATCTTTCTCACCTGCTAGTACATTGTTGTTGTCATACTCATCTCACATAGTGGAATGTGCTTCTGTAATCACACAACTCTATCAGCTAATTCACTCTAGAATTCGGTGCAATTGAGGTGTTCTCTGTCTTTCTCTCTAAAAGCACCAATACACGGCACAACGTTGGAACGATGTCGGCAATGATCTTGTGGGCGCGTAACCGTTTTGACATAGTTGGTGAGATGTCACACGTCTAGATATCGTGGACAACTCACCAACGATGTTGTGAGCAGGAATCGTTCGCACAACCCAGCGAACGATACCTGCTCATTGCTGTGAATGGGAGAAGTCGTAAACGACATCGTTATCGTAGTGTCACACACAACCATATACCAGGTTGGCTGATGATTGATCGTGTGGTTTCAGAACATGTTCTCAAACCTGTGATAACCGATCCAACGGCTTATCGTAGTTGAAGCTCAGTGTTACAAGCAACGACGTCCTAACGATGTCGCTTGAACGACTCCAAACTTATGATGTTTAAGCGATATCGTTAACGATGTCATGCTATGTAACGGGGCCTTAAAAGGTAACATATCTCCTTGTAGAGGGTTCCAAGCCATTGCATGGAGATATATAACCATGCAGTTTTCCTCTGCAAATTATTTCTGTAGAGGGGAGGAGGACTTGAACTCTAGAGCCAACTATTAGAAGTAGAAATCCTAAATGTCAATCTTGACCCTTTAACGAGCCTTGCTATATTTGCACACATGTTTCAGGGTGTTTGCCCCTTCTAAGTACAAAGCAAGAGGGCTGATTAGAGGCCTCTGACTGGGGTCTAATGGTGGCTTCACACCTGGCGACGTCGCTAGCGACATCGCCGGAAAAGTGACGTATCAGCGATGTCACTAGCGACGTCGCGCTGTGTAAACGAGCGGTGCGACCGCGTTTTATCGCCGGTCGCAGGTTGACAGGTTTACGGGAAGAACCGTAAACCTGTCAACCTGCGACCTGCGATAAGGCTGGATCGCGCCGTGTGACATCGCCAGAGCGATGTCGGCGGTGATCCAGCCTATACCGCAGCGTTGCTGCGGATCGCTCGCTGGGCTACGCCCAGCCCAGCAAGCGATGTCACCGCCCGCATCGCTGCGGTGTCGCCGGCCGCAGCGATGCTGTGTGACAGCTGGCCAGCGATGTCGGAACCGAGCGGGCACCCGCGCATCGCTTCCGACATCGCTGGCCAGATCGCCAGGTGTGACGGCACCATAAGGGTTAACGTCTCTCCTTGTGTTCAAGTCCTCTTTCTCTCTGAATAGACTGTTTGCAAATTTAACTTCCTAGATGAGCTTTGCATGGCCTATAAATTTCCTTATGCCTTGGCACTCTCCACAAGAGAGACCTCACCCCTCAGATCTGTGTCAAATCAGATCAGGTAGCATGGAGTCCACATCTAAATCTCATGGATCACCTATGGAGAGATCTTAAAATTTGAAGTTGGGAGAAGGCGCCTTAAAAAATGAGAGACCTAGAACAGTTTTCAAAAGAAGAGTGATCCAAAATTCCTGTTGAGAGGTGTAAGAAGCTTGTTGATGGTTATTAGGAAGCGATTGATTTCAATTAATTATTCCAAAGGGTGTGCAACCAAATATTAGCTTGAGGATATCAACAATTTTGTCCTGTCCGCTTTTGGGGTTTTGTGTGAAATTATGTCCAATTTGACTTTGATTTTACATTGTGCTGTTCCAACACACATAAAGGAAATAAACATGTGTATAACAAATATATGGAATTACAATAATTTTCTGAAACAATTTCAAGGGTACCAACACTTTTGGCCATGACTGTTTGTACTGACTATTATGCAACATGAGTGTAAATGATTGGCTAATTCTGAACACAATCCCATCCACAATTATACAAGGGTGTTTACACTTATGCCAATACATTATTTTATTTTTATTTTTATTTTCCCCTCAAAATCATTTCAATTTGTCTCTCTTATTATTTGTACAGACTGGGTTACATTTTAAGGTGGGAAAAATAAAATAGTAAATATTGCTCATACCCTTCTGATAAAGTAAGGAAAGTCAACATAGGTCACTGAAATAATTTCAAACTGACAAAAATAATTTTCAATTTAAATTTACAGAATATCAAATAATGAAAATCAGACATTGCTTTTGAATTTTGCTTTTCCTCACGCCCTATACAGGCTGGCTACCTTGGCACTCTGAAGCACGGCCTAGGTATCCACTCAATACCATATCTTTGCACAATTAACAACAGCCCACGGAAATGGTCCTCCGCTACAGCCGGGTCAGTTCGGATTGAGTCACCATCCTCTACTGGTGCTGATCATGGGTCTTCCACTGGCACCAATCATAGTCTTCTACAGGTGCAGATCACTGTCTTCTACTGGGGTAGGTCAAGGTTTTTTTTGGGCACGGGAAAGATCTTTTATGTAGCTTAGGTCACCAATCTTCCTCTCAGCTCATGTCACTGATCTTCCTCTCAGCTCAGATGACACAAGTGTGCCCCACCCTGTCGTGGTTGATTCTTGTGGCTTTAAATCTAAGGTGCATCTCTTTTGTGTCCACTCCTCTCCACTATAAACAGTCTTACCATCTGACTCCAGTTATAGAATCTCTTTCTATGCTGCTTACTTTGGCAGGAGCATTGGGAGTTGGCCACGACTCTTGAAAATCTCGTGACCCCCGATTCTGTGCTTGGAGATTGGAGCTTTTCTGCTGCCTTCAGGCCCGGGTACGTGGTGCTCGCCCTGTCCTTCTGCTTCACAGCTGATTCGGGCGTGCGGGTGGATCGCTCACTGCCCGTGCCCCTAGGGCTCCCTCTGTCTCTCTGCGGTCTGTAGCTCCAGGACCCGGGATAGGCCTCATCGTAGCTCAGGCATCTTGGTCTGTGCTCTCTGTCTTCTCTGTCTCTTGTCCTCTTCCAACTAACTACTTCCCATGGTGTCCTGCCTTTTTTCTCTTCCATTCCCTAACCGATTCCTGCTCACTTCCCACCCACCACCTGTCTTCCCCCGCTGTCCCACAGCTGCCTGAGCCGTCCCACCACCTGGGTTCATCCACTCGCTCTGGGACCGGGGTGTGTTGGATGTGTTTGTGGGTGACTGGACGTACCGGTTCCGGTTGCTGCAAACTTATAGCGGCGACCGGGTCGCAGGGGTGCCACAATGTGACCCCGCTCATCATGCTCATATAATATTCACTTCATCCTTCTGTCCATCACCTCAGTGCTAAACCCAGCGCCAAGTTGTAAGGGGGGGGAGTGGCGCATATTATATGAACCTGCACTTACCCCTCCTTCCTGGATATGCCCCCCGTCACTCTATATGCCAATCTGCTGATGTGCACATTAAAATAAAAAAATCACTGACTACCCTCCACCGCTCTCTACCTGCAGCATTGCTGCCGTCTTATTGTGTTTGTGCTTGACATCCGATCATGTGACCGGCACAGCAAAGTGACATCATCTTTGTGTGCCCCAGTCACATGATCGGATGCCAAGCACAGACACAGGAAGACGGTGGCGATGCTGAAGGGGAAGGAAGCGGCAGAGCGTACGTTATCAGCCATTTATTATTTTAGTGTGCGCACCAGCAGGCAGGCAAATAGAGTGATGGGGGGCCATATCCAGGATGGGGGAGCCATATGCAGGCTAGGGGGGCCATACTCAGGATAAGGGGGCTATATCCAGCATAAGGGAACCATATGCATGATAGGGGGCCATATCCAGGATTGAAGGCCCATATCCAGGATGAGGGGCTATATCCCAGGATAGGGGACGATGTACCAGGATGGGGTATATATATATATATATATATAGGGATTGTAAGATGAACCCCATTTAATATTAAAAATTATAGTTTTTTCTCTTTTCCTTCACCAAATATGGGGTGCATTTTATAATTCAGTGTGTCTTATAAAGCGAAAAATATGGTAGTTTAATCTATTTACATAGAAAGCCATTTTGAATTAGAATCAATATTAGTTTCAGAGCACCCCTTTAAATCTACAAGGTTCTCAGCAACCTCCCTGGACGTGGACGCAAGATGAAAATTGTTGACAAATTGAAATGATGAATAATATGAATGATAACCATCATTCTGAAGTGGCTTCTATGAGCCCTCATCTAAATTCTATTAATCTGTGGAGAGAGCTGAAATATACTGTCTGGAGAAGACACCTTCCCACCTGAGACAGCAGTTTGCTAGCACTGAGTGCGCCAAAATACCTGTAGACAGGAGGAGTCTCATTGAGAGTTACAGAAATCATTTGCAATGATTACTTCAAAATGTTGGGCAACAAAATATTACAGTAAGTTGAAGGTACCATCATTTTTGTCTATGCTACTGTATTTTAACTAGTTTTTTTTGTTAACTTTTCTATGGAACCATAATTCAAAAGAAAAAAGTGAAGTCTGATAGTCATTAGATGATATTCAATAAATTTAAATTGAATATTACTTTTTTCAGTTTAAGTTCTTTCGGTTACCGTTGTGGGGGTTTTCTAACTGTATACACCACTCCAGTGTTTTTTATATTGCACAGGTACAGTGGGCCTTTAAGTCTAAGTCCTCTTATCCCTATCCTATACTCATCTTCTGCCACCTTCATCACTTTCCAGCAGTGCTTTGGCCTGTTGGCAGCAAAATGTGACCCGTTGGCAGCTTCAGTATTTCATGGGGCGCACCGGGGGTCACTT
The DNA here is from genome assembly GCA_033576535.1 of Allobates femoralis. Lineage (NCBI taxonomy): Eukaryota > Metazoa > Chordata > Amphibia > Anura > Aromobatidae > Allobates > Allobates femoralis. The sequence goes on from JARQOC010000001.1 coordinate 538,341,825, forward strand.
TTCACTACATCTCAATGAGAGTCTTGTTCTCACATCGTTCTGGCTCTCATATAGCTCTTCTAGCCAGTCATAAGTTCTATCACAAGATGGAGCCGAGGGTTGGGCGCGGTGTCGGTAAGAGGTGAAGCCGCTCTAAGGTGAGTATATGACCAGGGGGTACTCAAGTGGTGAAAAAACAGGAAAAACACTGTAGAGGAGCTTATAAGAAAGATACTAACAATTTGTCCACATCTGCAAAGTAAAAAAGAAAACTCTTTATCTGGCTCTCAGAATACACCAACACAAAAAAAAAATACATCGATAGGATAAAACCAGGAAACAAAAAAAAAAATCACTCATTTAATACAGTATCATTGTAACTGTATTTACCCCCACAAGAAATTTAGCATTTAATTTATTCCGGACAGTAAATCCCAGATAAACAAGTTGTAGAAGCAAAACCACAGGATATGAAAAATGTCTGTATTTTTTCCTTAAAGAAAATAAATGAATAAATAATACATTATTCAATATGATATACATTTGTGTTCAAAATGATAGCAGTGTGTTCAAAAAACATGAGTTAAGCCCAAAATCTTTATAATAGTTTTTATTTCCATGCATTGGAAACATTGCACACTGTTTTCTAAATCAAAACATAAAGAGAAAAGTAAATAATTTTAAATACCTTACAGAGGACCATTACGGCTTAAAGTCTCCTCATCTGCCGGCTGGCAGAATACTCTCCGCAAGGAGAATAACTAGTCCCCCAGACTTCATCTCAGCCTCTCATACAGCCAGATCAGAATTCCCACACACTGCACTGATGAGGGGCTATCACCCGGAAACGCAGCATCTGCAGTTTGGGGTTCTGATCTGACACAAATCCTGTCATATTAAAAGGCAAAGTCAAAATATGTACTCTTTTTTTTTTTTTTTTTATTCCAATAACCTAATATTTAGTTGTATAACCACAGTTTTTTTAGAACTGCTTCACAATGCATAGAGTCAACCAACTTCTGGCAACTATCATTATTCTAGCCCAGGATGCTTTGACTATATCTCACCATTTATTTGCATTTCTTGTATTTGCCTCAGAAATGGCATTTTTGATGTCACCTCACAAGTGTTCTATCTGACTAAGGTTCGCGGCCGGCCACTCCATAACCTCAATTTTGTTGGACTGGAACTAAGATTTTGCTGATTTACTGGTGTGTTTAGGGTCATTGTCTTGTTGAAACACCCATTTCAAGGGCATTTCCTCTTCAGCGTAAGGCAACATGACCTCTTCAGGTATTTTGATATATGCATACTGGCCCATGGTACATAGGCTTAGCACCATAGTAAGTGAAACATGCTCATATCATGATGCATGCACCACCATGCTTCACTGTCTTCAGAGTGTATTGTGGCTTGAAATCAGCGTTTGGGGGTCATTTGTTGAACTGTCTAAGGCCTTTGGACCCAAAAAGAACAATTTTATTTTCATCAGTACACAAAATGTTTCTCCATTTCTCTTTAGGCCAGTTGATGTGTTCTTTGGTAAATTACATCCACTTCAGCCCATGTCTTTTTTTTACAGTGGGACTTTGCGGGGATTTCTTCCTAATAGATTAGCTTCACCCAGGCGTCTTCTAACTGTCACAGTCCTCATAAGTAACTTGAGACTGTCTTTGATCATCCTGGAGCTGATCATTGGCTGAGCCTTTGCCATTCTGATTATTCTTTGATCCATTTAAATGGTAGTTTTCTATTTTCTTCCACATCTCTCTGGTTTTGCTTTCCATTTTAAAGCATTGGAGATCATTTTAGCTGAACAGCCCATCATTGTTTGCACTTCTTTATAAGTTTCACCCTCACCAATTAACTTTTTAATCAAAGCATGCTGTTCTTCTGAACAATGTGTTGAATGACCCATAATTCTTAGGCTACCTTCACACTACGATTTTGTGCTGTCTGTGGGGATCCTTGTTTTTTCAGGATCCCCTGGACAGCCACGGATCCACACGGATCCCTGCATTCGGATGGCAAATAGCCATCCGTTTTCGAATCTATGCAAGATCCGTTATTATGTCACCGAGCTGATCAGCTGACGTGTCAGCTGATCGGCTCGGTGACGTCACAAGAGGTCCTGTACCCAGATGGAGACGGTCACATCCCAGAAGGCACCGGACAGGTGAAGAATACTCCAGGTGGAGATTTATTATTTTTTAAATACTGGAGGAAAGAGGAGGGGAGAGGACAGAGGAGAGGACAGGGGGGACAGGATAGATGATTGTGGGGAGTGGAGATGGAGGAACGATGAGCAGGGAGAAGCAGGAAGAACAGGGAGAGATAGAGGGCTATGTACTGAGTACTGCTTCTGGGCATGCTCAGTACATAACAACGGAGCCGACATCGGATCCGATGTGAACATGGATCCGATGTCCATAGGCTCCCATGGTATCTGAACACTGACCGCCACGGATCCGTGGTGTCCAATTTTAGTCACGGACACCAAAATCACAGCAGGCTACGATTTTGGGTTTGTGACTAAATTGGACAGCAACAGATGGTGCCAAAAGGGACACATCTGAGCCCATCTGTTGCCCATAAGGATACATGGGAGGCAAAATCGGATCTGTGTGTATCCGTTTTGAAACGGATACATACGTTTGCACAAATATCTTGTTGTGAAGCCAGCCTTAGGCTTTCAATGAGAAATGGAGGGACAACATGTGCTGGCTTCACCTTTAAATAAGGGCCACCTGATTCACAGCTGTTTCTTCACAGAATGATTGACCTCACTAATTGAACTCCACACTGCTATTAATTTGAACATCCCCTGTCAATTATTCAAATACACATGTAGATCATGAATGCTGAGTCTGTTGGTTTTCTAAGGCTGGCTTCACACTACGGCTGGGATCCGATTCGTGGCTGTCCGCTTGAGGCAGACAACCCCGGACCGGATCAGCACACAGAACTGGAGGGCTAATTTGCTGTCTGGTCCGGTGTGCAGCTGGCGCAGCTGCCGCAGCTGCCGCTGCTGATAAGTCGGGACCACGGCTCGCAAGGAGTGAGCCGTGTTCCTGATCTGTCAGAGGGGACAGCTCCATGGTGCTGAACCTCAGTGCCGCCCCTCCTGACAGTTCAGAACCGCTGCTCGCTCCCAGCGAGCCACGGTCCTGACCTATCAGCGGCGGCAGCTGCGTGCAGCTGCACACTGGACCGGAGGGCAAATTAGCCCTTCAGTTCTGTGTGCTGATCCAGTCCGCGGCTGTCTGCCTCAAGAGGACAGGCACAGATCAGATCCCAGCCGTAGTGTGAAGCGAGCCTAAGAATCAACTGCACCAACTGGTAAATTGTTTGACATGTGGTAATATAATTTATACCAAAAACAGTGAATAATCAGGTTAGTCATATTGAACTGCTATTATTTTGAACACTACTGTGTTTACCCCAATGATGCTATTAGAAAATAGAAGTTTTTTTTCCAAAAAATCAGGCTCTCATATTGATTTGACCATAGAAAATAATAAGAAAAATATGACTATTTAAAATAGGCTTCTTCTTTCAGGGTTTAAAGATCATTAAAGGGGTTTTCTGGTTTTGGAAAACTGATTTCCGCAGCATAGTTTGTTAGTTTTTTTTTAAACTGTTCTTTACTCATCCTTCACCAGATCCAGTACTGAGTCTTTACCAGTGGCCCCCAATACCTATTATTGTCTTCTGTGCTGATATCACATTAGCAGCACTGCAGCCAGTCATAGAACACAGTGGCTCTACCGCAGTTAACAGCACAAGCTGCAGAACTCACTACTCGATGTGATATCAGCACTGCAGACAGTAACAGATACCAATAGCAGCGATTGAAACTAAGTGCTTAGCATTTATTTATTTTTTTAAATAAACTGCAACCTGGGGTTATGGGTTTTCCAAAACCGGAACATCATTTTAAAGATTGTCATTAATTCCATGTGGCCCTTCATTACAGCACCATATAAAGCTTTAATATATAATAATAAGTTATATATAAAGACCATCTTTCAAAATAACTGAACCATATTATTCACTGGAGCAGAGCGCAGTGCTAAGTGAAAGAAAAAAGCTTGATTTACTTGTTCTGCCTCAGTAAAATTCTCGAGGGCTTAACCTCTTTCTGGACGAGCATGAACATGACCCTTCAGCTAGGAATAATGTGCAACAGTGTGCAAAATATGCGCCACCTGCAGCCAACTGCACATAGATGTGCAACTCAAATCATATATTTTTGCCAATGTTTTTTTTTTATGAAAATTTCATCAGAGTTTGGTCAGATTTTACGATCAGAGTTTGGTCTGTGCGTCAGATTTTACAATCAGAGTTTGGTCAGTGTGTCAGAATTTACAATCAGAGTTTGGTCAGTGCGTCAGATTTTACAATCAGAGTTTGGTCAGTGTGTCAGAATTTACAATCAGAGTTTGGTCAGTGCGTCAGATTTTACAATCAGAGTTTGGTCAGTGTGTCAGATTTTACGATCAGAGTTTGGTCAGTGTGTCAGATTTTACGATCAGAGTTTGGTCAGTGTGTCAGATTTTACAATCAGAGTTTGGTCTGTGTGTCAGATTTTACGATCAGAGTTTGGTCTATGCGTCAGATTTTACGATCAGAGTTTGGTCAGTGTGTCAGATTTTACAATCAGAGTTTGGCCCATGTGTCAGATTTTATGATCAGAGTTTGGTCAGTGTGTCAGATTTTATAATCAGAGTTTGGTCAGTGTGTCAGATTTTACGATCAGAGTTTGGCCTGTGTGTCAAATTTTACGATCAGAGTTTGGTCAGTGTGTCAGATTTTACGATCAGAGTTTGTTCAGTGTGTCAGATTTTACGATCAGAGTTTGGTCAGTGTGTCAGATTTTACGATCAGAGTTTGGTCAGTATGTCAGATTTTACGATCAGAGTTTGGCCCATGTGTCAGATTTTACAATCAGAGTTTGGTCTGTGCGTCAGATTTTACGATCAGAGTTTGGTCAGTGTGTTAGATTTTACGATCAGAGTTTGGTCAGTGTGTCAGATTTTACTATCAGAGTTTGGTCTGTGCTTCAGATTCAGGATCAGAATTTGGTCAGTGTGTCAGATTTTAGGATCAGAGTTTGGAACATGTGTCGAGGCCACTTCACACGCTACGATATCTGAAACGATATTGTTGAAACGTCACGCTTTTGAGATCGTTCTTATGATCTCGTTTGTGCATCGTTGCGTGTAAATGCAGGATGTCTGAACGAGAAATCGTTGGATCGGACATCTCAAATTTGAGAGCAGGATCTCAAGGAAATCGTTAATGATCCTAAATTTGGCAACGTACCAGCGATGCGGAGAAGAATGTATGAACGATGTTAAATAGCTGGCAGGAATAGGAGAAATATGAATAACATTGTTCAAAAAGGTGTCGCACTGAACGATGTTACTGCTTCACAGATGCTTAATTGGACGACGAACGATAGATTTGAGGTCAGGATCTCAAATTTTGGATGAACGATCCAACGGTTTTTCCTTCCAACATCGTTCGTTTACATGCAATGACGCACTAATGATATCGTTTGAACGATCACGAATCCGTGACATTTCAACGATATCGTTAACGATATCCTAGCGTGTGAAGTGGCCTTTAGACTTGAATTTCTGATTTTTATCCAACAATCGGATGAAGATCAGACATATCTTCATGATTTTGTGGAAAAATCACAGACTTATAAACAACCCATTAAACCTTTGTAGGTTTGAGTGATATACCTCAGTGTTACTAAATATGTGTATTATTTTTAAATTGTTTTATTTTTTTAAATTTGCTTCTTCAATGGAGCAAAAGGGGAGTAAATTGAGCTTTTCTGAGTTGCTTTTTTTTTTTTATATATATTTTTAAAAGCTTTATTTTCCACTGTTTTTTACTAGTCTCCCTAGGGGACTTGAAGCTATTATATCCAATCACTTGTGCTGTACAGAGCAGTGCATGTGTACAGTTATGCAGAGCACAAATGATCATCTCCTATGAATGCCAGAACTAATCCAGCATTCACAGGATGTTTTTCATGACAGACACAGTGGTCATCAGCTGATCACATTATGGGGCCACTGATGCGTGCTGGGAGTGATGCGTTTCCCACTGGCACGTGTTAAATTGTGCTGCCAGAGATTAACAGTGGGAATTAACTAGTTAACAGCAACTCACCTGCCGCTGTCAGAGGCACATTTTGGCTCATCAGATCAGCCAACGTGTGCAGGGAAAGATGCGGTGTCAGGATACAATCTGTATCATATAGGTACATCATACATCGTGAAGGGGTTGACTGCCACTGTCAATCTCTGACAACAGCATTTAAAGGCATTCTGTCAGGTCATTTTTAAGGATGATACTAATAGTACCCTTGAATAGTGCTCGGGAAGCCCTTTTAAAATATGTAAAATTCATTACTGTACCCACTAATGTTTTCTTTCTAGAAGCATCTTCACACCCTGCAGGCAGCTGGCTACACTAGTCCAGTCTATTGCTTTCACTACCAAATAGCCAATTGTATGTAAATATTACTTAAATATCCATGCCTTCCGAAGCTGGTATCCCCTCCCTCCCCTATGTTCTGAAGTCAGTCACTGAAAATCTCAGGTTTGTGCAAGCTTCTTCGGAGGAGGAGGGGGATGGAATGGGAGAGGGAGGGGGAGGGAGAAATAGGAGAGGGGGAAGTGTTTTTACTGTAATTCTTGTAGTAACATCACCACAGTCTGTGTTGTCTATGAGAGATTTCTGTGTTTTTATGAACATTTGTTTTCCTGTATATATGTAACATATGTATCTGCTGAGAAAATGAACAAATGTTCATATAAACACATAGAAACATCTCAGACAGCAAACAATACACATACTCCTCAGATACACCCAACGACACTGCTTCATGCTGGAGACAAATGAAGATGTCAGAGCTGTAGCTGCTCTGCTAAGAGCAAACAACTTCCTCCTCATTTCTCCTCTGCGGTGAGTGCAGACAAGACAGGATCTGTTGCCCTTGAGAGCAACACAAACAAGAGGATACAGACCCCGCATGTGAGTGATTTCCATTAAACTTTGGCGGTACTACATGAATATCCATTCCTTGGGGAGTGTGCAGCAGAGAAGTAAGTGATCACTCACTGTGATTGACAGATGGAATTAATCTCTTTATTTGCAGTTTACAAAGGATAGGAGGTGAGTATAAATAAAAGAAATACATGAGAAGAAAGAGCTTCACCAGTGAAATTAGAAAATGATTTCAGTTACATATGGATTTTTGATCTGACAGATACCCTTTAAGTTGCATGATCTGAGTGGTGTTAGCCCTGCCGATAATTTACCGTATATACTCGTGTATAAGCCGACCCGTGTATAAGCCGACCCCCCTACTTTTGCCCCCAAAATCTGGGAAAACCTATTGACTCGTGTATAAGCCGAGGGTGGACCCCAGCACAGGTATACAGCCCCCAGCAGTGTTGTATACAGGCCCCCCAGTGGTATACAGGCCTTCCCAGTGGTAGTATACAGCCCCCAGCAGTGTGGTATACAGCAGCCTCCCCAGTGGTACATACAGGCCCCAGCAGTGTTACAGCAGCCTTCCCAGTGGTATATACAGCAGCAGCCCCAGTGGTAGTATACAGCAGCCCCAGAGGTATATACAGCAGCAGCCCCAGGTGTATATACAACACCAGCCCCAGGGGTATATACAGCAGCAGCCCCAGGGGTATATACAGCAGCAGCCCCAGGGGTATATACAGCAGCAGCCCCAGGGGTATATACAGCACCAGCCCCAGGGGTATATACAGCACCAGCTCCAGGGGTATATACAGCACCAGCCTCGGGGATATATACAGCACCAGCCCCAGGGGTATATACAGCACCAGCCCCAGGGGTATATACAGCACCAGCCCCAGGGGTATATACAGCAGCAGCCCCAGAGGTATACATCGCGCTCCTCCGTCTTCATTCAGCGTCTTCCGGCTTCCTGTGGTCGGCGCAGACAATGACGTCATTGCCTGCGCCAACCACAGGAAGCCGGAAGAAGACGGATGAAGCCGGAGGAGCGTGATGTCGGCAGCGGCGGGGACGGCGGCGACAGGACAGTGATAAGTATAATGATTTTACTTTACAGATTTGCCGAGCAAGGGGGGGGGCCCTGGATCTTGATGGGGGGAGGCCTGTATACTGATGGGGGTCGCGGGCGGTATACTCGCGTATAAGCCGAGGGGGGACTTTTCAGCCCAAATTTTGGGCTGACAAACTCGGCTTATACGCGAGTATATACGGTAATAAAAAAGTAATTAAAACGTTCTCCAAAACGGAAGCTACAGGTGCATTGACCGAAAAATGAAAGTGCAACAGATCTTAGAAATAGTAACTCAACAAAATGTTTTTTGTCAGCCACTGACATATTAAAAAACTATGCAAGTATGATGTCATAATCATACTGACCTGCATAATTCTGTTACCTGGTCACTTTTACCATATGATGAATGAAACCCTAAACACTAATGGCGGAATAGCAGTTTTTTTCACCAAGTCATCCCACTTGGAATATTTTACTGCTATTCAGTACATTTTATGAAAAAATAAATTGTATAATTGAAATTAGAAGCTCTTTCATGGCTGCGTGGATGAAAAAACAAAACAAAACAAAAAATGTATAGATCTTGGATGGAGAGGGAAAAAAATATGATGTTTACTGATACGGCAAATGATAAGAATATTAGCAGTCACTACGCAACTGTGTTACCATTCTGCTTGAGGTAAAGTGTCACAGAAGGGGATTCTTATATTCCTTATAATTCATAGCAGTAGGTACAGTATAGCACAGTATATGTAACACACCTCAGCTGCTGCATAACCTCTTTTTCAAGGATAAGGGTGAGCTTTCTGTCTACCAGTGAGTGATATACCAGTAAAAAGAAGGTTTTTATTGTTGTTTTGCTGCAGTCAAAACACAACTGTATAATATACACCCTCCCACCTAGAGAAAGCTATGTGAAATGCATCAGGGTGGTCACTGGGGACACAAAATGGATAAGAACCCTGTACGTATGATCTGATGTGATCAGTACATATGATGTGTGCACGTCCGGCTGTTCAGTGAGTTGTTAGGATCACTGTGATTGATTGAATAGTATTTATTTTGATATACTGATGGCTCTGCTGCTTTAATATATTTTGGATCTACAGTGCCTTGTGAAAGTATTTGTCCCCCTTGAACTATTCAACCTTTTTGCCACATTTTGGGCTTTAAACATAAAGATATAAATTCAAATTTTTTTGTGTAGAATCAACAACAAGTGGGACACAATCCTGAAGTGAAATGAAATTTATTGGATATTTTAAACTTTTTTAACAAATAAAAAACTGAAAAGTTATCCAGCCCCTTTACTTTTAGTGCAGCAAACTCACTCCAGAAGTTCAGTGAGGATCTCTGAATGATCCAATGTTGTCCTAAATGACTGGTAATGATAAGTAGAATCCACCTGTGTGTAATCAAGTCTCCGTATAAATGCACCTGCTCTGTGATAGTCTCAGGGTTCTGTTTCAAGTGCAGAGAGCATCATGAAGACCAAGGAACACACCAGGCAGGTCCGAGATACTGTTGTGGCGAAGTTTAAAGCCGGATTGGGAGACCAAAAGATTTCTCAAGTTTTAAACATCTCAAGGAGCACTGTGCAAGCGATCATATAGAAATGGAAAGAGCATCAGAACACTGCAAATCTACCAAGACCCGGCCGTCCCTCTAAACTTTCATCTTGAACAAGGAGAAGACTGATCACAGATGCAGCCAAAAGGCCCATGATCACTCTGGATGATCAGCAGAGATCTACAGTTGAGGTGGGAGAGTCTGTCCATAGGAAAACAGTCATTAGTACACTGCACAAATCTGACCTTTATAGAAGAGGGGCAAGAAGAAAGCCATTTCTCAAAGATATCCATAAAAAGTCTTGTTTGAAGTTTGCCACAAACCACCTGGGAGACACCAAACATGTGGAATAAGGTGCTCTGGTCAGATGAAACTAAAATCAAACTTTTTGGCCACAATTCAAAACGATATGTTTGGTGTAAAAGCAACACAGCTCATCACCCTCAACACACCATCCCCACTGTCAAACATGGTGGTGGCAGCATCATGGTTTGGTCCTGCTTTTCTTCAGCAGGGACAGGGAAGATGGTTAAAATTGATGAGAAGATGACCGGAGCCAAATACAGGACCATTCTGGAAGAAAACCTGTTGGAGTCTGCAAAAGACCTGAGACTGGGACAGAGATTTATCTTCCAACAAGACAATGATCCCAAACATAAAGCAAAATCTACAATGGAATGGTTCAAAAATAAACGTATCCAGGTGTTAGAATGGCCAAGTCACAGTCCAGACCTGAATCCAATCGAGAATCTGTGGAAAGCTGAAAACTGCTGTTCACAAACTCTCTCCGTCCAACCTCACTGAGCTCCAGCTGTTTCGCAAGGAAGAATGAGCAAGAATTTCAGTCTCTCCATGTGCAAAACTGATAGAGACATACCCCAAGTGACTTCCAGCTGTAATCGCAGCAAAAGGTGGTGCTACAAAGTATTAACTCAAGGGGACGAACAATATTTCACGCCCCACTTTTCAGTTTTTTATTTGTTAAAAAAGTTTAAAATATCCAATAAATTTGGTTCCACTTCACGATTGTGTCCCACTTGTTGATTCGTCACAAAATAATTAGAATTTATATCTTTATGATTGAAGCCTGAAATGTGGCAAAAGGTTGAAAAGTTCAAGGGGGCTGAATACTTTCACTAGGCACTGTATATCACAGATGGCACATTGGCTCACTGGTAGCACTGTAGTCTTGCAGCACAGGGGTCCTGGGTTCAATTCCCACCAAGTACAACATCTGCAAGGAGTTTGTATGTTCTCCCTGTGTTTGTGTGGGGTTCCCAATTGACATACTGATAGGAACCTTAGATTGTGAGCTCCAATGGGGACAGTGTTGCTGTTGTATGTTAAGTGCTATGAAATTAATGGTGCTAGATACATTATTAAATATTATGTTGCAATATTTACATACTGTTATTTTATATTTTGATACATCCCAACTACTAGTGCTTTCATTTGAGTACGCATTTTATTTATACACGTATATTTGATGTAACTACACCTGCATCTCAATGAATTAACATCAACAAGTTAACTTATTTCAGTAATTCACTACATAAAGTGAAACATACGGTATATTATATAGAGTCATTACAAACAGAGTAATCTATTTCAAGTGTTTATTTCTGTAAATGTTGATGATTATGGCTTACAGCCAATAAAAACCTGAAGATCATTATCTCAGAAAATTAAAGTAGGGAGGATGAAGGGTTAAAAACCACGCTGACATATTCCCTGATACATCAAAGGGTGACTATAATATTGATTTATTAGTCAACACATTTCAGGGCTCCCTGGCCGCTTCCTCAGGACAAATCAATATCATATTGCCATGTTTCTGGGAGTCCTGAAACACCTTGACTAATGACTCAATATTATATTCACCCTTTGATGCCTTGTGGAATACAGTAGCGCTGTTTTTAATCCTTCATCCTCTCTATTGTATATGCACCACGCTGGGGACTGGAGCAGCCGTGATATGCTTTTATAGTGGTTGTGACTCTCACAACCACACAAGGTGAAGCCTCTGATATCTATTTAGGTCATATTTTATCTCTCAGACCCTTCATCCTCCCTACTATAATTCTCTGAGATAATGACCTTTGGCTTTTCATTGGCTGTAAGCCATAATCATCAACATTTACAGAAATAAACACTTGGAATAGATACCTCTGTGTGTAATTACTCTATATAATACATGTGTTTAACTTTTTGTATTGAATTACTGAAATAAATTACCTTTTTGATGATCTTGTAATTCATTGAGATTCACCTGTACATATGAAATAATTGCTAGTTTTGTGCCTGCTGATTTTTGGTGAGTCTCTTTGAAATACACTGCAGCTGCTGAAGAACCTCTTTTTTTGCAAAATAGAAGGAGCTTTACATGTAAAAGAGACAAACCCTCCTACAGAAGCGCTCTGTGCCGGACTTATACTGAAGTGAGATTAACAGCATCCAGGTAACTGTACTCATCTCTGCTTATAGACAGGTTATCATGCGACTACTACTGTAAAATAGCCATCAACGTCTATTAGAATATTACATTACAACATCATTACTGAAGGATTCTGAGGACACAGGTTATAACAGCTGCAATACTGCAAAAAGTAGCAAGGCATTTTTTTAAATATAGATATATTTGTTGATAAGGAAAAATAAAAAATACAGAAATATAATAAAAATGAATAAAATAATACTAATGGTAATCATGATCATACCTCTAAATTTGCGAATAAGCCTGACTGAAGAAGTCTCTTCTTTACTTCAGTATAATCTGTTGAAGGAAGATCTAAGAAAAGAGCTTTGTGAAGATAGATGTCTTTGGTTTCCTTCCCTCTCCCACCTATGTGAGACACTGGTGCCTGTGGTATGCGGTGGGAGGTCTTTGTTCCCTTTAATCACTATGAACCCTGTACATTGGTTTAGTTATTGTGTAGAAATAATAATGGCATGTTATTTCATAGAAAAAACGGTAGCACATGATGTTAATGGTACAGCGCACTAATAGTTATGAGACAAGGACTTGGATTATAAAAGCGCACATTGTCTACGTAATCTGCAGGTACTTACAAGTCATCACTGCTACTTCCTAAAAATAAGGGGTTTACTCCTTCGGTGTAATTTTGGCGATGGGGGTAGAGGAGATTGCATAATCGTCCTTTTGTTATTTATATTTTGTAACATTCATCTGAACGTATAGCTTCTTTAAAAAGAAAAAATTGTTTTTGTTCAGTAATAGTTTTTAAAAAGAATAATGCAAAGTGTCACTTCAGGGAGGAAGTAGATGAACTCTAGCTCCACCTATTGGAAGTAGCAAGCCCACTAATCATAATGGGTTATGAGTTAGGATTTATGCCAGATCAGAGCCCCACTCTGCAGACGCCGCAGCGTTTTGGGGTGATTTAAAAAGAATAAAAAATTGCGGAACATGATCTCCTTCTGCATATTAAGGAAGAAGAAAGGAAACATTTAATCCAAGGAAGGAAATGTGATCAGCACTTCCAAAGTCCAAAATGTACAAACATTTATTGTGCTGAAATACAAGGTGATGAGGCTAAAATGGACACAAAAGAAAGAGCACAGAGAGGAAGAGGGAGGGGGAATGCGTTTCTGTACAGGACAGACATTACTCTATGCCGGAAACATTTCACAAAGTGGGCGGTGAGCAGCTTCTACCAAGGTCCAATCCTAATGGACGGTCAATCCTTCCAGCATCAGAGATGGTGTAATGGAAAGTTTTATGAATATTGCATATGAGTGTAAAAGGAATAAAACCTGCAAAATATATAATTAATTTTTTAAATTTTACTTTAAAGCAACATCATATTCCACTGTGCTTTACAGATTATCATCACAGTTCCCATTGGGGTCATAATCTAGATTCCCTATAACCATATGATGCACCCCAGGGCTGTTAGACAGTTCCAGGGAGTCACACGGGTTGAGACCCAGTTCCTTGACGCTGGGTTTGGTTGTTAAAGGAGTTCTTGGCTTGATAGGGAAAGGGGTGATGATAGGGATGGTTATTCATGACGCCGCCTGTGGTTTGTGGCTATTAGTGGCTACCGCTGCTGCAGAACCTCTGGGTACGATGGATGAGCAGCTGGAATGGAGCGGCTCCCCATGGGCGGAGCGGATCCCCAGGGCAGTGGATGTGGTATGGGTGTAGGGAGCAGGATGGCAGGCGCAAAGCAACAGACAGATTCATGATTTTGTTGGTACCTCAGTCCTTTTACTGGTGCAACTGGAATACCGACAAGTGATGGTATACTGAATCCTTGCACCTGAGAGCAACTCGATGTTCTCGTCACTCAACAGGTTCTGAGGCCTCCTTGCTGTGCGTTGTTGGTAGGTCCCTGCTACTGCTTAAGCTGAGCTGCCGCTGCTTTGCCTCCTGGCACAGTGTGGCTGGAGAACTTGGAATTCCCCACCTTCCGGTTTGGCTGCCGGGTCGTTAGGCCCTGCACAGCCTCGGACTCTGGTGTTCGTTTCTGTGGCACTTCTCCTCTGGGGGGAGCAGGACACCACTCTGCTCCCCAGGCTTTCCTCTCCTTACTCAGACCTCTGCCTTTTGTCCCTCATGCTAGGCTTGGCTATCTTAGGACGAGCTTAGCACTGCCCCAGTCCACAGGATGTCTTCCTCAGTCCTCCTAGGAACTGAACTAAACTCACTCCAATCCAGACCTGAATTTATAGGGGAGCTTACCCTGAACCCAGGTTTAGATCTCCACCTTCAGGCCTGGAGGCAGAAGGTGTTGTGTGCAGTTTCTGTCTGGTGTGGATACCCTCTGTTGCTCTCAAGTGTGACAATACCACCCGGAGGCGATAATGACACTGTGGCACTTGGACTCTGGGGTGCCACATTCCCCCTTAGTGAAATTCACTACTCCGGGACTGCGATACCCTTTTTCGTAAAGGAAAAACATAAATAATAACAAGGTTCAATGACAATTAAGTGGTACAGAGTCTTAAAAAATAAAAAATTACAAAAACCAATAAAAATTCAAAAGCTGTCTTTCTGGTGATTAGTCTTTTCACCATTGGCTGAATATACTAAGTCTTTACCACAACCAGTCCAGTGGCATAATCGTCCATTTTTAATAAAAGTGCAAGGATCTTTAAAAGTTCATACAGTAATGTCTCTGTAGGTGCATAAGCTTGGCAATTGCATGGTTACGTATTTACATTTTACATGACAACAAGAAAACATATTTACATTTAAATCCATCTGAACTGCATTCTAATCCCTATAACGTGGTGGGATCTGACCTCTGCTACTAAGAGTCATTCTATACAGTACAGGTATTTCTGATGGTCTGTGCTGATTTCTGGAGTCTGCTACTGTTGTTGTGCATGCACTATCCACTGTTTTACATATCGGTCTATGTAGCACTGATACACCAGAGTGTCTCCTTGGTCTTACCATGAGACTGAGAAGTTCTCTGTTAGCAGGGGGTTGCTCTTCCTGTTCTTCTACAGGTGCTGCTTCCGGTATCTCCACTTGTGGTACTTCCTGTCTCACTGGTTCTGGTACCATTACTAGGGGGAAGGCTAACATAGGAACTACGATTGCTCCATTGTATTGCGTCCAGGTCTTGGGAAAGTCTCCTAGTACTGTATGTTTTACTTCTTCATGGGGTTTTACCGGTACTGGAACTTCTGGTATCCTCTCTTGAAACTTCAACACTTCAAGACAGATTTTAAGACGGTCTCTTGGTCTCTTAACACTGCTGTTTACTCACTAAGCACACCTTGGCACTGTGAAAGTTTGATGGGAACACGGTGTATGGCACTGCTTCCAACTGATCATCCAGTTTGTTCATACGTCTCTTTTTCTTAAGACCTTGCTCACCTGGTTTCAAAGGGGTTGCAGGAGCATGCTGGTTATATACTCTGTCTTGCCTTTCTATCGCTTGGGACAGACTTTTTTTTAACACGTTCTTGTACTTGGCAATACTTCTGTTGACGTTCTGTATCCCAATCAGTTTCTGGTGTATCTGCATCTGGCTTCAAAATTCCCATATCCAAGTCAATAGGCAGCTTACCAGGTCTTGCTCTCATTAGGTAGACTGGAGTACAGTTGGTGGAACTCACGGTGACAAGGTTATATAAATCCACTAGATCTGGCAACTTCTCTGGCCACATGTTTCTTTCTTCCACCGGCAATGTCTTCAGCAGGTCTATGACTACTTGGTTCATCTTTTTGCACATGCCGTTGGTCTGTGGATGGTACGGTGTTGTTCTCATTTTCTTGGACCTGTACAAATTACAAAACTCTTGGAACACCTCTTCTTCAAATGCTGGACCTTGATCTGTAAGGACTTGTTCTAGGTAGCCATAAGGTCTGCAAAAGTGGGCTTGAAATGCTCTAGCCACTGTCTTGGCTGTCAGGTATTTCACAGGTACTACCAACAAGAAATGAGAGTAGTGGTCTACTATGATGAGGGCATAGACATAGCCTGATCTGCTCGGGGTCAGCTTCAAGTGATCCAAGGCTACTAATTCAAGTGGTTGTTTGGTAACAATGGGCTGGAGTGGAGCTCTCTAACTGTACTTATCTTTCCTCCTCAGGTTGCATGGACCACAGTTTCTGCACCAATTCTTGATGGTTCTTCTGTAGTTATGCTGAAAATAACTTACACTCAGATAGACTCAATTTACTAATTAGGTGACTCTGGAGGTAAATGATCACTCAGGATTTTATTTAGGAGTATTTTATTACAGGGGCTGAATACAAATATATATCACAATTTTCATATTTATATTTTTTAAATATTTAGAAAACCATGTATCATTTATACTTCACAAATACTTGTCACATAACTACATAAAATTCCAATAAAATACATGTTTGGGTGTAACCTCAAAAAAAAGTCCTGAAAAGTCCATGGGGTATGAAAATGTAAGACATTATATATATATATAAGACGATCTCCATCCAATCTCACTGAGCTACAGCTGCAGTGCCTTGCACCCCCTTGGCATTTAGCATGTTTTGCTACCTCACAACCTGGAATTTCACAGGTTTTTTTTGAGGATTTGCATCTCTTTATATAAACAACATGCCTACAACTGTGAACATTTGATATTCCTTTTGTTGTGAAGCAAACAACAAATAGGACAAAATAACTGAAACCTTCAGTGTGCATAACTATTCACCCCCCTAAAGTCTGTACACTTTTGAACCTAATTTTGAGGCAATTACAGCTGTAATACACTTTGGATAAGTCTCTATGAGCTTTCCGCATCTTGCTTTTTACCCATTCCTCAAGGCAAAACTACTCCACCTTCTTCAGCTTAGATGGGTTCCTCTGGTGAACAGCAATGTTTAAGTCTGACCCCAGATTCTCAACTGGATTAAGGTCTGGGCTTTGACTAGGCCACTCCAATACACTTATACATTTCGCCTTAGGCCACTCAAATGTTGCTTTAGCAGTATGCGTTGGGTCATTGTCTTGGAAGGTGTACCTCAGTCTCAAATCACTGATAGCCTGAAGCAGTTATTGCTCAGGAATATCCCTATATTTCGCACCATCTATCTTCCCCTCGACCATTTTGCCTGTCCCTGCTGCTGAAAAAACATCCGAACAGCATAATATTGCCATCACCATGTTTCACTGTGGGAATGGTGTTCTTTTTGGTGTTGGCACCAGACACAGCATTTACCTTAGTGTCCAAAAAGTTCAATTATTGTCTCACTTGACCACAGCACTTTCCTCCATACATTTAGGAGTCTCCCGCATGTGTTTTGGCAAAATTAAAACGAGTCTTCCAATTTTTGGCTGTAAGTAAAGGCTTATTTTTTGCACTTCATCCATAATGGTCAGGTCTATTAAGTGTACAGCTTATTCATGCTGTATGGCCAGCTACTCTAGTCTCTTGTTGGGAATGGGAACTCTGCAGCTCCTTCAGTGTTACATTTAGTGAGTATATACTGACATACCATGTGACACTCAGATTGCACACAGGTGGACTTTCTTTCACTAAGCATGTGAAGGTAATTGCTTACACCAGAAATGTTTAGGTGCTTCATAGCAAAAGGGTGAATACATATGCACATAGCAATTTTTATTTATTTTATCTCATATATTTAATTTTAATGTATAAGGCCCCTTTTACATCTAATGCTTGGCTGCGTTTTGCTTCATTTGCGTTTCCATGCATTTTTACCACAAAAACGCATGCAAACGCAGCCCAAGACATTGTTTGCAATGCATGCGTTTTGCATTTTTGCAAACGCACATGCGTTTTTGCTTGCGTTTCATTAAAATCAATGGGGACAAAAACGCAAAACGCAGCAAAGCATTAGATGTGAAAGGGGCCTAATTTTCTCACTTCACTTCCCAAGATTCATTCTAGATTCATTCAAGATTAGGATAAACTGAACAACTAAAATATTTTGACTACCTCAGGCTGGATTCACACCACGGTTTTGTTCCCGTCTGTGGTGATCCTGCTTTTTTCAGGACCACACGGACAGGACCGAATGTGTAACTCTGGATGCCATTTCTGTGTCCGGGTCCCGGATTTTGAGGGATGCGGACACAGAGAGAGCTGGGAGGTGTACTTTCACTTTCGCAATGTATCTACATACACTGTGAAAGGGAAAGAAAGCAATGGTTAAAAATAAACAAAAAGATGCTCACCTCTCTGCTGATTTAAATTGCTCAGCTGATGCTGTCAAGTGACACATCAGCTGATCGAGTTGCTGATTAAGGTCCTACAAGCATCAGACATGGAATCCTCGCATCGTGGGACACTCGGCGGAGAGGTGAGCATTTTTTTTTAATTTAAAATCATTGCTTGCTTTAATTTCACTTTAGCAGTGTATATAGATACACTGCTAAAGTGAAATTACAAGAACAGAGCAGTTTTAGTTTACTGAGCATGCTCAGCACACTAAAACCGGATCTGGGAAACAATCCGGTTGTTTCCCAGATCCGGCGCCCATAGAATCCCATGCTATGTGCGCCGGATCGCCCCCGATTTGTTTCTGTTCGATTTGGTCTGTTTTTTTCACCAGGGCCCAAAATCAGAGCAGTCTCTGATTTTAGAGCTGTGAAAAAACAGGACAGAAATGAATCCGGGACTGAATTGACCGGATGGCCATTTATGGCCAATCTGGCACCATACATGGAGGTAAAACAGGATCCTGTTCTGTTCTATTCTTTTCAAAACAGACAGAAAAGGATCCCAAAAAACGTGGTGTGAAGCCAGCCTCAGTCATTCCTGAAGATTGTGAAAAAAATAGTCCAGCTAAGGATTTTGGAGAGATTAGAGTCTTCTAAAAGCAGGTGTTAAAGTGCAATTCATTGTACTATTTACTGTTATCTATATGAGTCTGATGATAAGGACTTGTGTGGAATGACAAACAGCACTTGAACAATGTATGGTCAGATATTTAGGATTATGCAACCCCCACACCAGAGACCATAGTAATGTTTACTATTAGACCTTGCACCTCCATTGCTTTAAAACAGGAAGGGAAACAAGAAAGTATTAAAATAGATGATTTTGTGAAAGAACTACGTATTACTGAAAGTACAGTCGGTGTTCGTCTTTTATCATCTTATAATTTTCAGACTCAATTTCCCTGGTGATTAAATTCACATTAAAATACTACTCCATTTTTTTCCATTACAAACTGCTCCACTAAAAATACAACAGGACACATTCTCATCTACTGATCTCTCCACAGATCCTCCATATAGTTATTTGTGTTCCCTAATGGTCTTCTCTTCTGTCCGTGTCCCCTTATTGTCACCTCTTCTCATCTACCCTGATAGTTTCTTCATCTTCTCATTTTCTGATGGGCTCTTCTTCTCATTTTCTGATGGGCTCTTCTTCTTCTTGTGTTTCCTGATGGGCTCCTCTTCTCATTTTCTGATTGTCTCCTCTTCTTCTTGTGTTTCCTGATGGGCTCTTCTTCTCATTTTCTGATGGTCTCCTCTTCTTCTTGTTTCTTCTCATTTTCTGATGGTCTCCTCTTCTTCTTGTGTTTCCTGATGGGCTCTTCTTCTCATTTTCTGATGGTCTCCTCTTCTTCTTGTGTTTCCTGATGGGCTCTTCTTCTCATTTTCTGATGGTCTCCTCTCTTCTTCTTGTGTTTCCTGATGGGCTCTTCTTCTCATTTTCTGATGGTCTCCTCTTCTTCTTGTGTTTCCTGATGGGCTCTTCTTCTCATTTTCTGATGGTCTCCTCTTCTTCTTGTGTTTCCTGATGGGCTCTTCTTCTCATTTTCTGATGGTCTCCTCTTCTTCTTGTGTTTCCTGATGGGCTCTTCTTCTCATTTTCTGATGGTCTCCTCTTCTTCTTGTGTTTCCTGATGGGCTCTTCTTCTCATTTTCTGATGGTCTCCTCTTCTTCTTGTGTTTCCTGATGGGCTCTTCTTCTCCTTTTCTGATGGTCTCCTCTTCTTCTTGTGTTTCCTGATGGGCTCTTCTTCTCATTTTCTGATGGTCTCCTCTCCTTCTTGTGTTTCCTGATGGGCTCTTTTTCTCATTTTCTGATGGTCTCCTCTCTTCTTGTGTTTCCTGATGGGCTCTTCTTCTCATTTTCTGATGGTCTCCTCTCCTTCTTGTGTTTCCTGATGGGCTCTTCTTCTCATTTTCTGATGGTCCTCCTTCTTCTTTTTTTTTCCTGATGGGCTCTTCTACTCTCATTTTCTGATGGTTCCTCTTCTTGTGTTTCCTGATGGGCTCTTCTTCTCATTTTCTGATGGTCTCCTCTTCTTCTTGTGTTTCCTGATGGGCTCTTCTTCTCATTTTCTGATGGTCTCCTCTTCTTCTTGTGTTTCCTGATGGGCTCTTCTTCTCATTTTCTGATGGTCCTCCTTCTTCTTTTGTGTTTCTTGATGGCTCTTCTTCTCATTTTCTGATGGTCTCCTCTTCTTCTTGTTGTGTTTCCTGATGGGCTCTTCTTCTCATTTTCTGATGGTCTCCTCTTCTTCTTGTGTTTCCTGATGGGCTCTTCTTCTCATTTTCTGATGGTCTCCTCTTCTTGTGTTTCCTGATGGGCTGTTCTTCTCATTTTCTGATGGTTCCTCTTCTTGTGTTTCCTGATGGGCTCTTCTTCTCATTTTCTGATGGTCTCCTCTTCTTCTTGTGTTTCCTGATGGGCTCCTCTTCTCATTTTCTGATGGTCTCCTCTTCTTCTTGTGTTTCCTGATGGGCTCTTCTTCTCATTTTCTGATGGTCTCCTCTTCTTCTTGTGTTTCATGATGGGCTCTTCTTCTCATTTTCTGATGGTCTCCTCTTCTTCTTGTGTTTCCTGATGGGCTCTTCTTCTCATTTTCTGATGGTCTCCTCTTCTTCTTGTGTTTCCTGATGGGCTCTTCTTCTCATTTTCTGATGGACTCCTCTTCTTCTTGTGTTTCCTGATGGGCTCTTCTTCTCATTTTCTGATGGTCTCCTCTTCTTCTTGTGTTTCCTGATGGGCTCTTCTTCTTTCATTTTCCTTGGATGGTCTCCTCTATCTTCTTGTGTTTCTGATGGGCTCTTCTTCTCATTTTCTGATGGTCTCCTCTTCTTCTTGTGTTTCCTGATGGGCTCTTCTTCTCATTTTCTGATGGTCTCCTCTTCTTTTTTTTTTTTTTTTTTCCCTTCTTGTGTTTCCTGATGGGCTCTTCTTCTCATTTTCTGATGGACTCCTCTTCTTCTTGTGTTTCCTGATGGGCTCTTCTTCTCATTTTCTGATGGTCTCCTCTTCTTCTTGTGTTTCCTGATGGGCTCTTCTTCTCATTTTCTGATGGTCTCCTCTTCTTGTGTTTCCTGATGGGCTCTTCTTCTCATTTTCTGATGGTTCCTCTTCTTGTGTTTCCTGATGGGCTCTTCTTCTCATTTTCTGATGGTCTCCCTATTCTTCTTTGTGTTTCTGATGGGCTCTTCTTGTTTCTCATTTTTCTGATGGTCTCCTCTTCTTCTTGTGTTTCCTGATGGGCTCTTCTTCTCATTTTCTGATGGTCTCCTCTTCTTCTTGTGTTTCCTGATGGGCTCTTCTTCTCATTTTCTGATGGTCTCCTCTTCTTCTTGTGTTTCCTGATGGGCTCTTCTTCTCATTTTCTGATGGCTCCTCTTCTTCTTGTGTTTCCTGATGGGCTTCTTCTTCTCATTTTCTGATGGTCTCCTCTCCTTCTTGTGTTTCCTGATGGGCTCTTCTTCTCATTTTCTGATGGTCTCCTCTTCTTCTTGTGTTTCCTGATGGGCTCTTCTCTCTTTCTGATGGTCTCCTCTCTTCTTGTTTCCTGATGGGCTCTTCTTCCATTTTCTGATGTCTCCTCTTCTCTTGTGTTTCCTGATGGCTCTTCTTCTCATTTTCTGATGGTCTCCTCTTCTTCTTGTGTTTCCTGATGGGCCTCTGAGTTCCCTCTCTTTGTTTCCTGATGGCTTTTCATTTTCTGATGGTCCTCCTCTTCTTTGTTTCCTGATGGGCTCTTCTCTCATTTTCTGATGTTCTCTCTTCTTGTGTTTCCTGATGGCTCTTCTTCTCATTTTCTGATGGTTCCTCTTCTTCTGTGTTTCCTGATGGCTCTTCTCTCATTTTCTGATGGTTCCTCTTCTTGTGTTTCCTGATGGCTCTTCTTCTCATTTTCTGATGGTCTCCTCTTCTTCTTGTTTCCTGATGGGCTCTTCTTCTCATTTTTGATGGTCTCCTCTTCTTCTTGTGTTCCTGATGGCTCTCTCTCATTTTTGATGCTCCTTCTTCTTGGTTTCCTGATGGGCTCTTCTTTCATTTTCTGATGGTCTCCTCTTCTCTTGTGTTTCCTGATGGGTTCTTTTTTGATGTCCTCTTTTTCTGATGTTACTTCCATTTCATTTCTTCGTGTTTCCTATGGCTTTCTTCTCATTTCTGATGTTCCTCTTCTTTGTTTCCTGATGGCTCTTCCTCATTTTCTGATGGCTCCTCTTCTCTGTGTTTCTGATGGCTCTACTCTATTTTCTGAGGTCTCCTCTTCTCTTGTTTCCTGATGGGTCTTCTTTAATTTCTGATGGCTCCTCTTCTCTTGTGTTTACTGATGGCTCTTTTCATTTCTGATGGGCTCTCTCTTCTTGTTTTCCTAGGCTCTTTCTCATTTTCTGATGTCTCCTCTTCTCTTGTTTTCCTGATGGCTTTCTTCATTTCTGATGACCTCTCTCGTTTCCGATGGTCTCCACATTTTCTGATGTTGTGTTGCTCATCTGGTCTCCTGGCTTCATGGTTTCCACGGCTCTTCTCTCATTTCTGATGGTTCTCTTCTTATGTTTTCCTGACTCTTTAACTGATGACTCCCTTCTGATTAAGTTATATGGCTCTTCATTACTGAATAGGATACTCTTCTTTGTGTGGCTGATGGCTCTTCTTCCATATTTCTGATGTCGCATCTTATTGTTTCCTGTGCTTTGCAAATGTATGTAAATGCTATGGAATTTATAGTGCTATAAAATGAATAATATTTATATTAATGTACAATTAGGGGCACTTTGACATATACACTACAGCATATTTGGCAGCTCACAAGGACTTTGATAGACCGCCTTTGCAGAAGTCATTCAACTTAACAGACCCCAATGGCATTTTGGTTTTCAACCTTTCACCTCTATAGAGGAATCTGGTCTTTGCTGCACAAGCTTCTGTGTTGTATTTGTGAAGTAGCTGCTGTCTGGTGGAGCATGTCTAGGTAAGAGGTGTCAGCAAGTTGTGCCAGGACTAGAGAGATAGGGACAATAACATTATCAAAAACCAGACTAGTCAAGAGATAGCTGGGATCAAGTCCAGAGGGTCAGGCCAGATGCGAGGAAGAAGACTAAACTAAGAGTCTAGGGTCAAAAAGGCATCTGAGGGATTAATCAGTAGAGAAGTCAAGGTACAGGAGCGAGGCAGAACACAGAGGGTTAAACCAATGACAAGTGGCAAAATTACAAGGTAAATGATGGGGATGTAAATAGGGCACCATTGAACCCACTCTTTCATTAATCAGATGCTTCAACACAGCCTCCAGAAATTTTATTTTTTGCTTATGGGTTGTGACATAGGTTATTTTTTAAAAGGGTTGTCCAGGGCTAAGGCTAGGTTCAAATTGCATTTTTGCTGTCCGTTTAACAGATGCATTTTAACTGACCGCAAAAGTTACATTTTTGTCATTTTTTGGTACATCAAAGGTGTATGCTTTATATATGTAGCTAGATAGCTGGCTAGATAGGATGGATAGATGATTAGGGATGAGCGAGTATGCTCTGCGCTACTCGTTACTCGCACGAGTATCCCGGTACTCGGGATGCTCGGCGAGCACCAAGTACCGCCGAGATGCTCGGACTGCTCGGTAATAATAAGCGATCTGACACATGTACACAGCTCCCTTCAGTGCACACAGTGAGCTGGCACCTCACAGAGAGCAGATTCATTGTTAGGATCCCTCTGGGGGCCACAGCAAGGTTTTGTATGTTGCAGCGATTTCAAAAAGCCCCCCCTCCCGCCCTTTCCCAGCAATACTCGTTTTATAACCAGAAGTCTGTGGGCGGTGCCTGTCACTCATTGACTTACATTGGGCTCGGTGCTCGGCCGAGTACACGAGTATCTTGAGATGCTCGGCCAGAGCACCGAGCACCCGAGCATTTTAGTGCTCGCTCATCACTATAGATGATAGAATACCTGGATCGATCTTACCAGTCTCCCGCTGCTTGCTTTTATAGTCGCTCATTAAGCTTCATGCATATTCACTGCACTGACTGGCAACAGCCAATTGCAGACCCTCACGCTCTGTGCCGATGGCAAACTGGGTAATAAGGGGTTAATGCCAGTTTTGCATTGACAATTGGCACTAAGCCCGAGATTCATAATGTTGGGCCAATGTTAGACCCAGCCATTAGACATCTCTATTAGGCTAGGGTCACAGTTGCATTTTTTACAAGCGTTTTTGGAGACCTGCGTTTTCAAAAACGCATGTAAAAACGCACCCATAGGCCCCCATGTTAAAAAACGCATGCCCTAATAGCAAAAACGCATGTGTGACAGTACCATGCGTTTTTGGTGCATTTCCAAAAACGCATGCGTTTTTAAATATGGGGCCCTATGGGAAACGCATGCAAAAACGCATGTACAATTAGTACCATCCAAAAACACATGCGTTTTCCATAGGAGCCCATGTTAAAAAAACGCATGCGATTGCGATTGCGATTGAAGCGTGTAAACCCACCTTATCTGACTGGATCTTGTGAGAGAAAGATGCTGACTCCTAGAAGTCAGGGGGCCTAAGCCTATTAGAACTGTCTGTGAAGTAGGGATTCAGAATTAGGTTGATATAATGAAGTGTCCACTGTGTGACTGTGGAGTGAGTTAAGGAGGCCTCACTGAGAATATGCAAATGGCAACTGTGACAAGGAGGAGTACAGTCGGCGCACTGACTTTCACTGGAGAAGAGTAGAATCTATTTGCGAACAATGCAGCATGAAAATACAGTGGAGACCTGTGCTGCTGTGTTCATGCTGGATCTAGGGATATATGACACAGTGCAAAACTCCTATATATTATGAACAAGAGGAGGAAAGAAGAAAAGCTCTTAAGTCTGTATATTGTGAGCTCTGAACCTCCCTATAGGGAAACTCAGATGAACCCTATAGAATTAGAAACAGCTATGTCCTCCTCTATTTGATTAATCTTTTACAAGCAGTTATATCCTCTGCTAGTAGTTTAACTCTTTAGAAGCAGGCATGTCCTCCTCTTGCAGATTAACCCTTTAGAAGCAACTGTAATTTTTCCTTTATCTGGGCTGCATAATGCATAAAAAATCATATTATGTATTTAATAAATAATATTTTTCTGTATGAAGTATGGTTCACATTCCTGGAAGTGGAGAATTAGTATATAAAATATAAGAGGATGTCACCAGAATTTAAATTTCCATTGGTAAGATGAAAGTAAAACGTTTATCTCTGTAAAACTGGGAGATGTCATCTGATGTTTGAGGTAGCGGCCAGAGGCAAAAAGCTCCAATCAGATGCAGTTTAGAACACCGACGCATGTAAAGTGCTATGGAATTAATAGCGCTATATAAATGAATAAATTATTATTATTATTAATCAAACCCCAAACACACACACAAAGTTGGTACATAACATCTCCCTGACTCACAGAAGAGACACATCACAGGTTACTTATCCACTGAGCCTTGTCTCTGCGTCCTCAGAACCTTTTCCCATAGAGATGTGCCCAAGTCATGTATATGAATAATTAGAAATTACCAGCATCTGGTATACTTTACCAGTTTGGATATTTGACTGGTCTGAACCTATTACCTATAGATAATTCCCTTTGAGGACTGATACATACATTTTCCTGGTGAATTTTCAAGTTTAAAAGATCTCAACCACCAGTACCATCCATGTACCCTGAGGAAGGCCTGTGAGCCGAAACGTTGGTCTATGGTCTATGTGCTGTGTGGCAAAAATAAAAATAACACTTTTTTTGCACCATAATCCTCTCGTGGAATTTGCATCTTTTTACTTGGTGTGCCCAGTTTACACTATTTCATCAGACTGTTCTTTTACTGGAGCACCCACTACAATACGTTGAGCCCTCTATACTCTTACATACTGTCAGTGTCTGGACACTGCTGGAAGAAGGTCCTGCTGGAAACAAAACGTTCGGTCGGTATGGGCCAATAAATCTGTGAAGTATATGCTAACTGATGAGTGCTGTCCATTTATTGATAAATAGATAGATAGATAGATAGATAGATAGATAGATAGATAGATAGTAAAATTCACAGAAGAGTAAAAGAGTAAATATTTGAAACATTTATGGAATTCATGTGGTTTGAAATTTAAAGAAGTTTTATGTCTCCTTTATCATATTATTTCCTGGATATGAACACTATATAATATTTATGGATGTTTAATATTTTGTTTTTCTTGGCATGTAACAAATGAGATATATAGAACAGCCGTGATGACAAATGATAGTATTATGTTGATACTATACCATAATGCTCAGACAGAATAATTGAGACCGTAATATAGTGCGGGTGAAATAAGTATTGAATATGTCTTACCCTTGGCGGGGACCGTCGGGTACTCGGAACTGGGCCCTCTCGTCGTCGTCGTCTGGGGCTGCGGGATGTCATGATGGCGTGAACCAGTCTGTGATCCCCTCGTTGGGGAGATCAGTAAAAAGAGGAATTGGGAAAATGGATTAAAATAAAATAAAACAAAAATCAAAGAGTGTTGTGAAGCCACCCGTGGAACGCGGTCCAGTCCCTCAGTGTCCTCGCTGACTCGAGCACACCTTGGACTCCTTTCTTCTCTCACTACGCTTTACAGCCCGGGACCCGGACAAGCCTTAAGGTGGCACAGGCCGCTGGGTCCATGTTCTCTCAGTCCTGTATGATGGTGTTCTCACCTCTCCTTCTTACTGCACTTGACTCCTTGGTGTCTCTCGGCTGACTGACTTTTTCTGAACTTGGTGTTGTTTCTTTTTGTTACCTCCCCTAACTGGGTCCTGTCCTAAGTTCCCTACCCACCTCTTGTCTCCTCCTGTCATCCTGTTGCTGGGCATAGAGTCCCTATTCTTGGGATTGGAGTGTGCTGGGTGTGTGTTTTGGGGTTGACCGATTTACCAATCCCGGCTGCTGCACCATCTAGTGATGACCAGTCCACAGGGGCGCCACAAATACATCACAAATTTTCTAGGTAAATATCTTTGTAAAGCTGCTATTGTCATATAATTCTCATTAGATGTTGGTAACAACCAATCCAATCCACACAGGCAAATAGATCAAAATAAATTGAAAACACTTACTAAAATGTATTTAATACTTTGCACAAAAGCATTGTTTGGTGGTGAACCTTCAAGATGCCTCTGTGGCACCCCTGCGAGAGATTGCCACAGGACCCACCGATGCAGGGAGGGATGTACACCTTGACACACACAGCACCCAACACCTTCCACCCCAGACCTGGAGGGGGAGCTCCACTGGCTGTCCTTAACCCAGATCCCCTACAAAAACCCAGGCGATGAGAGGAGGAGTCAGTTAGTGAGTACTGAAGTTAGTTTCATCTAGACAGCGAAGGTACTGGAAGGAGCTGCTTGCTGGGACCAAGCCAGGCCCAGAACCAGGAAACCTGACCCAGCTGTGCAGCACCCTAGGGAGAGGGACGGAAGCCAGTGGAAGAGGTAGGAAGACAGAAGAAGGGAACATATCTGAGATCCCTTTAGCCCACCCGGATACCGGAGTCCGAAGCTGCTATTAATCTAGTGGTAGCAGAGAAAGCCCAGACCGACCAGGAGGATCTAGTCCCCGTGAAGTTAAAGAAAGCAATACACCAAACCTGACCAAGCATAGGACCAGTGGTCCAAGAAGAGAATAGGGATCCACACAGAAACATCCTCATTGTCAGTTATGGAGTAGATTCCTGAGAGGAAGAAGGAGAAAGAGCGGCAGGTTCAGTTCCAGGTAGAACTTTCCACAATTACCGCACACACTAACAGAGGAGGCCTCACAACTCTCCAAGGTGGACATCGCAAACTGCACCGATAACTTGGTTACCCTCCTGGATCGTGCCTGTTACCGGACATCAGTTAAAAGGTACCGAAACAGAGACTATTGTGTATGTGTGTGCCTGCTTCACCGCCACCGCCTGCAGCTTTCACAGCAGAACCGCAACTACTACTCCCCTCATCCACCCCGCTGCTCTGAGGTAAAGCTTCACCTGTGGGGAGCTGTACTACCAAAACTGCATTCCCATCACCTCAGCAGCCGGCCGCAGCGCTGGTAACCCTATTACCAGGTACCACAGGTGGCATCACGTTACAAATTCCCCATCATCATCACCTCCACCTCGCCATTGAGGGTCCAGGGCACGGAACCGGGAACCGACCAGCCGTGATCCCAACTCAAGTAACCACCTGTCCCGGTTTCCGAGTACCCCCCTACCCTGTTGACCAACTCAGTTCTGGCGTCACGAACAGGATACAGGATCCCGTGCCCAGTAAAACCGGGTACTGTGTGCTTACAATAGACTTTATTGACTGTTTTGTGAACTGTAAATTGGGCCGCCATTGCTGCGCCACAGAGTGAAAAGAGCGTCGCGGCTGGAAAAGAGCGTGAAGATAAGCTCTGCCCCTCCTGTCTGCCAAGTATTGACAAAGTGCAGTGGCTGGTTCCGGAAATACCCGAGGTGCTCCACTCCCCCTGTTGAGCCGCCGACTACCGAAAAAGTTTACCTCAGCGGCTGGCAGCGGTTCACTAGGGGGCACCAACATGAGTGAAGCGGACGATGCACAGGTCCCTGACAGAGGGGATGTCTGGAACGCAGCAGCAGCGGGTCCGCTGCCGGTGTGGGAGCCGCAACACCTGGAGCAGTGGCCCCGATCATGTCGTTAGCCTTGCCGTACATGCTGGGCGCAAAATGGTTGTCGACCTACGAAGGTAAGCCCGTTACCTTAGCAGCCTTCAAACAAAAGATGTGTGCAGTGCTGGAAATGTATGCAATGATAGAAAAGCAGCGAGCCGCCGTTGTGCTGGGAAAATTAACAGGCGCAGCGGAGCTAGAGGTCGAGTCTTGGAGTGATGCTGACAGAGACTCTGTAGCAAAAGTATTTGACAAGCTCAAAACTGTTTTTGAAAAACGCACACAGTCTGAATTAAGGATGATATTCTACCAATGCACACAGAGGCCGCAAGATATCATCAGAGACTTTGCCTTACGTCTACAAGGGGCACTCTGGTCCTTAAAACAGGTAGACCCGGCAAGTGAGCTAGAGGAAGATAAAATGCCTGCAGAACAGTTTATGAATGGATTGAGGTCGGACTTCCACCGCCAGCAGGTACACATGTGGGTCTTAGATCATCCTGATGTGAACTATAATGCTTTAAAAGACCGTGCTATAACAGTGCTTTGAGACCCATTGCCTGCAGAAACTGCAACCCCATCCTGGCAGGTTAATACCTCTCCCATAGACTTTGAACCTACTCCCAAAGACCCTGCAAAGGCGGTAGGGCAAGCTATAGCACCCGACCCTACTGATGGCCTAGGTAACCAGGTGCTGCAGGTAACCAAAAATATGGATTATGTGTTAAAACTCTTGCAAGCCAGGCTGGGGGCACAACCACCAAGCAGAATCCAGCTAGCTGATCACCCTGAGGATGTACCAGGGATGAGGAGAAATCCCATGTCGCCTGTGGAGGGGACCAACAAGTCGCCCGTTCAGGGGACCAATGTCCTTTAAACCAGCGATTCCTGGGTCCGCGGGCCAATCCCCAGGAGTAAGATGACAGGACCCATATGACTGGCGCAGTCGGTACATGGGAGGCTGTCCATACCTCAACATTATCGCTGGAAGGAATCCCCACATCGGCCCTACTGGACACCGGGTCACAGGTTACCACTATCCCACATATCCTTTACAAACAATTTTGGTCTGATACTGATCTTAGACCCCCAGACTCTAGCTTTGTTATTCTTGCAGCTAATGGACAACCACTGAATCAAGTGGGGTTTAGAGAAGTGACAATAAAGCTGGGGAGGGTGGAGTTAAAAGGCCAAGGGTTATGTGTGGTAGACGATAATCCTAATGAAAAATACCCCTACATGGTAATTAGTACTAATGTGATTGAAAACTGTCTTGGAAAATTGTTGTTTTTACTCCAACAGATTGCTGTGACTGCTGGTATTGGGCGGAAGAGAGTCCTCCAAAGCAAAATCCGAGCCCTCATCCACAAGCAACAGGTAAATCTGTCTGGGGAGAGATTGGCAGTGTACAGGTAACAGACCCGTTTCCCATTGTGTTACCACTGAAAAGTGAAATAATGATATGGTGTTGAGCAGCTATAGGTCTCAAAGGAAAGGAATACCAGGCAGTGGTAGAGCCGGTATATTCAGAGCATAAACCTATACTACTGACAGCCAGAGGGTTGGTGGATGAACACAAGGGAAGAGTACCAATCCGTGTATTAAATTGTGGGGAAGAAGAAGCAAAACTACTCTGGTATGCTACTGTAGCAAAGCTGTACACTGCCTGTGACAACAACATACAGACAGTAGAGCCCTTTCCCCCGTCAAACCAAGCGGAGGATAACAACTCCAAAGGACAGCTAGAGGAGTGGTGTTAGCAGTTGCACGTAGGAACTGATGCCACCCCTTCCACCAGAAGGACGGAGTCTACCGGGTGGCACAAGAGTTTGAACATGTATTCAGTAAGCATTCATTAGATTTTGGGAGGATTAAAAGGGTACACCATCACATACCCACAGGAGATCATCCCCCAATTAAAGGGAGACACAGATCCATTCCACCAAACCACTACCAGTGTGCCAAAGAGATGCTGCAGGACATGAAGGAAGCCGGGGTTATAAGAGATAGCTGTAGCCCCTGGGCAGCCCCCTTAGTCCTAGTCAGAAAGAAGGATGGCACTATGAGGATGTGTGTGGATTACAGGGAAATAAATAAGATCACTCACAAAGATGCTTACCCATTACCCGAAATAGAGGAGTCTCTTGCTGCATTAAAGACTGCTAATTATTTCTCTACGTTAGATCTCACTAGTGGATATTGGCAGGTCTCTGTTGCAGAAGAAGACCGGGAGAATACAGCATTCACAACACCAATGGGCCTATGCAAATTCAACAGCATGCCATTCGGGTTATGCAATGCACCGGAAACGTTTCAAAGACTCATGGAATGTTGCCTGAGACACCGGAACTTCAAGACAGTGCTCTTATACCTGAAAGACGTCATCGTGTATTCCAAAACCTATGAAGAATATCTGGAACACCTGGCAGAGGTATTTACAGCTCTAACAAAGTACGGAATGAAGCTCAAACCATCTTAAAGTCACCTGCTGAAACCAAAAGTCCAATACATGGGCCATGTGGTCAGCGCAGATGGAGTAGCACAAGACGGAGAAAAAGTGACAGCTATCCAGGACTGGCAGAGGTCAACCACCATCAGAGAGGTACTTCAATTCTAGGTTTGGTTGGTGTGAGACAGTGACCGGGGTGATCTGTGACGGCCGGTATGTGTCTCCCAAATTGTGCTCCCTAAACGTGTAGGAAGCACTCCACTCCGGGTGATTGGAGGATTCCCCAGAGGTAGGCACAGGGTTAAAAGCTAGGCTGGAATACAGGGTGTGGTTCTTCTGTGGAGGCTATTTCTGAGTGAAGAGTCATGAAGCTGGTGAGCGGCTGGTAAAGAGAGCAGCAGAGGCTGTGTGCTGGAATAACATGACCAAGCCAAGGGAGAACCCATGTGTCTATATCAGATATAGTTGGACTGTATAACGTGTACCCAGGAGGTCTGTGACTAACCTGTACTGTGCCATTAAACAGTGTGCTGTGTAAACTGTGCTTGGGTCCCTGCCTTCTGTTGTGCCAACCAACGTCGTTACCTCTCATATGGTGGAGAATGCGGGCATGGCAGCCCAGTGAGGTGTAGCCATACAATCGCCAGTGACAACGACCGGGTGAAACCTAAGACGGCATACCCAGTTGCACGTGTCCGTGGTTCAACCAGCTAAGCTCCGGTATACCCCGGCTGCAACCATGGAGGACGTCCTGAAACAGTTGGCTCTGGCTAATGCCCAGCAACAACAGACCAATGCACACCTGCTTCAGTCATTGGATTGTCAGCAGCAGCAGCAACAGGCCCAACAGGAGACAAATCAGCTCCTGATCCGACAATTGGACCTCCTGACCACGGAGCTCTGGGCCAGGCCAGCGGCTTCATCCCCGGGACCAAGCGAGGAGTACAGCGGCAAGACAGCGGTAAGGCGAGCGTTGCAAAAGATGACCCCGGGGGATGATGTGGAAGCTTTCCTGACTGTGTTTGAGTGGGTGGCCGAGAGGGAGAAACTGCCGACCGGCCAGTGGGCCGAAGTATTGGTGCCCTATCTGATTGGGGAGTCACAAAAAGCGTATCTGGACCTCTGTACCGAGGACGCCCTGGATTACAGAGCCCTGAAGGGCGAAATCCTTGCTCAGTTGGGGGTGAACACATACGTATGAGCTCAGCAGGTAAACCAGTGGTTCTTTGAGGAAGCTAAACCCGTACGCTCCCAGGCTTACGATTTATTGCATTTAGTGAAAAAGTGGTTGCAGCCTGAGACTCTGAGTCCTGCGCAAATGGTGGAGAGGGTGGTCGTCGACCGCTTTGTGTGCACTCTTGCCGTTCCTATACAAAGGTGGGCGGGACAAGGCAACCCGAGTACTCTGGATCAATTAGTGTGCCTGGTGGAGCGACATGTGGCTACGCAGGACTTGATACGGGACACTGGGACTTTGCGTGCTGCCCGTCGGCCGGCCTCCTCCAAACCCCCAGCCAAGGATCCCTCTCAGGAACCTGTGCAGAAGACTGCCCCTGTCCCGCAGGAGTCCTCTCCCACCGCTCTGGGGGTCCGAAAAGGCCTGTACCCTAAAAGACAACCTGTTAAGAGGGTTTCTTTCTCTATTAGATGTTGGCGCTGCCAGTGTCCACTCACCACGGAGCCCATGGACTGCGGGTATCCTCGGTGGGGGTCAGTGTATGCTCAGACAGTGTGTACAGCCGGCCTTATTACTCCAGGGTCTGATCTGCATTTGTGCCAAGTACGGGTTAACGGATGCCAGGTGACAGGCTTGTTGGATTCGGGGAGCTTAGTGACCCTCGTGCGGACAGCCCTAATCACTGGGGTGGAGGACACCGGGCGTACTGTGGGGGTGTTATGCATACATGGGGACCTCCGAGACTATCCTACAGGGGTGGTCACCATTACGGCTCCATGCAGACAGATACAGCATGAAGTGGGACTTCATCTGCCTTTTTTCTGGGCTCTATACAAGGGACCCTCCAAGACCCCTCAGGTCAAGGACGGTCCAGGGCCTGAGCCCGATGATCCCAAGTCTGGGACACCTGCCATAGCGGTCGCCACGGAAGGGACAGAGTGTGACCCCGATAGGTCGTCCCTAGAGGTATTGGCAGGCAAGCTCGGAATAGACAAGCCAATCCCGGAGTTGGAGGCATCTCCAGGTACTTTCGGGACTTTCGATGACATTACTATTAAGTACCGGGCAGGCCGTAACAATGCAAATGCTGATGCCCTCTCCAGAAACCCTCAAATACATTTGCAAGGACTTGAAGAAGAGGCGGATGTCTTGTAGGAAGTAGAACTCCCATCTTTCCATAAAAGTAGAAAATGGAAAATGACAGAAACCCATATCTACCAGAACCATCAGAATGTTGCACAAACCCCTTGCCTCACTATGGATGGAAAGGGACACAAGACAGTGATCCTGCAGTGAGCCTAGTGAAGAGGCTGGTAACCCAACCGGATTCCCAACTTTAAAAGAGTGCTCCACCAGAGACTCAATACCTGTGGAAAGAAAGAAGCAGGAAATTCATCTATCAAGGTCAATTGTGCAGACGGTATACCAATCCCAGAACACATGAAATGGTTTTGCAAATTGTGGTTCCGAAGAGAGATGTCCAAATGGTGTTAGAAGCGTACCATAATGGAGAAGGGCACTTGGGATGGAGAAAACTGGAAATATTTTTACGTGAGAGATTTTATTGGATCGTCATGAGGTCTACCATATGGTGTAAAAATTGTGGACCATACTCATTAAGAAGAAAAGACCGTAACAACCAGAAAGTACCACTCCAGCCTATCATCACTAAACAGCCATTAGAACTGGTAGCCTTAGATCACATCAAACTTACACCCAGCAGATCGGGCTATACCTATGCTCTTACCATGGTGGACCACTACTCTAGATTCCTTGTGGTAGCTCCGGTAAAAGACTTAACAGCTCAGACAAACGCAAGAACCTTTCAAGCCTATTTCTGCAGACCACACGGGTACCCAGAACAGGTATTGACAGACCAAGGTCCTGCCTTTGAAGCTGAAGTATTTCAAGAGTTCTGTAACTTGTATGGATGCAAGAAAATTCGTACCACCCCTTACCATCCCTAAACCAACGGAATGTGTGAAAAGATGAATCACGTGGTAATAGAATTGTTGAAAACTCTGTCCTTAGAAGAGCGATATAGATGGCCAGAGAAGTTACCAGACCTTGTTGACATCTACAACAACATCCCAGTAAGCTCAACAAATTGTACCCCTGCATATCTCATGAGCGCAAGACCAGGAAAATTGCCAGTAGACTTTGAAATGGGCATTGTAGTTCCTGAAGTAGACACCTCAGGTGCAGATTGGGATACTAGAAGAACAGAGCAGTACAAGAAAATACAGGAATGTGTTGAGAGAAGTTTGGCAAAATCAAGAGAAAAACAAGAAACCAACTTTAACAAAAGTGAACAAGGAACACCCATTACAGCAGGTGAATTGGTTTTGAAAAGGAAAAGGAGACTCCACAAGTTAGATGATCAATGGGAAGCAGAACCATACACTGTATTACCATCAAACTTTGACAACCAGAAAACCTGTCTAATTAGCAAATACAATGGAGAAACAACAACAACAGTGTCAGTTAAAGAAATGCCCTCAACCACCACAACCAAAGGAATATGCCCCTTGTTCAGAACCCGAAGAAGAAGAGCCAAAGACAGTCCAGACAATCTTAGGAGAACTACCTGCAGATTGGCCCCAAATAGAAGGTGCATACCTAATACCAATGTCGACCTTCCCACAACCAGTAGAAGAACCCGCCCAAGTACCAGAAGTACAGCCTGTTGTACCGGAACCAGAGATTCCTGCAATCGGTGAACCTGCCAGTCCGCTAGAGAGACTACGCCAATACTACGGCATGCCATAGGCACATAGATCTAATAGACTGAGAGATAGTGTACCCACTGCACCAGGTACAGACACTAGTTGCGGGAATTGGTTTCCCTATACGAGGGGTTGTCTGGGTGGGTGGATGCCAAACTTCAGGTCTTGGTGGAGGGCATGAGAGGAAGAATAAAAGACACTAAACACCTCTTGCAAAGCCTCAGGCATGTAAAATGGAATAAAGATTCAAAATGGATTACAGTTGATGTGATCCAGCTTTATTCTTCTATCCCCCATGGAAAAGCTATATCTGTCCTGGGTGACATTTTGAGAAAGACGGATGTGTTTGATGATGGTGATAAGGAATTCCTCTTACTTAGTGTGGAACATCTACTCAATAGAAATTTTTTTAAGTTTGATGGTCAATTTTTTATTCAGCACTTAGGCTGTCCAATGGGAGCTAGGTTTTCTCCTAATTTGGCTAACCTATACATGATGAGGTGGGAGGAGGATTTTATTTATAACTTGAGCAGTCCCTTTGTGAGAAAAACTAGATGGTACGGGAGATACATCGATGACATGATTTTCATCTGGGATTAGTCGTCTGATGTGTCTCCCGTGCCCTCACGCTCTGCTGTCCCCTCTCCCTTTCCTTCCCCTTCTGATTTTTTGAACTATCTCATGGATAACAGCTATGGATTATCTTTCACCATGGATGTCCATTCATCGGATGCTCCCTACTTGGATGTTTTATTGAGAGGAGACCCAGTGCTAGGGGCCATTAATACATCTTTATATAGGAAACCCATTAGTGGCAACTCAGCGTTACATGCCCACAGTTGCCACCCCAAGCATGTAGTTAAGAATCTCCCTGTTGGGGAATATGTTAGAGCTAAGCGTAACTGCTCAAAGGAAGCAGATTACCAAAAAGAAGTGAAAGTCATCTCCAATAAACTGAGGAAGAGAGGTTATAGAGAGTGGATGTTGACCAGGGCACAGAAAATATGTGATAGGAGAGGAAGGGATGAATTGTTGGAGGATAAACACCGTAGAACAGTATTCAAGAGGAATATCACTAGTAAAGACATGACGGTACAACGATTTGATGAACAAAATAATAACATCCCTACTTTTGTGACATCATACAGCTGGTGTCCCCTAGCGTATTTTTCAGCCTGAAACAGAGTAAACCTACATGGTTAGCAACTAGAGGCTCTTACAAGTGCGGGGGAACAAGGTGTAACCTATGCTCACACATTGCAGTAACAAAGAATTTTCAGAACAACATCACAGGAAAAAGATTTGAGATTCGATCTTACATTAACTGCAACACAACTCATGTGGTTTACCTTGCTACTTGCAGTTCCTATAAAATCAGTTATGTGGGATGCACTATGCGCACCCTAAAGATCAGACTATCTGAGCATATGACATCTGCTAATCCCAACTCTAAATCCACCAGAACAAGTATGTCTGGGCTATCCAGACATTTTCGAGATCATCACTCAGGAGATTTGTCCACATTAATTGTTAATGGTATTGAGAGAGTGGTACGTCCGTACCGTGGAGGGAATTGGGAACGTTTATTGCATAATCGTGAATTATACTGGATAATGCAATTGGACGTTCGTTACCCCAATGGAATGAATTATAGAAGTGATAGTTTCTACTTCTATTGACTATGTCTCTTTGGAAATACCAACCTTAACTCAGGTACTTAGTTGACTATGACACAAACGGCAACTCATTTGTGAGTCTGCATGGGGAGAGAGATTAAAAATATAAATTTTTTTTTTTTTTTTGTTGTTGTTGTCAAACATTTCAAAGTATTAATATGTTGGAGGTTGTACAGTACAGCAACACTTGTATTGTGCCATGGGTTATATCATATAATTTTATGAGTTTTTGTTGATGGCAAACATGACATATTGCGAGCCCCTATGGGGAGAGTGAAATCTTGAAACCATTATTTTTTTTTTTTTTTGTTGTCAAACATTTCAAAGTATTAATATGTTGGAGGTTGTACAGTACAGCAACACTTATATTGTGCTATGGGTTATATCATATAATTTTATGAGTTTTTGTTGATGGCAAACATGACATATTGCGAGCCCCTATGGGGAGAGTGAAATCTTGAAACCATTTTTTTTTTTTTTTATTGAAGGATCAAACATTTCAAAGTGTTAATATGTTGGAGGTTGCTTAGTATTTGCATTGTGCCATTGGCTATATCACATAACTTTTTTAAAAGTTTTTTTGCTGATAATATGACATATTGTGAGCCCCTATGGGGAGAGTGAACTCTGGAAATTGAGATTTAAACATATAAATTTTTTTTTTTTTTTTTAATTTATTAATTTAAAGGCTGAGAAATTTGCCTTAGAAATATATCTGTTTAATATATAGCAGTGCAAGTAAATAAATAAAAAGTATAAAATATATAAAAAATACAAATAACAAACACAAGACACCATATGCTACTTGTAGAGTATATATAATAAGTGCAAGAATTTCGCTGGTGTTTTTCTCCATGCATTCCAGATTTAATGTGACTTGGGGATTAGCACCTGCCAGTCATAATAAATAATTAATAATAACAAAAATAATAAAATAAAATAATTAAATAAATAAATAAAATTAATTATAAGTATTCATATCAGACGAATAAGGGTATAAATAATATTCACACTAATAGAATATTAATCTTTAATTTAATAATATTATTTACCGCATATTATAATTATAAAGTTTTAGTACATAATAATAATAATAGATATTTGGCCATATTCCCTTTAATGGGGTTGTTGGACCATATTGTCATTAAAATACAGCCAAAAAAAGAAAAAGAAAAGAAGGAAAATTTCTCTCTCCTTTTACCATCTATATTGCAGTTTCTTGTAGAAAGAGTCTTGAGTATAACATCACTTTATAAGAAATAAAATTGTATTTTTATGTGTCTATACTGGGTCATTCTCTGGGTCAGGCAAGCAAATAGTTAAGATCCTTCACTGATTGGTATCATCTGTGCACAGGAGTTCATTCATTTTTTTTTTTTAATTGTATATATGTCTGTATTTTCATTTTGAATATTGCTGATGATTAAGGAGGTCTGTTCCTCTGAAACGCGTCCAGCGGCACCCCCTGTGCGCTGTGATGATTTTATAACTTCACAATAAAAGGAATATGAAGCATGCCACTGGATCGTCTCTACAATTTCTTATGACTAGTGACACACCAGTACTACGCAGATCAACCCGTAGTAACTTTGGTTAGCCACCACTTAGATACAGAGAATAAGGTGTAAAGTGTCCAAATGAAAAAGTGTAAATAATGACTTGTATATAAAAATGTAAACATGTAGCTAATGTTAGTATACAGAACGAGGAAGAATAGGGTGAAACAGCTCACACCAGGTACACAACATCAGAAAGAGGGGTGACTGGAATTTGCGTAAGGAGCAGTCTAGGGAGAGCAAAATCTTGCCCAATAGGTGACCCCAGGGCCAGGAGGCCTACAGCGCTTATGAGCGTTAGAGGCCCCTTCAGTACCTAGAACTCCTATGCCAAGGCACCTGTAGTAAGTGTTCGTTGTGTGTTTTGAACTTCACCTGTTGGACTTTTTGAATTCTCTTTTCATCATTTCAAGAATGGACCATAGCCACAGGACTGGTGGTGGCAAAAATACTTTAAGCAGCCTGCAGTGGATGGACTAGCGCTGTATGGACTGGTTACCTGTTTTTCCCATGTTTTCCTGGTTTTTGTAAATTTTATTTTGAGACTCTGTTCAAATTTCAAATGTAAATAGTAATGTTTTGTTTGTTGAAAAATGTTTCAGTCCCTGAGAACTGAAGTTAACTAGGGGAGAATGTGGCACCCCTGCGGGGGATTGCCACAGGACCCACCGGTGCAGGGAGGGATGTACACCTTGGCTCACACAGCACCCAACACCTTCCACCCCAGACCTGGAGGGGGAGCTCCACTGGCTGTCCTTAAGCCAGATCCCCTACAAAAACCTAGGCCTGAGGTTAGGAGTCAGTTAGTGAGTACTGAAGTTAGTTCCAGCTAGACAGCAAAGTCGAAGGTACTGGAAGGAGCTGGTTGCTGGGACCAAGCCAAGCCCAGAACCAGGAATCTTGACCCAGCTGTGCAGCGCCCTAGGGAGAGGGACAGAGGCCAGTGGAAGAGGTAGGAAGACAGAAGAAGGGAATATATCTGAGATCCCTTTAGCCCACCCGGAGTCTGAAGGTGCTATTAATCTATTGGTAGCAGAGAAAGCTTGGACCGACCAGGAAGTTAAAGAAAGTAAGACACCAAACCTGACCAAGCATAGGACCAGGGGTCCAAGAAGAGAATAGGGATCCCCACAGCAACATCCTCATTGTTGGTTGTGGAGTAGCATCCTGAGAGGGAGAAGGAGAAAGAGCGGTAGGTTCAGCTCCAGGCAGAACTTTCCCCAATTACTCACACTAACAGAGGAGGCCTCACAACTCTCCAAGGTGGACGTCCCAAACTTCACCGATAACCTGGTTACCCTCGTGGACCGTGCCTGTTACCGGACATCAGTAAAAAGGTACCGAGACAGAGACTATTGTGTGTGTGTGCCTGCTTCACCACCGCGTTCACAGCAGAACCACTACTACTACTCCCGTCATCCACCCGCTGTCCTGAGGTAAAGCTCCACCTGTGGGGAGCTCTACTACCAAAGCTGCATTCCCATCACCTCAGCGGCCAGCCGCAGCGCTGGTAACCCTATTACCAGGTACCACAGGTGTTGTCACATTA
This sequence comes from Allobates femoralis, assembly GCA_033576535.1. Taxonomy (NCBI): domain Eukaryota; kingdom Metazoa; phylum Chordata; class Amphibia; order Anura; family Aromobatidae; genus Allobates; species Allobates femoralis. Next base: position 538,381,917 of record JARQOC010000001.1, read on the forward strand.
CAAATCCCCTATCATCATCACCCCCACCCCGCCACTGAGGGTCCAGGGCATGGATCCGGGAACCGACCAGCCGTGATCCCCACTCAAGTAACCACCTTTCCCGGTATACGAGTACCCCCTAACCTGTCGACCGACTCACCATACATTGCTGTGCGCCTCAGTAAGGAAACGTTTGGCGTTTGGTGCAATAGGGTGAAAACCAGGGAAAAAGAAAACATAAATTGGAGGCCCTGGCAATGGGGAGAAGGGGTCACCTCTTAACACTGAACAGAGTCTGATTACTGAGCTCCCTATCATCAATAGATAGGTATTTTCCACGTGCGTGGTCACATACCTAGACCCCGGCTGATCCTGGGCTTGTCCTAGCTAGTGAATAAGATGCTAGTCTTACTACTGAAATAAGACAACAGGGGGAGAGACACAAACAAGCAGGCAGAAAACAAACAAACAATTGACTACACAGCTTATCCAGAAATATTTTACAGCTTCTACTGGAAAGGACACCTCAGCTTCAACTGGAACAACTTCACTAGAGTGGTCAGTATACAAGATCTATAAGTGGCATAGAAGAAAGCTAGGAGTAACGGGTGGCGCCCCACTGGGTAAGATGCCACCAGAGGTACTGCTCCGGGTTCTGTGGTGATATGGCTGAGCCCAATTCACACACAAACAGTACTCAACATGTAGGCCCTGAGACAATGGGAGGATCCTGAGGGAGGGGCCTAGGTCACAAAAAGGGAAACAGGAACAGGAAAGTGTTAGGCAGGAGAGGAGAGAGTGGTAGAGGAGTAGAATGGAGAAAGCAGCAGCAGGAGGGTGCAGAGTAGGTGTGGTGCAGGCTCATGGGGCTCGGAGCACGACCACGCTCGCCCCGGGAGGGAGAGAGCAGAAGAGTGGAAGGAGAGAAGAGCCCTAGGGGTGCGGAGAAGACACCGATTCCACGTACGCCCAAATCTGACGAGACAGAGAGGTGGTGGACGACACAGGGACCCGGCCCTGAACACGGTGCGTATGCTTCAAGCCCAAGCCGTAAATCCGGAGGCCCCTGATTTCTAATGGGAGCTGTGGCCTAACATCCGACACATCTTGGGGAAGGCGGCTGAACTAGAGAGCAGTGCCTAGGAGAGTGACCTAATGGCGCCTGGGAACACAAATAAGCACTCAAGGCTGTCGGTACTTGAGCTCTGTGCTTCAGAGAGCTTTGAGAGCTTGAAGGACAGCAATAATATGCTCACCTCAGAAGAGAACTACCCCTTATAGCGCTGAGAGAGAGAACGTAGACCCACAAGAGGGAGAACATAGACCCACCAGAGACAGACCACCTAGTGAGAAAGAGAGAGGGCACCAACCGAGGCTGAGTAATACCAACTCGGTCCTGGAGAAAACGCTGAAATCGGAGCCTGGCAAGGAACGTACCTGTGTGTGACTTTCTTGAGCGGCGACCGCCAGCCGCGGAGGCTGCATGTAACACCGTGGTATCGACGTTCCACCGAACATCTGCAAAGGTACGGACTGACTCCTCCATTCCGCTGCCCTGGGGACTGTGCTCCGCCTGCGGGGAGCGAAACCATCCATGCTGCCAGTTACCGTCCCCTGAGTTTCTGAAGCAGCGGCGGCCACCCAGGCCTCATAACTGCAGATGGTGTCACAAATACCCCCTAATCCCCTCAGTCTTTCCCTGTCATCATTCCCCGTTTATTTGAAATGACACTGCCAGGGTCATGGGACTGGGTCTCGGCCCCCATCTGTCCCCGTGAAAAGAACCGAGAAGTGAAGAACAGAGAACATCTAGTAGCTGCCCGGTTCCCGAGTCTTCCCCAACCTTGGAGTGGGCGTGTCAGATGCAGCAGGCGCTGGGGTCGGCAGACTCCTTCTACCCCGGTTATGGTCACGATCTCTGTGACATATACCAAATGAACAGTGAATTATAATTCTTTACCATAGTTACATTTAAGAGGGGGCTCAAACACTTGACCATACCCCGGCAGTTGAGTCATACAACTTCCCCTTATGTTCAATTGCTGTATTAGACTAAACTTTACAAACAACATTTCAGGTCACAGGGCAGTCAACCTCATGCTGGTCAACCAGACAACAACCAACATGCTAGTCACAAACCTTTTCCAGATTAAATTCTCACATGGCCTCTGCTGACCCAGCTTCACCCCACAAAAACACTTTGGCCAAGGGACTGACATCTTCCACAGCCCCCACAGGCTTCCCTCTCAGCACCACTGCCTCAGTCGCTCCTAAACCATTTAGCAAGCCAGACCCACACAAACCCTCAATTCAGAGTCAACTACTCATTTCTAATCAACACCTTTTTGGCACCTTTGCACTCAGAAGGTCTCTCAGAACTTTAGAACTTTAGAAAACTATCAGTGCTGTGGAGTCGGAGTTGGTATAAAATGGACCAACTCCGACTCCTAAAATATATAATAAATTTGGTACAGTAGTTCATTACAATATGTGCCCAATATTTTTTTCATAAGAATTTGGGATACGTATGAAATGTCCTCTACATGTTGATAACGTGCTGGGAAAGGGGCAATTATAGATCAAACCACTCAATGGGGCAGCACTTATTTAATGATTGAGCGATTGCTTGAGATAAAACCCTTTCTTGTAGACATGACCAACCCTCAGGTAAAACAAAATGTAGGTCAATGGACATTGGTGGCTAAATTGAAGGAATTGCTTCACCACCCATTAACAGGGACTAAAAAAATACAATTGGAGAATTGAACTCCTGACGTACGTTGCTATTTTGCTTGTCTTAAAGGGAGCTTTGCCACCAACCTAAATTAGTGTAGCGTAGTTGTTCTCGAGCTTTAAAATAATTGGATCAGATTTGATGTCATCTATGAAGGGGATCTGATGGAGGTGATACTATTACTCAAAACAAATTCATAGACTGCACAAATGTTAATCAGAACAATGGTCATTGCAGGCTGTAAGCTTTCCTGAAGAGATAGGTTTTCAGGTTACGTCCGAAGGATCCGAGCGTGGTGGATAATCTTATGTGTTGGGTCGCAGAATTCCAGAGGATGGGGGATAGTCGGGAGAAATCTTGCAGGTGGTTGTGTGAGGAACGGATAAGTGTGGAGGAGAGGAAGAGGTCTTGGGAGGATCGAAGATTACGTGAGGGAAGATAGTGGGAGATTAGTTCAGAGATATAGGGAAGAGACAGTTTATGGATGGCTTTGTAGGTCAGTGTTAGTAGCTTGAACTATATGGGGAATTGAGAGCCAGTGGAGGGATTTGCAGAGGGGAGTAGTGAGGAGAGAGGTGGATTAGTCAGGCAGCAGAGTTGAGGACAGACTAGAGAGGTGCAACAGTGTTAGCAGGGAGGCCACAGAGGAGAATGTTGCAGGAGTCAAGGCGGGAGATGATGAGGGCATGTACAAGAATTTTAGTGGATTGAGGACTGAAAAAAGGACGGATTCTGGAAATACTCTTGAGCTGGAAGCGACAGGAGATGGCCAGAGTTTGGATGTGTGGTTTGAAGGACAGGGCAGAGTCGAGAGTTACTGCAAGGCAGCGAATTTGAGGTGTGGGAGAGCTCATGATGCGATTTACCATGATAGATAGATCAGGTGGTGAAGATGAAAGAGTTTTAGGTAGCGAGAGGATAAGTAGGAGGATATGGCTAACAGACACTCCGGGATTCTGGACAGCAGGGAGTTGACACCTGGGCCAGAGATGTAGATCTGAGTGTCGTCAGCGTACAGATGGTGCTGGAAGCCATGGGACTGTATGAGTTGTCCTAGGCCAAGGGTATAGATGGGGAAAAGTATGGTCCCCAGTACAGAGCCTTGTGGGACTCCCACAGAGAGAGGGCGTGATGAGGAGGTAGTGTGGGAGTGGGAAACGCTAAATGTGCAGTTGGAAAGGTATGAGGCAGCCAAAGACAGGGCAAGGTCTTTGATGCCAAGGGAAGAAAGAAAGAAAGTAGGAGGGAGTGGTCGACTGTGTCAAAGGCAGAGGACAGGTCTAGAAAGAGGAGGATGGAGAATTGTATGTTAGCTTTGGCTGTGGGTAAGTCATTGGTAATTTTGGTTAGGGCAGTTTTGATGGAGTGGTGAGGCCGGAAACCAGATTGTAGATTGTCAAGGAGAGAGTTAGATGAGAGGTAGGAGGAAAGTTGAGCATGGACATGTTGCTCAAGGAGTTTGGAAGCAAAGGGGAGCAGTGATATAGGGTGGTAGCTCGTCCTAGCACTTGGGTCAAGGTTTGGGTTTTTGAGGATGGGCGTGATGGTGGCATGTTTGAAAGCCAAGGGGAAGGTCCAGGAAGATAGTGATAGATTGAAGAGGTGGGTCAGGGCTGGGATGAGTGTGTTAGTGAGGAGTGAGGAGGTGGGAAGGGATGGGGTCAAGTGCATAGGTGGTAAGGTGTGATTTGGATAGGAGACAAGTAAGCTCTCCTTCAGTGATGTTGGAGAGGAAGGTTATGAGGGAAGGGCAGAGGTCTAGTATATGGGGTGGTGGAACAATAAAGGTTTGCCTTGTTTGGTCAATCTTATTTTTGAAGTATGTGGCGAAGTCTTCAGCAGAGAGGTGTAGTAGGTCGGAGGGGGAAGCGGTGAGCAGAGGAGAGAGTTAAAAGTGATGAACAGTTGTTATAATCTCAATGTTACATACATCAAAGAATGTGAACAATATAGAGTGTAACCTCTTGGTCTATCTGTTACAAGTTATAAAGCACAAACAATGATACCGATAATTCAGTTCCTATAAAGTATCATAGTCTAAGAGAACCCATTAAGCAGTAGACTCATTATGTGTATGGTCAGTGACCAACATTACTATTACTGTCTGCAGCCATGGGGATGGCAGACACCGACACCGTTTTGTGGCCTAAGGGTTAAGGCCACTTCATCAGGGGGAAGGTGATGAAGGACTCCCTGCTCTCAGCATGTTATGCAGTCTGTGGTGACCGGGTCACCGAAGGGACATCATCGGAATATAGGAATATAGAATTTGCACAGTTCCAAATCACATAAATGTTCATATGTATTCCAGTGCAGACGGTTCATAGTCTTAAAGGTGTCCACATCCATAATCCATAAAATCCATTTCCCTATAATCCATTATTTGTCAACACAGACATAGATGATTCCCCAAGGTCGAGAGCAGGAAGACCTGTAAAACCACAACCACGAGAATGGTTTGGAGGCGGTGTGCTTCTTTTTGTTGACCAGTGGGCATGATAGCGCTTTATGTGAACTGATTTTAGAGCTGCTCCGTTTTGCCTTGACCCACAACTTCTTTGTATTTAAAGACAAATATCTGCAGACTTGCGGCACTGCCGTGGGTGCCGCCTGCGCCCCATCATACGCAAACATCTTCCTGGTGTACTGGGAGAGAGGTTTGATGTGTGATGGGGTGGTCTGGCCAACACCCATGTGCAGTGCTGGTGGAGATATATTGATGATCTTTTGATTTTTTGGCGGCGCACGGCGGAGCAGCTCGATGTGTTTATGTTCCAGCTTGCTGTGAATGAGGTCAACATCAAGTTGACCAATAAATTTGATCAAAGATGGATTGACTTCCTGGACATCTGCATGATGGTCATTTCAAATGGCGCCATGCTGACCGACGTGTGCAGGAAGTCAACTTCAGTCAATGCACTACTTCACGCAAGCCCGGCGCATACAAGTTCAACAATTTGCGCGGTCCCCACTTGTCAATTCCTCCAGATGAGGCGAATTTGCTCATCCGGAGAGGCTTTTGAGAAGCAAGCAGCCGATCTTAGAGAACGCTTCAGAGAGAGGGGTTACAGCAACAGGTCGGTTAAGAGAGCCTATCTCCGAGCCAAGCACACATCCCATGATGACCTGCTCTATGGGAGATGGGAGGCTAGGATGGCGACTGCTCAGCCTATCCGATTCATCTCCACCTACAATCAGGAGTTTGGGGTCACTACGGGATTTGTTGAACAGACATTAGCTGATCCTTCTGTCTGACCCCGCTCTAAGGGACTCGTTATAAGACAGACCACTGTTGACTGCCAGGAGAGCGTGTAACCTGAGGGATGTATTGGTCCAGAGCCATTACTCTCCTGAACTGCTGGGCCTCTTCGGCTCCAGAGGTCCTCTGGGAAGGTGTTACCTTTGCGGCCACTGCGTCACCTGCTCGAATGTTCTACGCACTGTCTCCTTCACCTTCTCTGATGGTCAACGCACATTCGATATCAGAAATTATGTATCCTGTGGGACAAGCAATGTGGTATATTATGCCACCTGTGCTTGCCCACAGATATATGTCAGAATGACTAGTCGTGAACTTAGGAGGAGGGTGAGGGAGCATGTGAGGGATATTTTGGCGGTACCCGCAGTGGAGGGTAGGGCCTCAAGACACTGCCGCGACACTCCCTGCTTCACCACCAAAGTGACCCTTCATCCCTGAAATTGAGAGGGATTGATGTGATTCATGGTGGTATCTGAGGTGGTGATGTAAGGAAGATGCTCGCGCAGTGTGAGACACGGTGGATAGTGTCCCTGGACACTATGACACAAAAAAGCCTGAATGAACATCTTACTTTTGCCTCCTTCCTCTAGCCACCACTATCTGGCTGAACTTCGGTACCTTGTACCCCATGTTATAGAGATGTCCAGTGGACTCACTTATATGTATATTTGATTTTATGGGTCAATTCTTTGTGGTTTTACAGGTCTTCCTGCTCTCGACCTTAGGAAATCATCTATGTCTGCGGTGACAAATAATGGATTATATGGGAATGGATTTTATAGATTACGGATGTGGACACCTTTAAGACTATAAACCATCTGCACTGGAATACATTTGAACATTTATGCGATTTGGAACTGTGCAACTTTTATGTTCTTATATGTGTGTTACTGTTTATAAGTGCTGATAGATATAGGGCTTAAGCCTTCCCATAATTAGGTTCCCATACTTATAAAAGGTTATCCCATAATTAGGTTCCCATACTTATAGTTAGCTACCTGGTGACATCCTGGGCTGCTCCTGCTCCCTTGCCACATGATATTTAGACGCTCTGGTTGTGCTGGCTGCTTTGGTGACGTGTCCCAACAGCTGCACACTAGGTGAGATGTAGTGTGGCTGAGGGGGCGGTGAAGCGCTGGGCGTCGCCATGGTGACGGGATTCTCATGTCATGTGACCGATGGTGGACATCTCTGCTAGCCCAGCAATGATGCTGGGCGAGCCGGGACGTCACTTTGGGTCACGAGACTGGGACGATGACGTCATTTCTGGTGACGTGGTCACTGCAGACTGCATAAAATGCTGAGAGCAGGGAGTCTTGTCGAGCCCCAGGCCCTGGGGTACTCGGGTATAAGGCTTGGTGGGGTTGCTTGGGATGTCATGGGTGACAGCGCCTGAGCCCGTGGCCTGGTTGACACTTCAAAAAGGGTGTATTTACAGGGGAATAAAACTTATTGTCACGTGACGCCACCTGTAGTACGTGGTGATGGGTCACCAGCGCCGCCACAGTCCGCCAGAGGTAGATGGTAGTGCGGCTGAGTTGGCAAAGCCTCCTACAGGTAGGGCTGTTCCTCAGGGGCAGCACTCCTGCAAGGGAACGGGTTGATGGAGAAAACCACACACAGGCAACGTTACTTTCTCCTGGGTAATTTACTGTCAACTTGTAGCAGCATCAGACGCAGTTGACAGTTCAGCAAGATGTTATAACAGGTAGCTTTAAGGGTGGCTGCAAGTGGATCCCAGGAGGTATGGTGGAACCCATGGTGTACCTTCGTTGACGAACTCGTGTCCTTTCTTCTCCGCCTAGGATGGGCTCCAATAGCTCCTTGTAGGTAGTACTGGGGGTCCTCTCCCTCGTGGTGAGGAAGCAGGCAGACTGCTGCATCTGGCAGGGTGCTTCGGCTGCGTTCCGTGGTGGACTGGAGTATCCTCTGGAGTATGGTCGCTCCACTCTGAAGACCTCCCTTTCTCTCTAGGGCCTTCTGGCATCGGGTGCCCTCTTTCAGGATCTCCTCAAGATCCCTTCTTCTTCCCTCCGGATCGGCTTGAAACCAACCGGGTAAACCTTCCGCCTCGTTCCAATTAGCCAAAGACCTTCTTGTACCCTCTAGAGGTGAATATATTCCCTCCCGGATAACTTCCCACCGCTCAACTAATGTGGGAGTGCTGGGAATGGGTCCTACCCACCATCCTAGGATCCACCTGCAGCTGGGGCAATTACACCTCTTTTACGGGTGCAATACCCCTCTGCAGGGCACCACATGCAGGGCACCACAGTCTCTCATCACCTTCCCCCTGATGTAGTGGCCTTAACCCTTAGGCCATTAAACGGCGTCGGGGTCCACCTCCCCCAGGCTCCTCTGCACCCGATGTCTGCCATCCCCATGGCTGCAGGCAGTAATGTTAATTTTGGTCACTTACCATACACATAATGGGTCTATTGCTTATGGGTTCTCTTAGACTATGTTACTGTATAGGAACTGAATTATCGGTATCATTGTTTGTGCCTTTTAACTTGTAACAGGTAGACCAAGAGGTTACACTCTATATTGTCCACATTCTTTGATGTATGTAACATTGAGATTATAACCTATGGTTTCTGTATTATTGAGCACTATACTATGTATATATTGTTCCTTTAATTTAACTGGATGACTGTGAATCCATGAAATTTATGACCCTGTAAACAACCTCAAGCCACTGCTGCTAGCCCTGTTGTTTGGCTGGCACCTGAACTGCCTCCTTCCCCTTGGGCCTTTTCATCTGAGTGTATTCTAAATAAAAACACCAGATTTTGCACGTACTTTGAGCTCGCACTCGTTTTTTCCTCTAGTCAAGTACTTATTTCAAATTGCTTCATAGGGGTGCTCCTAATTCTAGGGCCACCTCTTTTTATGTATGGAAATCTCTATACTACTGCTGTGGACTCAAGCCTACCAACACATGAAGGTGGACAGGCCTGCTCCTGATTCCAGTCCATCAACAGTTATTTGTATGGCTGCGCCACTGTTGACCAAATTTTGGACTTCAATGTGCACAGCAGCAAAATAGCTAAAAGTAGAATGTATATGTGTGCAAAGCATAAATGTCTTATAGATGCAAGTCTCCCTCTTGGGACTTAAATTTAAATTAAGAACAGAGCATATCCTGTGGATAATCCATTAGTTTGTATGATTGAAATAACCCTTTAAGTGGATCTATCATTTACCCTTATCAGCTTCCTTAACAAGTACTATAATTTCTAAAGTGCATTTTCAGAAATTCTGTTAATATTTGTAATTCAGGCTGGTCGTGAAATGACCGGGCTGCAAGTTAGCAATCACAGTATACTGGTCACACTTTGTTTTAACCATCAAGCTATTGTCCCCCCTTAAGGGCCAGTGTACTTTTCACCCACCTCCCGTTCCTCGAAATGGGGGGACTTTGGCAAAGCCATTCCCAGGTGACAAGTAGTGCGGCGGCTGGTGCCTTGCAAGTAAGAGCCAGATCAAGCATACCAGTAAACAAACAGAAGCAGTGCAGACCAAAAGTAAGCAAGGGAAACAGGGACAAGCCAAGACCAGAAGCCAGAGAAAAGAATCCACCTGGGAAGCACACCAAAAACTAACCTCTACCACCCAAACACAACTGAAATAACCAGCTCAACAAAGAGGATATGGCGGGCTTAAATCTGTCTCTTAGAGATCACCTAACATTGCTGTGGTAACACCCAATCTCCAACTATAGTCCAAAAAGGCAAAGGTGGAGGGGAGGAGAGGGAAGTGGAGGGAACCTCCCACCACCTAGCTGATCCTATGTACGAGGTATGTGTGCAGATTACCTCGTGCATATTAAAATCACCTCTCCAATGTATGGCAGGTTGAGGGTGGTTCTGTGTACCTGCGTCTACATTATTTAATGGGGTCTGACCACATCCTGCTAAGTGCATTGCTAGATTTCATTTGGCTGCAATCGGTGAGTTTTTCTGAATGCTGCCTTATACTATATCCTTTGTGTATTTAGTTTTTTAACATTTTTGATAGGGACTCGTAAGTGTGGGGATCCGTGACAAGGATCTATATTCAATCGGAAAACTCTATTAAAGATTAAAAAAAAAAAGACTAAATTCAACATATCAACCCAGAGGACTGAGGGCCCTGCTTGCAAGTTTACTATCTGGGAGGAAAAAAGGATGACATAGGACATAGGAAGTATATTATGTAGTCTAGCCTTCTTTTATAATAAAAGTATTCATGTAAAGCTGCATAATCCATTCACCAGTCTATATTTGTCTAGGTATAGACATCAAGGGCACCCAGTGTGAGGAAAACATAGAAAATGAAGGAAGGGAGAACTGAGAAGTTATATTAGTTACATTAGATGTTGTGATAGGCTTGTCTAAAAAGATGTGTTGTTTTGGGGAACTTAACGTTATGGCTACTGAACATTAACCTGATTGACTGAGTAGTGCTTTCCAGAGAACTAGTGCAGCACAAGAAAGACTTAGGGTACCGTTACACGTCGCAACATTGCATGCAATTTCACTTGTAATTTGCTGGTTGCAGTGAAAGCATGGACACATTGTGCCATTTGTACACGTCAACATTATAGAACAATGTGTCCATGATTTCACTGCAACCAGCAAATTGCCAGTGAAATTGCAAGCAGTATTGCTTTGCGTAACGGTACCTTTAGGAGAACAGGCAGTCCGGGTAGGTTGGCAGAGAAGTATGGTGGTGTAGAATTGTATAGCGTTTTATGTCTGATAAGATTCTGTTTTGTTCTGTAGCGGATGACAACCAGTGCAATAACTGGAAAGAAATATGAATTTTGGAAATCTGACCAGTATCACTTTATATGGTAATAACTTTTTATCGTGACATGTACTTTATGTTAGGGGTAAATTTAGGTCAATATTTTTTCCGCTTACTTGTAAAAATATCAGAATTTTGGGAAAATTTTGAAAATCTTACAATTTTTAATTTTTATATCCTTAAACCAATTAATCATGCTGTATAAAATTATTAATAAATGGAACATTTCCCACATGTCTATGTGGAGCCCGCTGGGACGGGGTACTTGGTACCGGACCGGGGTATCATGTGGAATATCACGGTGGTCTTCGTCTGGACTGTGTCCAGAGCCCACAAGTAATGGGGGGTATTTACAGGGGAGAAAGTCGTGACACCACCCGTGGTGTGTGGTCAGGGTGACCACCGCTGCTGCAGAAGCTCCGGGGATGATGTTTGGCAGACGGTGATGTAATGGCTCACCACGGGCAGAGCCTGGTTCCCCCGGGCAGTGATGATGATAGTCTATGGATGATGCTATGGATGATGCAGGGTAGGGGTAATGGTAGTGATGATGAAAGTTTGGGAGGGAAAGTAGGATTTCAGCACAAGGATCACACAGACTCACAGTTTTTGTAGTTTTTTCAAGTCTTTACTGCAGGTGTTGTTAGCAGAGTACTGTCCACGGAGTCTGTACCGGGGCCGGGTTGCTCCCACCCTGACCGGGTCCTTGGCTTCCCACTTCTGCGCTGTGTGTGTGGCCCTGCTGCCGCTTTAGCTAGGCGACCGGCCCTGTCTCCTCTCACGGGTACCCACTTGCTAGGCAACTTGAGTCTTATCTTAGTGTTTCTGTTTCCGTGTTGCTTCGCTGTGGTACAGTGAAGATATATAACCTCCACTAGTCCAGTGTTTACTGAGCTGTTTGTGTCAGTCACAGTTTTTGCATCCGGTATCCGATCTTTGCGCTCCTCAGGGGTGAGTTATGAGGTAACTCAATCTCCCAGGTGTGTTCCTCTGTCTCTCTGAACTCCTCTACTCAGACCCTGGCTAGGCCTGGAATTGAGCAGCGGAGCGTGGGAGAGCCTAAGGCAGCTCTTTTACACCACAGTCCTTCTTCCTCAGTGCTGCACTGCACTGAACTAACTCAGTTCCTCTGCACCAAGAATATATAGGGAAGCTGCTTTAGCTCCCCTTTCTGGCCTGGAGGTGCTAGTGTAGTGTAGTGGGTTGTGTGGGGAATTAACCCTTGGTGATGTTACTGTGGTACATTAACCCGTGGGGTGCCACATCTACTTACATCCATATCATTTTTGAATGTCATTTCATTAGGCTGTTAGGCCCCTTTAACATCAGCGTTTTTGCTGAATTGCGGCAGATCCGGCAGATTTACCGCATCTACCGCATAACGGCTGCACTTGCAGCACACTTGCAGCAAGCCCCATTCATTCTCTCTGGGACTTGCGGAAGGTACGGAAAATGTGTTTTTTGAGGCGATCCGGCACTTGTGGTGCGTGCAAAAATAACGCTGCTAGCTGTGGTTTTTTGACCTGCTGCAACTGCCGGATTGCAGCAAAAACCACATTCACCGCACCTACTGCAAGTCCCATAGAGAATGAATGGGGCTTGCCACAAGTGTGACGCAAGTGCAGCCGTTACGCGGCAGATGCAGTAAATCTGCTGTAAATCAGCAAAAACGCTGATGTGAAAGGGGCCTTAGAAAGGTTCTCTTTTTGCAGCAATTTAAATTTTTTTCAAGAAATTTACAAGCCCTGTTTCTTTAGGGACTTAATTATGGTTTATTGGAATTTGAGGGACCTATAAGTGGAAAACTTCCCAAATTTCATATATTATTAAAAACTGCAGCCCTTATATACTTAAAACTGCTGTCAAGAAAGTTTTTAACCCTTCAGGTGCTACACAGAAACTAATTCAAAATATAATGAAAAAAATAATTCTCCAAAATGTTGCATTGACCTCCTTTTTTTCACTTTTACAAGGAATAGAATGAAAAAATGGACCTCAAAATGTGTTACCCAGTTTCTTGTGAGTTCTCTGATACCACACATGCGGCCACGGACCTCTGTTTGGACAAGTGGCAGAGCACCGAAGGGAAGGAGAAACATCTGAATTTTGGAACACAAATTTGGCTGGATTAGATTGCGGTCACCATGTCATATTGTCAGCGGCTCTAAGGTGCCTAAACAGCAGAAATTCTCCAAAAGGGACCCCACTTTGGAAATTAATCAAGGAAATCATCTAGTCCAATCAAATGTTCAGCATTTTGAAACTGTAGTTGTGTCACAGAACTTTATAAAATATAGATATGAAAAGAAAAAATATTTTTTTTCAAAATGGTCTTTTAGCCACAAATTTGTAATTTTCACAATACACAACAGAAAACATTGAATTCTGTGATTTGTTAGACAATATCTCCCCAACACATGATACTTTTAAATGTGGCCATAAATTGCTACAGTCATATGAAAAAGTTTGTGCACCCCTCTTAATCTTACTTTTTTTTTTGTTTAAAATTGTTTTTTTGCAACAGCTATTTCAGTGTGATATATGTAATAACTGATGGACACAGTAATATTTCAGGATTGAAATGAGGTTTATTGTACTAACCGAAAATGTGAAATATGCATTATTTCAAAAATTGACAGGTGCAAAAGTATGGGCTCCTCAACAGAAAAGTGACATTAATATTTAGTAGATCCACCTTTTGCAAAAATAACAGCCTCTAGTGGCTTCCTGTAGCTGTTAATGAGTTCCTGGATCCTGGAGGAAGGTATTTTTGACCATTCCTCTTTACAAAACAATTCCAGTTCTTTTAAGTTTGATGGTCGCCGAGCATGGACAGCTTCAAAACATCCCACAGATGTTCAATGATATTCAGGTCTGGGGACTGAGATGGCCATTCCAGAACATTGTAATAGTTCCTCTGCATGAATGCCTGAGTAGATTTGGAGCAGTGGTTTGGATCATTGTCTTGCTGAAAGATCCATCTTCAACTTTGACACTGATTCTTGAACATTATTCTCAAGAATCTGCTGATACTGAGTGGAATCCTTGTGACCCTCAACTTTAACAAGATTCCCGGTGCCGTCATTGGCCACACAGCCCCAAAGCATGATGGACCCTCCCCCAAATTTGACAGTGGGTAGCAAGTGTTTTTCTTGGAATGATGTGTTTTTGTGGCGCCATGCATAACGACTTGTTGTATGACCAAACAACTCAATCTTTGTTTCATCAGTCCACAGGACCTTCTTCCAAAATGAAACTGGCTTGTCCAAATGTGCTTTTGCATACCTCAGGCGACTCTGTTTGTGGTGTGCATGCAGAAACGGCTTCTTTCGCATCACTCTCCCATTCAGCTTCGCCTTGTGCAGTGTGCGCTGTATTGTTGACCGATGCAAAGTGACACCATCTGCAGCAAGATGATGCTGCAGGTCTTTGGAGGTGGTCTGTGGATTGATCTTGACTGTTCTCACCATTCTTCTTCTCTGCCTTTCTGATATTTTTGTTGGCCTGCCACTTCTGGCCTTTACAAGAACTGTCCCTGTGGTCTTCCATTTCCTTACTATGTTCCTCATAGTGGAAACTGACAGGTTAAATCTCTGAGACAACTTTTTGTATCCTTCCCCTGAACAACTATGTTGAACAATCTTTTTTTTCAGATCATTTGAGAGCTGTTTTGAGGAGCCCATGATGCCACTCCTCAGAGAAGATGCAACTAGGAGAACAACTTGCAAGTGGACACCTACAGTAGCTTTTCTCATGATTGGATACTCCGGGCTATGAAGTACAAAGCTCAATGAGGTTACCAACCCAATTTAGTGCTTCAGTAAGTCAGTAAAAAGTAGTTAGGAGTATTCAAATCATGAAAATCAGAAGGGTGCCCATACTTTGGCACCTGTCAAATTTTGAAATAATGCATATTTCACATTTTTGGTTACTTCAATAAACCTCATTTCAATCCTGAAATATTACTGTGCCCATCAGTTATTAAATTTTAAATAAAAAAAAAAGTAAGATTAAGAGGGGTGCCCAAACTTTTTCACATGGCAGGACTCAGAAAGAATAGAGTGCTATTTGATTTTCAGAGCTGTACAGGGTGAATGCCATGTCACATTTGCAGAGGCCCTGACATGCCAGAACAGAACTGCACAAACCCCCACAAATAACCCCATATTGGAATATGGACCCCTCAAGGAGTTAATCTATGAGTGGACTGAGCATAAAGTGATTCACCAAAGATATAACATCTAGATGTGAAGACAAAACAATAAAATCTTTCACTAAAAAACTGTTTAGCATTAAATGTATAATTTACACATGGAGAAAAAGGAGAAAATTGACCCTTTAATATGTGAGGCAGGGATAGTCCATATGTGTTTAAAGAGTAATGTTTGGGCACAAGAAATTTACAGAGCCCCTGAGGTGCCAAAAAAAACGAAAATCTGCAGCTAATCAGTATCTCCAAGAAGCGATCGGACTGTGCAGCAGTATTAAAAAAATACACATATTTGACATCGCCACGTTCAGAAATGCCCAATCTATCAAGATATAAAATCAATTAATGAGAGCTGTAAGCTGCGTAACGGAAAAAAAAGGTTCAAACGCCAAAATTACATTTTCTTGGTCGCCCTCCCTTCTTCCCTCTCATTTTCCTGATTGGCCCGACTCTGCGCAATGCGCTTATTGAGGCCGGGCTGATCACGTGATCGGCCCCATAATGCACCGAGGCTGATCACGTGATCAGCCCCATAATGCACCGAGCCGGAAGTGACGTAGCGCCCGGTGCATGACAAGCTTCCAGAGGGCGGGAGATTCCAAATAGAGGGGCAGAGAGGAAGAAACAATAATGCCGCCCAGCGGGGCGTGCACAGCCGCATGGAGGAGTGCTACATGGAGCCTGGCACCGCCTTCTCGGTCCCCTTACTCACGGACTTATGTAAGTTAGAATTAATTTTTCTAATCTATTATAGGGCCATTAGGGATAGATAGGGAGGAGCTAGGAAGGTGTAGGGATATGTAGTGATAGTGTAGGGCCTTAATTCCAGGTGACAGGTTCCCTTTAAGGTCCTGGCAGTGATCGGACTTCTTCCCCTCGGGTCCCGGACAACCGGCAGAGAGGGAAGTATTTATTTTTTTATATTTAATACATTTGTTCTCTTTTATTTTGCTTTCACAGTGTATGTAGATGGTGTATGTAGATACACTGGGAAAGTAAAAAACGTCAGCCCCAACATGTCACAAGGGGGAGGAACACAGGATTCTTCCTCCCCCCGTGTTACATCACTTCCTCCGGCTACTTCTCCTGGGGAAAAAATGTGGCTGTAAAAAAATGCGTTGTGTAAATTCACTGCGTTTTTTTACCGGTGCAAAATAACACAGCAAAAAACGTGTGAAAAAACGCGCCTTAGAGTTTTTTTTTGTTTATCACTAACTATATGGTAAAATTAATGGTGTCATCCAACAATACAACCTGCCCCACAATAAAGCTCTTAGATAACTATATGGAGTATGATATGGCTATGTAGATCCAAAAAAAAAAACAATTATGACTTCAGTCAAGGGGATGAAAAATATAAGAGCAAGAAAGAAAATTAGCCGCATCGGGAAATGGTTAACAATTTAACAATTGGTGTTATACTAAAGATGAAATCCTGTTTTTTTGCCTATATTACAATTTTGTGACTGTACATCTATGGATTATAATGGTACTTTTTTATTATATGATACATAAGTGTTAGTAAGAGGCACCTTAACCATCCACATGCCTATTTCCCAATCTGATTGTCTTTAGCTTGAAAGCAAGGTGCTCTTCTGTGATTTATCTTACTGTTGTTTGTGGGTTGATACACTGTGACACGAACATTTAAGGAAAGCTGAATCTGTGGAATGTTAAGGATAATATGAACATTCCCGACTGACAGAAAGGATAAGCAAAGCCTGATATGAAACATTTGTGTGAATGGTACCAGGTTTTAGCATCTCCAGCCTGGAATCCTCTATGAGTAATAAGAGCCAAGTACATTTTCAGATACAATGTGCAACTTGTACATGTTTTTCATTGTGTTACATTGGTCAATTAGAACAAAAAATAAGTGTTTGCATAGGATTGCAGCCAGGGCTATGGAGTTGGAGTCGGAGCCCATTTTGGTGGAGTCGAAGTCGCTAGAAAATGGACCGACTCCAACTCCTAAAATGTATAATAAATTGGGTACAGTAGTTCAATGCAGAATCTGCTGAATAATATTATTATGAATTATTATGTTCTATCTAAATATCTTGATTATTGTATCATAATAATGATTAAAGCTGTACTTTAATGTACTGCAATAAATTTATCACTTAAACATGAGTCATGTATGAAGGAGTTGGAGTCGGAGTCAGTGTTGGTGGTTTGGCTTACAGACACACAGCCCTGGTTGCAGCCATGTATTCATTGGCATTAAGATGCACATTATTTACTATATCAGAAGTTTTAGGTGCCGATTCATCAATATTGGTGTTTTTAAAGTAGAATTTCTGGAGAGAGGCACTATACCTCTTTTTTGCTTTTGAAGTCAATGATAAAGAATTTCCGCCCACTGTCAATAATCTCAACCAATTTCAGAAAGTTGTCAGAGTTTGTATAAAACCGCTGGTGTTGAAATACATGTTTCGAAAAAAAAATTGTCATTTGTAGAAGTTTTACTCCAGTTTCAGGTATAAAACAACCTTACACTATAAAACATTCAAGTGACATAAAAAACTTTCTCTTACTGATGATTTAATACTGAAATGTTGTAATGGAAGCCCGATGAACTGAAAGAGGAAGTATAATTACATTAGTGGAGCTTTAAATCATCACTCCAATAGCGCTTAAAATATAAGCCCTCCGCTTCAACCTTCTGGCGTCTTCACCTCTTACCAATACCACGCTGGTCCCATTGCACAGTTGATGTGGGGTACTCGGAAGTGGGTCGGACAGTTCTTTGGGGATGTCACAGTGGCATGACCCGCCTCCGTGGCCCTGGCCGAGTCATAAATATGGGGAAAGTTTATATGGGATTGAGTTATGACGCCAACCATGGTGTTCGGCAATTGGATGGCTGGTGCTGCGGTTCAGGGGCAGTTGGTGGCGCAGCAAAGATGGTATAGTTTCCCACAAGTGGAGGGGGGCCCCCGGGTGACTGGTACAGTTTATGAAGGGTAGTGAACGTTGGTGTGCAGGACTGAGGGTGCAGACAATGACCAGATGACAGAAGGGTGGTGGTGTCCTTTACCTTTTACTTGGCAGTTGAAGGGGCAATCCAGGACACTGGTAACAGGTGGAAATGGAGATCCGGGCAGCCTGGAAGCAATTGGGGATTGGGTTTGGAGGCCTTCCTTCTGCGCTGTCCTCTTTGGTCCTCACTGCCTAAAGCTGTGCTGCAACCCTCTTGCCGTGTGTTGGTGTCTCACCCGTATGCCAGGCAGCTTGAGTCTTTTACAGTTGTCGTTCCTCTGTTTGCGGCTCCAGGCTCTGAGGTGCCGCCAGGTGCTTGGTGGGGCCAGGAGACTTGCAATCTCCTGCCCTCCGGATTTAGCTGTCGGGATTTCAGTTCCCATACAACCGCAGACTCCGGCATCCGGTTTCTAGCGCTTTACCCTGGGGCGAGCTCAGTCACCGCTCCACTCCCCAGGTTCTCCTCTACTTCTCTCTTCTTCCCTCTCACTCGCTCTCCACTGTCCTGGGATGAGCCTCTCGGTGGCTCCAGTCCCCAGGACGTCTGTTTCTCTGTTTGTCTGACTTTCTCTCCTGACGTTCTGTCCAACCCTGCTTCCAGGCCAGAATTTATAGGGAAGGTCCCCTAAATCCGGGTGCAGAGCTCCCCCTTCTGGCCTGGAGTCAGGAAAAGTGTTGGATGCAGGCAGTGCTTTTTTTGTAAAAAAATATTTCCTGGTACGCATACCTGAGGAGAGCCCGGGGGGGGAAGGGAGGATGGGGGTTTGGTGGTAGGGCTGCTGTCAGGCGCCGGCCGAGCTTAAGGAGTGGGGGAGGGGTGCAGCCCTACGTCTCGTCATTCACTTCCTTCCATCCTCTATTCCATTGCTCCTTCATCCTTCATCCCCCTGTTCCCTCCATCCTCCTGCTCCCTCCATTCTTCATCCCCCTGGTCTCTCCATCCCCCTGCTCCGAGTCCTTTCAATTCATCCTCCATCCCCCTGCTCCTTCCATCCTCGATCCCCTTGATCTCTCCATCCTCCATCCCTCTTGTCAATTTCTCCATACCCTGCCTGTCCTGATCTCTATCCCCCCTACATCCTCTCCCCCTGCAACTGTCACTGACAGTCTGTCAGTGCTGTTGTCACATACCCTGCGCTGCAGCCTGCACAGCATTAGTCGTCCTCCTCCATCTTCTTTCCCTCTGGGCAAAACTCCGCCCACCCGAGTCACATGTATGTGACATCATCGCAGGTCCTCCGGCGCTGAGGGAAACTGTGCTACTAGTACTACACACAGTGGTGCTCTTTAGATTTTCCGGTACGCCGCACCGGTATGTACTGCCGATCTTCAGATTTTCCTGTACGGTGTACCGGTATGTACCCCCACAAAAAAAGCACTGGATGCAGGTGTTAACTGAAGTGGGGACCCTTTCTTGCTTCCAGGCATGACATTACCCCTGTGAGGAAGGCAATGTCACTGTGGCAACCAGACTCCTGGGGTGCCACACCATCTTGTACCAGTAATTTCTGAATGGCTGGAAGTCAGAACTTCTGTTACAAGAGCTCAATGCATCTCTGTGAGAGCCAGAAAATGGCTCTCATAGTAGTATTTATATCGGCACATTCCATGAAACATGAGCTGCCAACATATCGTATATCCCTGGAAAAAAGTGAGTATCAGACAAGGATCACGAATTTAGATTTAAAGCACCATTCCAGTTGTGCAATTATAAAAACATTGGAGTGGTGCTTTAAAATTATATATTTACTCTCACAAGATGTCTAAAATTGTAACAATGAGTGTTGGTCCTGCACACTGAGCAATGCATTGTTGGGCAAAGAGAGAGGAGGGAGAGGAATTCAGCTCACCGCCTAGGTTTGGAATGGAGGCCGGAGAACGTTACACCAGACGTAATGGTGCAAGTCATCAAGGGAAAAAGTCCAGATCCAAAAATGTTTTCTCCATGAAAAACCAACTTTATTTAAACACAATTAAAAATTACCAAATTTTAAACTTGAGAAAGAGTGATTTTTTTTCGCTTGAAATGCGTGGCCATGTCCTGGTAATTTTTAATTGTGTTTAAATAAAGTTGTTTTTTCATGGTGAAAACATTTTTGGAGCTGGACTTTTTCTTTTGATGAAATGCTTTGTTGGGCCCTGGTACTCAATAGGCCCCAAGCCGGACATAGAGGGTGCCCACCGGTAACTGTTGTTTGATCGTTAGAATGGACAATGGCTTTACCTAACATCATTGACATGCGCCGCATGTTTATGTTAGCTGCTGGCCTCTGATAAGCCGGCGACCTTGTTACTGAACGTGCCAGAATTGAACAAGGATGCTACTCAAGAATGAAAGCAAAGTGAGTATGTGTTGTTTTTATTTTCTATGTTTATTTTTCCTATATGTGCTGATATATAGAAGGCTATGTGAAGGCACATACTGTCTAGAGGGGGATATGTGGGGAAAATACTGTATATAGGGTGCAATGTGGGAGTATTTGGTGGTTGATACTTTTTATAGGGGACTATGTAGGGCTCTTGCTGTTTATAGGTGGCTATATTTGGGCTCACTCTTTATATAGTGGGCTATGTAGTAGCTTATACTGTCTATAGGGGACAGTAGCTTAGTAGTAGCTTATACTGTCTATGTGGGGCTCATGCTGTTTATAGGGGCTATGTGGGGTCTCATGCTGTTTACAGGGGGCTATGTGTGGGCTCATACTGTATACCGGAGGCTATGTGAGGGCTCATGCTGTTTAGAGGGAGCAATGTATGGGCCGATACTGTGGGGGGCTCACACTGTGTATAGGTGTAAAACAATCACACAGGTGTAGGGTGTTGGTACATCTGTGTGATTTTTCATGAAGAAGGGGTTTGTTGGTTACCCTGAAACACGTAGAAAATAAAATCACATCATTACTAATATTTTGGTCAAGAAGAATTTCTTCCTATACTAACAGGGGTGCGGTCATATTCCCAATTTCTATGTATTTTATTGTTTTATGCTTAAAGTGGGAGATCGCAGCAGACTGAGAGACCTGCTACACATCTTTATAGCGGTTGTGACTTTCACAATCGTAAAAGGTGAGCAATTCTAATTTTATCTTTGAAAATGGTCTCACAGGTATACACACTGTGCGCCTTTCCTTTCCAGTTATAATAACTGTGTATAGGTGGTTATATGATGGCTAATACTGTATATAATGGGGCTATGTGTAGGCTCATGCTGTTTACAGGGGGCTTTGTATGGGCTCATACTGCATACAGGAGGCTATGTGTGGGCTCATACTGTATTTAGGGAGACTATGTGTAGACTCATGCTGTACAGTCATGGAAGAAAGTATTGCACCCTTGAAATTGTTCAAGAAAATGAAGTGTTTCTCCCAGCAATTATTGCAATGATATATGTTTTGTTATACAGATGTTTATTTTCTTTGTATGTATTGGACCAAAACAAAATGGAGCGCTTGCAGCAGGGGCTTCATCTCTGCAGCAGGTACGGCAGATCGCCACGGTGTTCTCATCCTTCCAGTGATCCTACAGTGAGTGTCTTGGTTCTGGCATCTGCTTGCTGCCCTGAGGACCTTTGTTGGCATTGCGCGACACGCCTCTTGTCTTAAACGCCAGCGTGACTCTCCCAGAAGTGCTTCTCAGCATATTATTTAAGGCACCGTTCCCCTTTAGGAGGTGCAATACACTCTATATCCTTGAGACACATTGCTAGTACTCAGGTCCCCCTCCAGCATACTTATGCCTATTTACCTGTATCTGTTCCTGAACCCGCTGAATCTTCTACACCTACAATTACCTACTATGCAATTGTCCCTGCTGCTCCAGCCAGTACTAACTGTGCCACCATCCTGTCTGAATTTGCACCTGCCATCCCATCTGCACCTATCATCCCATCTATAGCTGCTTGTATCAGCCATCAGGCTACACCTTCCATATTAAAGATGGTCAGTGTCCTATACACCCTTGGACTAGCTGTCACAGCTCCAGTCTACCTGAGTGGCATCTGGTTTGTACATCTAGCATAAGTGATGCTGTGTTTCAATACTGATGTGGGTTCTAAATATGTATTCCTGTACCTCGTGGGTTCTTGTGATGTATTACTGCACTGATGAGGATTTTGATGCTGTGTTTCTGTACTAATGGGAGTTCTAGTTATGCATATCTGTACTTCTGGTGGCCCTGGTGATATATTCCTGTGCTGTTATAGATTCTTGTCCTGTACAAATGTAAATATTCAGAACTTGTAAGGTTATGTCAGACATGGCTATGTTAATAAGGTATTGTGCCATCTGACAGTTTAGGGGTTACAATGTTTTTATTTATATCAGGAGCATTAAAGAGGTTGTCCCAAGTTTGTGATGCATCTGCAGTCACTCTATGTGTCACACTCTATGTGATTGCAGACTTTTGAATTCTCACAATGCACACATTCCACACTATCAGGATTCTATGGTGTTGCCAATGAGAGTGAGAGGTCATGTAACTACACGAATGCGATTTTCATTCATGCAGTCTTGTGACAACTAGACATGTGAGGCCTCGATCAATGAAAATTGAGCTAGGTCAGACATGTCTAGTTGGAATGTGGCCAGAAGAATACAAATACTTGCGCTCATATGACCGTCCAATCTTGCCAATGGCAAGGGAAAATATTAAATGTGGGCAGTACACTGCAGTGACTGCTGATTTTCATTTCAAACCTGCAAAAGCCTGTGGGTGTTTTCACATCTAAGGTTTGTGTGCGTTTTGCAAAATTTGCGTTTTTAGGCGTTTCTAGCCGTAAAAACGCCTAAAAATGCAAAATTTGCAAAATGCACACAAACCTTAGATGTGAAACAGGTCTTTTAGTTATAAAATTAAGCAGTGTAGCCCAAACCTAAAGGCATATAATATATTCACTGTCAGGATTCAGCTCTGCTTGCTTGTTCCAGCAGTCATCACATGGCCAAACCACTCATGCATGATTTTAATGCTTGTGATAGCTTTTCTTTCTGCTTCTCTCATTTTCACTAAACATTTAAGGTACCTTCACATGCGGCAATATTGCTAGGCAATTTCACTGGCAATTTGCTGGTTGCAGTGAAATCATGGACACTTTGTTCCATTTGTACACAGCAACAAAATAGAACAATGTGTCCATGATTTCACTGCAACCAGCAAATAGCCAGTGAAATTGCCTAGCAATATTGCGGCGTGTGAAGGTACCTTTAGGGAATTAGGAAGAGCCGCTCATCAGCACATGACTGTAAGTATGAAAGTCGCATATTAATGATAAGTCACATGACGACTACTCAAACCGCTTGGTATAGGAGTGAAGTGCAGAAGTGGAGTTTTCCCAGAGAGGCAGTGGGACTGTGGAAGGTTCAAACAGTGGAGGTGGAGCTGGGGAAAGCCCGGGCAGAGTCTCAAAGGGGCCTGAAAATTTTGCCAGTATGGGGCCCTGAAATTAATGGTGGCATTGTCTGAACCTATGTAAATATTAGAATACCAAGTGTGTAATATGTTTTATAATCCTGTGTTATATCAATGTAATTGTCGTATACAATTATGCTGCTGAAAAGCATATGACTAGTGGTATCTCCTAGGTTACTTGGTCAAGGGCGACCAAGGTTAAAGAGAGGGGAAGATGTAGAGGGTTTAGAGTTCTGCCCTGCCCCTGCTCTGTAGGGTACTATTTTATATATGCATGTCTTCAAATGTTATATATTTGTATGTAGAGTTCACATGTGAAATGATGTGTATGTGGCTACCTAGCTGCCGAGGTAAGTACTGCTCCCCAGTTCCCTTGACTTATGGAAGTAGATAAAAGGAAGTAGTGCACCCCTTACAGTTGGAGCCTAATCATTACAATTGTAGATTGGCCAGGAGAGTCCCCAAAGGAGAAAAGTAGAACAGAGGTTGTGTGTTGCATAAATCGCAACAGTGCAGAACCCAACATTTGATTCGTCCAGACCCTTTTTGTCACCCCGGAATTTGAGTACGATAATTTGGATGAAGGCTCGGGACGTATTTGAGTGTAAGTCTCCCTGCATTGCTACATGACCCTCCTTGCTTAAGGCAGGTCCCCGAGACGCAACTGACTTCTCCAGTACCTGTCACAGTGGATGTCAGCATAGACTCGGGCAAACGGGTCATCACAGTGCAAGCAGTAAAGAAGTAAACTTTGTCCAATGATGGTCCTAATTGTTCCTTTGGATGGATCCCTGTTGGTTGGATAGGTCTAGAGCAATAAGAGACTACAGCGAGTTACCATGGTGCAGGATCGAGTGGGTGAGAGGCTAGAGGTATCGGGACGACGGGAGTAGTCTGCCATAAATTATATAAAGATGAACAACCCTAAGAATGTAACTAAGTGTTGTGCCTGTGTTAAACAAGACTGAGTAAAAGACTGTTGAAGAGATTACTGGACTCCATGTCTACGTGTGAGTGTGTCAAGGACTGTTGCACTGGGGAGCCAACCAAGACGTGTTGATGATGATCCAGGGTTGCTCTGCTGCTGAGGCCCAGCTTTGCCCATGACTATCGGAGCTTGGCACCAACCCCTCAATATTTGTGCATAGGAGATGTGTAGGAGTCTCCTGTATTTTACTCTCGATGCTGCATTACAACCTGGATAGCAGCTATCAGATATTTGCAAATAACTGTTGTCTGGACCCATAGAGTAAATTTCTCCTGTGGCCCCCAATTATCCCAGTCTGACCCCGCTTAAAATCATTGTGTGGGAAAGAGCTAGGAGGCCCCATACACATTAGATGGTCGCATGATCCTGCTTAAATTATTGGGTTCAGTCAAATCTAATCTAATGTGCATAGGGGTAATGGAGGTAAAGTAGGCCAAGGGACACAAACCTCTCCAGATACACTAAAGCAGTTTTTATCCACAATATTGAGGCAAATACCTTTAATTCACAAATTATATCAGTCCCCCCAATTAAGCATAGTAGGTACCAGCCTATGGGCTCCACATCTTTCAATGAATTAAACAAAATATTGATTTGATATCAAAAGAAATATACAATCAGAGTGCCGACCCGGCTTGTTCACATTGTAGGACAGATAAAGCAATGGAGCTCCGATGTGAACATTACAGCAAGTGACAAAGAAATGATGGTATGGGTGTTATTGGGTCTATTTGATATTTCAAGAGTAGTAGATGAGGGATATCTATGCCATCAGGCATGCCAACTGTGTAATTGGTCAAAATTAACAGTGAAAGTGGAGGACAGGCAAGTGGCTGCAAGTTCTCACCGATTCAGGAGCACAATATGAAAACATGGATTTCTCTGGAATAAAACATCGGATTGCAGGTATTAAGGTATGATTTAATTCAGCTTCACAGCTTCTTTGACCTGCATGCCCATATGGATGGATTAGCAGGATTGATCCTACAGACAGATTCCCTGTAAACTCCTATGGTTGGATATGGCATGGGGGCACAGCTAACCATGACCTGTAATTACAGGAGGGAGGATTTACAGTCGGCCTGGCTTAGATATGGCAAGAAGAGATGATTTACCAGGATTGGATTTGTAGAGGGGGGGAGGGCAACTAGCCGTGTTTTGATATAGCAATAAAGGGACAGTTCACGACTCTTGCTGAATATTTATATTGATGCTTGTTGATAGCAGAATCTATCATTCATTTTTTTATAGTCATGGCCAAAAGTGTTAGAATCCTTAAAAATTGTTCCAGAAAATGAAGTATTTCTTCCAGAACATTATTGCAATTACACGTTTTGGTATACACATGCTTATGTCCTTTGGGTTTATTGGAACGACACAAAAAAAATAGCAAAAAAGGCAAACTGAACTAACGTCACACAAAACCTCAAAAATGGGCCAGACAAAATTGTTGGCACGTTCAAATTAATATTTGGTTGCACACTCTTTGTAATAAATAACTGCAATCATTCGCCTCACATACAGTAACCATCAACAAGATTCTTACACCTCTCAGCTGGAATTTTGGACTCTTCTTTTGCAAACTGCTCCAGATCTCTCATACTTAAAGGTACCTTCTCCCAACAGCAACCTTCATTCCTACTGTACCATGTAATGTTCTGTTATTGTCTTTGATTGAGTCTTCTAAGGGAAGGACAATGTTTCATCCCCGATTCCTTACATTTCTATGGTGGAGTATCATTATTATTATTATTATTATTTTCTTGTAGCATTATCGAAAGTAAAATAACACCAAAATAGAAAAAATCTATTTAATGAAGAAATAGTATTGTCAGGACAAATGATTAATGTAGTGAAATACAACTAGAGATTTGGTAACTATTGCTGTTCTGTACAACACAGAGCTGGAAAAGCAGAGGCCATGATGCCGTATTATGTTATTAGCCTTTGAAGTCCATGGTCAGATGTCTAAAAGTACATAGTGAGTCTGAAATAATAGTCTTATTGGTTTTCTCAAAAGTCACATAACTACACACATACAACCGGACACATTCACACCTGCACAGACACAAACACTTGTAAAAAACATGTAGTAATTATTCTTGGCCTCCGGTGAGTTTGTGGAACAGCTCTTCATCCAAAGTTTCATTCTGGTCCTTTGAACGAGTAGAAAGAAAGATGTAGCCTCCTATGTATTCATGGACAACTTTGCAGCTTGCACTATTACATGTAAATGCAATAGCAATGTTGGGATCAAATTCAATAGCAACCTGAAAGATATCCAAATCAGATTTTACACCAATTTGATGATTTCTGATGCACAAATACAAATTTTATATTGTTAAAGCGCTTTTCCGGTCTAAAACGACAAGTCTGCAGCCATCTCATGTGACTGCAGACCTGTGAATCCTCAGATTGCACACACTGTATGGTGTGAGGATTCTTCGATGTCAGTGCTGTGAATGGTCGTCACATGTCCACAAATATGCGAAGCTCATACTCCTGGCCAGAATTCGGCTAGGCTTTTTCCGGCCTTGTGTAATATACTTACGTTGAGCGAAGCCGGAAAAAGTGAAGTCGGATTCCGGCCTGGAGTCTGCATACCACATACTTGCAGTCATGTGAAGGCCATTCCTGGGACTGACACCGAAGAATTATAACAGCGCACAGTGCGTACGAGGTGAGGATTCACAGGTCTCCAGTCATATGGAGTGATACATAGAGTGACTGCAGACTTGTCATTTTAGACTGCACAACCCCTTTAAAGAGGAAATATCTATTATGTTGATAATTTCAGTGACAATTCTTCTGTACACTTGTAGGAGTATTAGTCATACTAACACTAGTATGACTTTGACTAATCTATAGCCCATAATATAAAATGTAATTTTTTTTAGATTTGGCTTAAAAACATATTTAGATTCAACATTCTTTGTTGATTAATTTTCTAAGAAATCCTATAAGGTAATTTCTTTCTTATTTATAAGTCTTCTGAGTGTCTCTAGAGCTCAGCTATGTCCCCCTCCTCCTCACCACTGCCGTATGTCTGGCTGTAAGACAACTATCTACAGTAGAAGCCTACCTGTCTGAAATAGGACAAACGATTGGCTCCTTTGTGAGGGAGACATGGCTCTAGCTAACCACAAGCCCAAAATGCAACTGAGAATATCCTTTTTGTTCTGTGCAGGATTTCTACAAGACAGACTGTCAACTAAGCAACTGTGAGAAAAACTATATTTTTGGTTAATTTAATCATTGATTGCTAGATTTAATGTTCCTTTAATGCTTGAAAAGGCAGGAAATAGAAAATAGCTTGGTTGTAAATGAAGCCCCAGAGGCTCTGAACAGGCAAAATAATTGTGCTTTAAAGGGAATCTGTCAGTAGGATCAACCCTCCTAAGCCTACTATATTGTCATGCAGGTCATAGCAAATTGAATAAAATGATAATGAAAGCTGAAGAAAAAAACAAGGCACTCCAAATTGAAAAAATAAATTATATAAGGTAAATTTAAGATGATAGCTTGATATCTGGAATCCAATGCTTTATTCTGGAGAAATCAACATTTTTCTTAAAATGTAAATTAACTGTTAAGATCCATGCATTGGACATAGATCTCCCTGAGAATCTGCCTCCAGATACTATTTTATACGAACGGAGGTGTTACCAGTGTGAGACATGTAATGACTGACAGTCTGCTCTCCTGATCTACCTGTCTCACACTGGTAATACCTCCTTTCATATAAAATAATCTCTGGTGGCAGACTCTCAGGGAGATATCTGTCGGGCCCAGGGCCGGCTCCTGGTTTTTTTGGGCCCCGGGCAAAAGAGTCTCAGTGGGCCCCCTTTAGTAGATACTGCTGCATCTATGTGTGTGTAATATATATATATATATATATCTATGTTTCGGACTATAATATATATATATATATATATATATATATATATATATGCACATAGAAAAAATTAGCTGCACACACCAGGATCATGATCTTCAGACTTTTATTCCATGTCACAGTTTCCAGTTATGGACATCATAGCAGGGGATGGGGTGCAGGACAGCGGACAACGGCCTGCCGTTTCGCGGTTAGAATTACCGCTTCAACGGGTCCTCAATGGCGTCTGACGTTACATCCTGGGCTTTATTAGACTGGCCCTTGACGTCACTACCGCCATTGTAAACAAAACACACATGTGTAACGTAAAATCATGTCAAATTTAAAAGTACATCAATACCAAGTGCAATGTTAAGTTGCTTCATGCAAAAGATAACGATATCAAGAATAATAATTACCAAGCTCAAAAGCACTTATTCATAAACCACAAGGAGGCACACAATGGAAATGCTGATGTTCTTACATTTGCAGGCATGGAGCAAATAAAACCTTCGGTCAGAGGAGGAAATACGCATAAGTTGTTGTTGCAGAAAGAGAGCTGGTGGATCATTGAGATGAGGGCGTGCGGACCGCTAGGGTTAAATGAAAAGAATGATTTGGCAGCCTTCTTATAGGGCTGCTTATTGTTCTTTAATAAGTTAACAGATATTAATTCCAGTAATCTAGATGTAAGGAGTAGAATAAGAATGATCTCATCCGTATATTAATAGCCTTGTTCTTCCTTTTTTCGGCTATAGAATATTGTAGAGATAAATAAATACGGGATACTTCAAATAATGTAATTTAATGAAGTAGTTGTATAATAATATTCTTTGGGAAACCTGTTGCAGTATAATGTAGCTTTTCAGGTGTAAACTACTGGCACTGGATAGTACTTACGTATGTGTAAATTACAGCACCATATGTTAGGTTCTTTAAAGCAGTCGCAGCTATTGATATAATTGAGTTAATTTGCGTTCCTACATCAGGCAATACGGTAGTTAGACTGACGATACTCGAACAAGTCACGTCTCCTTGTGGTTTATGAATAAGTGCTTTTGAGCTTGGTAATTATTATTCTTGATATCATTATCTTTTGCATGAAGCAGCTTAACATTGCACTTTGTATTGATGTACTTTTAAATTTGACTTGATTTTACGTTACACATGTGTTTTGTTTACAATGGCGGTAGTGACGTCAAAGGCCGGTCTAATAAAGCCCAGGATGTGGCGTCAGACGCAATTGAGGACCCGTTGAAGCGGTAATTCTAACCTCGAAACGGCAGGCCGTTGTCCGCTGTCCTGCACCCCCTCCCCTGCTATGATGTCCATGACTGGAAACTGTGACATGGAATAAAAGTCTGAAGATCATGATCGTGGTGAGTGCGGCCAATTTTTTCAATGTGCATATTACATGAACTTTGAGGTTACTATAAGCCAGCAACACCAGTGATCGTCTGCAGGTGCGTCACGGAAGACGGTGCCGATTCTCTTTAATAGTGCCAGTGCCCAGTATTATCTATTTTTATATTTTATATATATATATATATATATATATATATATATACCAATCCACAAAGTGAGGCAGCACTTCAAGCAAGTTCAATTTTCAGTTTTTATTCGTCCATAACCTCCACAACGTTTCAGACCGTAGTCCTTTCTCAAGTGACATGTATATATATATATATTCCTCACAAATTTAATACCTACCATGCTGTCTCTCCCATCCTGTGCACTGTCTCTCCCCTCTCTGTGCATATCTCTCCCCTTGTGAGGTTGTGGCGCCCCGCAACAAGTGCGTTACAGGAGGGTATTGCAGCCATAAATGCAGCAGCAATATTCTCTGACCCAGCAGTCATCTGGTTAACTTAGAGATCCATACTCTGCATGCCTCACTTAGCATAGAGGGCCACTCAAGGTTCTGGTGGGCGGAGTGCAAGGGTAGTGTGTAGTGGAAGTTTAAGTTCAGACTTAGTGTAGTCTGGAGAAGTCAGTCTGCAAGGAACAGCAACCTAGAAGACCTCTGCAGAACTCCAGCTCTGCAACGTAGGAGAGGGGGCTCGCACAGTCCCGTGCGGCCCCTGGCCACCTTCTACCGGCCATTTCCCTACCGATCACGGGCACCATTATGCGGGCTAAAAACCATCCCGTGCACTTATACAACCGGTTTGCTGGTACCGAAGCTAGAAGCAGTTCAGCTCTGCTATGCGAACCAGAAGAGTGGAGGAGCAGCTTTACAGGAGCACCCCACCACCGCCAAATCCAGTCGTCTAACCAGCGGTGTACCCACCAAGGGACCCAAGGCTCCCCAAAACATCCGGAACGTATACCCCGGATAGGGCATTCAAGCAGCCTCCCTGTACCCGACCTGGTATTCCCGGGCGACAACGGCAACTTACTTAGTTAGAATGGAGGAACACCGCGGATCTCTGAGGGACACCTATCACTGCTGAGTCCACCCGGTCTGCTATCTACAAACTGTATGCCATGTACTGCTTGCTGGTTACAGTAAAGACCCGTTACAGAGACTTACAGTGTCCGTGCTTCCTTATGAACTGTCTGTCCGCACTTCAAGGTAACCGCAGCTTCCGCACAACATCTTAAGCAGCTCCAGCCTCCGGGGATCACCGCTCAGCCTGTGGGGAGCGTTCCATCTTGCTGCTATCCATCCCCCGGAGGCCTCGCAGCGTCGGTAAGACTTACCGAACTACTCATAGGTGGCGTCACGAATAAATTAACCCCTTAATCTGTTCCCACAAGACGTCTTCAACTCTTTGATCTGCACTCAACCGGGCCCCACTACCGGCAGGCGCAGTCCACCCGTGACAAGGAGGAAGAAGCTACTGCCTGTCTAAACCGGAGTCCCCGGCCACGGTGAGTCAAGGTCTCTACTCTCTCTGTGCAGCCTCTCTCCCTTGTGCGCTGCCTCTGTCTCTCCCTTGTGCCTGTCTCTTACCTGTGCTTGTTTCCCTCCTTATGCGCTGTGTCTCTTCCCCATACCGGTCTCCCCCTATGCCTGTCTCCTTCCAGTACGCTGTGTCCCCCCTGTGTACCTATCTCACCCTGTACACCTGTCTTCCCCCCCTGCGTTCTGTGTCTCTCCACTGCACCTGTCTCCACCTGCATGGTATCTTCCCCCTGCGCCTGTCTCCTCCCCTGTATGCTGTGTCTCCTCCCTGTGCCTGTCTCCCACCCTGCACGCTGTCTCGCCCCCTAGTGTAATCTGCCCCTGACAGGGCCCCCTGAGCCCTGCCCCCACACCTCACCCTCGGGGGCCCCTGAGCGCTGCCCCCCTTCCTCCCTTCTAACCTTAGCTGCAGCCGCTGATCTCTCAGACTCTCAGCCTGCATGTAGTGTGAGCTGCTGCTGCTCTATTTCCTGTGTGTGCGGAGATACAAGAAATAGAGCGGCTGCTGATCTCACTACATGACAGGCTGCCGCTGTGAGCAGAGGTGTATCTAGATTATCTGGCACCCGAGGCAAAAGTTCAGTTTGGCACCCTCCCCACGGTCTGAGTAGACGTCATGTGACCAAGTGACCAATCATCCATATGCGATTTTTACACTTACAGGAACGGTGACTGCTGAAACCAGCAACAGCTGTTTCTGACAGTGAGTATATTACACGTTGTTAGGAGTGGACTAAGATGCGTTCGTGTTCCCTGCAAATGCAACATGTTGTATCTTTGTGTGTCTCAGGATGCTTGGTACATATGCAAGCATCCTGAAACGCACAAGTAATGCAAGCAGTTCAATGGAACCGCATTGCCATATGGATGGCACCACAGCCAAGCGGAGTTTCTGGCTGTCCGGATCTCTCTCTCGTCTCACCTCTCTTCTCGCTGCTCCGGCCTCCTCAACATGTGCTGTGCCGCTCTGCACATATCAGCACAGTGGCGCTCAGTGATGACAACATCGGGCCCCGCCGTGCTGAGCTGCAGAATACAGACAGCGGCAGAAGAGACTCTGGAGAAGAATGCTGCTGGCAAAGGCGACTGGAACTATAGGAGTGGGAGCGGAATCTGCGGGGGCCACACTCAGCTCCGCTCCGTACACCTCATACACACGCGACTCCACTCCGTACACCTCGTACACATGCGGCTCCGCTCCGTACACCTCATACACATGCTGCTCAGCTCCGTACACCTTATACACACGTGGCTCCGCTGCATACATCTAGTACAGACTCGGCTCCACTCCGTGCACCTCGTACACACTCGGCTCTACTACATCCACACTGTAAATCCATCCTGACCCACACAAACTTCACCTCATCCAGCATCATGATGGCCAGCATTGCAGAGTCCTGCATACACCGAGGAGGTGATCATGTGATCCCTGACTTCTCCCCTCCATTGACATCATCACAGGTCCTGTATAGTGGAGAAGAAAGCCGGCTCCCACTGCGGGGAAGGGGGGCCGCAACATGCGAGGGTGGGTGGTAGAGACCTCGGGCGCTGCAGGAGGAGGCTGAGTGTGCCCTCCCTGCCTGCTGCACCTAGGGCAGATGACCCCCCCAGCCCCCCTGGATCTGGCCCTGGCTGTGGGGGCACTGCTCAGGTGCCCCCTAGGATGAGCTGTAGGGGCAGTGCTCAGGAGCCCCTGTTAGGCTAGGGTCACACTTACGTTGTTACCCTAGCGTGGTGCAAGGTAAACAGCAGGTTTCTATGGGTTCCATTGTCTGGCAGCGCATAACATTAAACGCTCTGCGCTGCAGCGAAAAATACTTACCTCAGGCTATGGTCACAACGTAAGTGTGACCCTAGCCTAACACGTAAAACAAAAAGGAAAAGGGGCGCAAATGTGTAGGATCCCCTTATTAAAAACGTCTATGTGGCGTGGGTAGGTGGCCACTCACCTTATCGGGTTGTGCAATTCCTGCACAACCCGGTTTAACAGCCTCCGCCGCCGGCGGTATATGCAATGCCTCTCCGCTCTCCTCTCTCCTGTTCAAGGCAGATCGTTTGTGCTGTTCCTGAGCTGCTCCAGCCGCCAGTCCCTCAAAAAGGGAGTAGTTTTCATGCAAAAAATAGTAATGGCGGTCTAATTAGGAGCGCTCTAAGGAACAAGCAGACATGTAAGATGTTTTCATAAATGTCAAACCTTTTATTAACTTCTTAGCTCCCCTCACAGCTCCACTACGCGTTTCAACTGCATACAAACAGTCTATTTTTGCATGAAACCTAGCCTAACACGGGCCCAGTGGACCCTCTCCAAGCAGTGCGGGCCCAGGGCACTTGCTCGGGTGCTGACGTGGGCCTTGGTCGGGCCCATAGATCTTCACATATAAAATATATATTTAAAAATAAAACGTGGATTTCACTAGCATAAAACATCAGATTATAGATAACAAGGTATCATTTTATTCGGTTTTCTATGACCACTATGGCCATTTAGATGGCTTAGGAGGGTTGATCCTACTGACAGATTCCCTTTAAATCTTTATTTGTTGGAGCTGCAGAACCCGGTATACAGTAGCCAGATTAACTTGGATGCAAAATGTTGCTTCCATTCTGTAAACAATGATTGATGTTAGAAGATAAACGTTTTTGTACCTGTTGTATTTCCCAATTGACGTTCCATTGTTTCATATTTGAAAATCTCCAAGTTGTAACAGGATCTCCAGTTGCGATGTCTATTCTGATCAGTCTGTTGTAAGAGACTCCAAGCAGTTCCTCTTTTTTGCCATCTCTAAATCTGGAAACAAAAATGAAAAAACTGATCAAGCTTGTAAATGATGGTTATTGTTACAACCATATAAATATGTATGTATATTATGTCTTGGCTCCTTACTAGTGACGGGCGAACCCTGATGCAGTTCTGGTGTGAACTCAGATAATGTTTCACACGGCAGGTTGATCAGACAGTGTCTGCTCACAGAGATGAAGCAGAGCAGAAGATGTTCACTGTGGATTACATCGGACGGAGGTTTTTGTTGTTGATTAAAGATGGGAAACAGGGTTTTCTTGTGTTTTATTTCTATTACATTTTTTTTCACTTTGTGCTTTTTATGTTTACTAGAAATTTATGGTGACCGGGTCTAATATTGGCCTGACACCATGAATTTTGGGCTTAGTGCCAGCTGATAATAGAAAGCTGGCATTAACCCTTTATTACCCAGTGTGCCCCCCCCTACCAGGGCCACTAGAAGAGACGGGTAAAGTGCCTGAAAATGAATGTGCCATTATCAGTGGTGGCTGTGGTCTGTAATTTTTAGTGTGGGGACCCCAAAACACTTGGGCCTTACCACACTGAGAATCCCAGCCACCAGCTGCATTGGCTTTACCTTGGCTGACAATCAAAAGAGGGCAGAGCCCTCACAATTTTTCAAAAATACTGCAGAGCGCTATGCAAATTTTATAAAATTATTTATTTATTTTTAGAGTAATAAGATGTCAGTGAATGAGTAAGGGGCCCAACAGCCAATCACAGATGCTCAAAAGTGTATGACGATCTGTTTTTAACATGGGAGTGTGGATCCAGCAGTAACTGTACACGCGCAAACACTGGGTTGTGGGTCACACAACCTTACCAGGTGAGCACCTAACCTATAGGCAATAGCCCTGTTATCATTCAGATAAGACCCTATTGCGCTTTGTTGTCTCTCACCACATCTAAATCACAGATGCTGTCATAGAGAATGGATGTTTGTGATTGGTTGCTGGAGTAAACTGAAACCATCCAAAACATTCATCCTTCTAGAATGTATGGGCTGATTTCAGATTACACCAACAGCCAATCATAGATGCTCATTTACTATGACAGTGTCTGTGATTGGTTGTTGGATCCCTCTGCAGTGAATATCCCGGAAGTTAATGAGTGGCCCCTGAAGTAGATGCGGTAAGTAGACCCGGTAAGTATAATGCTGTTTATTCACCTATTTATTTACAACCCCAATCCGATAACTTTAAAGTTTGAGTTTGAGGTTCAGACTCAAGTTTGAGTCACGTTCGACATCAAAACCCAGATTTAAAAAAAAGTCTGTGTGAGTCCTCCGAACCCTAACCATGGCGGGTTTGCCCATCACTACTCCTGACGGCTTTTTTGCTGTGGTTAGTTAGGACACATCTATGATCCAAAACTGCTGTATTGTTGAATGGGTTTTCTGAGGCAACCTTGTATCCACCTACTGCTCTTTCTCTTGTGGTTTTAGCACTGCAGATCAGCCTTGTTAGATTGACTACTAGGGATGGGCGAATCTACTCGCTAGGACTCGTTACTCTGCAAGTAATAGTGGAATCGCAGGACTCGGTACTCTGCGAGTTTCCAAGCTATTACTCGCACAGTAACGAGTCCATCATCCCTCCACCACCACCCCCCACACCC
The DNA here is from genome assembly GCA_033576535.1 of Allobates femoralis. Lineage (NCBI taxonomy): Eukaryota > Metazoa > Chordata > Amphibia > Anura > Aromobatidae > Allobates > Allobates femoralis. The sequence goes on from JARQOC010000001.1 coordinate 538,417,465, forward strand.
TCCCGCAGCCTCCCCACCCGATCCTAAGTTAGGACCGGGCGGGGGGAGCAGGAGGAGGGACGCAGGACCCAGACGGGGAAGCCGGCGGTGAAATTTGCTCACTGCCGCTTCCTCCTCTGAGTCCTGACCAGCCCGAGTCTCTCTGCTGCCTCCGGAGATTCCCGAGCGGTGACGGAAGTTAATTTATTCACTGCTCTGTCACCGCTCAGGAATCTCCGGAGGCAGAAGCAGAGAGGCGGGGAGTGAGTCTGCGGCCGGCGGCGGCAGCGATAAGTAGCCGGCCGGTCCAGTGCACTCACCCCCCGCCAAAGCCCACCCCTGGTCAGGACTCAGAGGAAGAAGCGGCAGTGAGCAAATTTCACCGCCGGCTTCCTCGCCTGAGTCCTGCGTCCCTGCTCCTGCTCCCCCGGTTCAATCCATTTTTTTTTTTTTTTTTTACTATTCTTTAAAAGCTAGCGGCTTTTTGCAGCTGGCTTTAAAAGAATAAAATGGGGAACTGTAAGTTTTTCCTCTGCTGACAGACCCCTTATAGGGTCTGGCAGCAGAGGAATTGCTGCAATACTCGTTCCCCATTCATTTACATTGGACTTGCTAGACTCGCAACGAGTAGCGAGTCCTGGACTCGGACTCGTCAGAGTCTAGCGATTCCGAGTAATTTAGGATTCGCCCATCCCTCTTGAGTATTGTTTCTAAACACAAGCTCTCCTCCAGGAAATCAGTTCATGGAGAACTGATTTAGATTATAGATATGACCAATCATTCACAAAACATCTTTCTTTACTGTGAAAGATCCACCACTCTCCTATAATAAATCTCACTTCCTGCAATACATTGACCATCACCTACCAGCTATCATTGGACAGGTATGATTGCCTTGATTGCTTTGAACAGCTATAATGAACACAATATTCTAAAGACTGTGAGCCCTCGCGGACAGGGTCCCATCCCCTCCTGTTCCTGTTTGTCTGTACTACACGTATATATTGTACTTGTCCTCGTCTACCCTCTTATCATGTAAAGCGCCATGGAATCTAATGGCGCTATATAAATATATAATAATAACTGCCCCAACAGCGGGAACATTTGATCAAAGGTTGATTAACCATCTACCACCTGCTATATGTACGCTCACCTTTATTTACACACAGTAAACATGAAATTATGATGTACTTAGGTGTGAGCAGCTAGTGCATGTGTTCTGTATGTACAGAGGAGAGTATTGGAAACTACTGGTTGTGGTTTATTTCCAAGAAGAGCAAAAATAAAATAGAGAGTTTAAGTCTAGAGATGGGCGAGTCCTAAAAGACTCGGAATCGCAAGACCCCAACGAGTCCGAGTCAAGGACTCGGGACTCGTTGCGAGTCCAGCGAGTCCAATGTTAATGAAAAGGGAACCGAGTAATAGCGAAAAATGACATTTACAACTCGCTGATGTGTCTCTGAAAGTGGCCGAGTCCAAACTCGCTGGTTTTTCTCTTATTTGGAGGCTTGGAGCCGATGATGATGCACACTACACTCCCTAAAAAAATTGGTTTTAAGTGCGCACAGCCACCCAGATGTGGTTTGGTGTTGCTGTATGCGTCACTTGCTGGCGGGGTAAGTGTGCGCGCTCACACTTGGCAGTGAAGCCGCACACGACACTCCCTAAAAAAATTGGTTTTAAGTGCGCACAGCCACCGAGATGTGGTTTGGTGTTGCTGTATGCGTCACTTGCTGGCGGGATAAGTGTGCGCACTCACACTTGGCAGTGAAGCCGCACACTACACTCCCTAAGGTGGTGTACGTGCTAGCAGCAACGCACTGGTCTGCCACAGAAAAAATAACGCTCTATGGCTTATTAGGAACAAAAATCGATCTGGTGTAAAAACAAAAAGGAAACAGCACCTCAGCTAAGCCTCTGACTGCAGCTGTTAGCAAAGCTGAGTGAGTAAGCTAAGCTATGAGGTCCGTCCTGTGTGCACTCTAAGGCTTCTCCTTCCTTCCCTCCCTGCCTGCCTGCCTGCCTACACAGCACTACTCTGTCCTCCTCCTAGCTCTCAGAAGAGCTTTTTGGGTTAATATAAGGAATCTTCCCTACACTGACAATCCCTGATCTGCTCCAGCATATATCTCTCTCTCCCTATACTAGGTCAGATCGTCTCAGGAATGTGGCCAAAATGGCGGGGACAAGCCTTATATACTGCCTTGCCTGTCATACATTACATAGGCATCACGATGGACAGCAGCCAATCATAGTCCTGACACAACCAACTTTGCTATGCCATTACTGACTATGATTGGCTATCTTCACAAGTTTTCTGACCTAACACGCACGCTGTGCTGACTCGGAACATAACAGATTCTGTATTCGAGAGTCCGACTCCCGAATACAGTATACAGGACTCGGAATCGTAGACTCGTAGGACTCGGAATCGTAGACTCGCTCAGACTCGCTGCTGACAGCGGGTATCTGTGAAGAGTCAAGCTTATTGACATTGAATTCCATTGGACTCGTCACTGGGCGAGTCCAAGCTGGGAGATTCGCCGAGTAACGAGTCCTGCGAGTACCTTCAGAATCGCCGAGTCCCGAGTCCTAGCGAGTAGACTCGCCCATCCCTATTTAAGTCTAAATTGCAAATAGGAAAAGACTGTCGGCCCTCCTCAACATACAGTGTGAACAGGTGCATAACGGAACATAACATATTATAACAAACAAAGACAGTTGCACCCTGTAATGCTAAGGCATGCAAACCACAAATATAAGAATATAAAACTACATTATTGCTAAGAAAATATATGAAAAGCATTGAGATACATAGCATATAAAGATGGCCATTTGTATACCCATCCAATAGCCACGTTGAGGCGCGTCTCCTTATTGATACTACACTAAGTCAATACTTCTCTCTGGGTTTAAAAAAATCTCTATTAGTATGGGCAAATAGGAACCTGCTAATGGATAATAAAATAATTTAAGGATAATAGGGAGAGGTTCACAGATAGAAGGCATGACCCCATAATCTAAACAAGAAATTACTTCCGGCAATCTCTAACATGCAGTGTGAACAGGTGCATAATTAAACATAACATATTATAACAGAGACAGTTGCACCCTGTAATGCTAAGACATCCAAACCAAGAATATAAGAATATAAAGTTGCATTGTTGCTAAGAAAAGATATGAATAAAATTGAGACACATAGCATGTAAAGATGGCTACTGGGCGGATATAGAAATGGCCATCTTCATATGCTAAGTGTCTATATTTTTTTCATATAGAACTGCATTATTGATGAAAATATACTCTTAGGGTCTGCTTGCACGTGAGAAAAGCGGCGCAGATTTTGAACTTCCAAAATGTACACCTAAAAATGCATCAAAACCATCCCTGTCCACACGGTGCGTATTTGATGTGTGTTTGGTGCGGATTTTATATGTATTTTTGGTGCTTTGTGTCTATTTCATTTAAGTTTGGACACTTTGGTGAAAAAATATAGAAAAAAGTTGGCAAATCCTGCTCCCCTCCCTCTCAACACTATCACCTCCTCTGGATTTCAATGCAATTTTTGATCACAATATGCACTAAATATGCATCACACGCACACTGCTGCGTATTTGGTGTGTATTTTGAGTTAACATGAGGGTCTATGGGTGAAAACACTGTAAAATCCGCAGCAAGAATTGACATGTTGCAGATTTTTCTGCAATGAAACCTACAGTGGAAAAAAGGTGCACCATGCGGACAGGACATCCCAAATCCCATAGACTTGGCTGGGACAAAACGCTGCTGCAAGCTCATTGCGTATCTGTTGAAGATCTGCAGCAGATTCACACCAAATACACGATGCAATGCGCATCGTGTGCTAGGGTCCTTATATTCTTAGTTTGCATGCCTTAGCATTACATACAGAGTGTAACTGTAACTGACTATTAAATCTAAAATGCACTGTCAGGGAGAGACAAAAACCCTTATAAAACTTAGATGATTTGGGAGAAAAGTCAAAATTTATGGATTTATCTATTTTTGCAGAAAATATATGTTTATTAGATTTTAAATAAGATACCCAAATACAGCATAAATGGAGAAAATACAATCAAAGAGCAATGTCCCATGTCGTAGAAAGGAATATATTGTTAAAATTATGGAGGGCAAAGAAACAAGTATAAGCAAGATGATAAAGAAAAGAAAGAGAAGGAAGAAGAGAAATGGGGAAAGGGGAAGGGGCTAGAGGGAAAAAGGAAGGTCTTCACTAACCACAGCGGACAGGCCAACTATGGATCACGCAACCAATTAGAGAATTCAGGACTATCCCTAAAGAGACGCCAGGTAAGCCAAGTACTCCAGGGTTTGTCCCATTTCTCATTATCTTGGGCAATGAGTAATTCCATCCGCTCCAGTGTATCCATCCCAGCCACCCATTCTCTGATCTAGGGAAACTCCACAGATCTCCAATGTTGGGTTTATCCTTTTTTAATGGATATGTTGACCTTAAATCATTTTTCTGTGTACTTCTAGTCTGGTCTATAGCTAGCTATATACCGTATTTTAGATGGCTATACTGATGACACAGTACCAGTGAGGACACTTACTCTGGAAAATGGTGTCCTGTACTTAGCGCAGACTGTGAAATTGGGTGGGTACATGTACAGAGTGTTTACATACAATACTCGGGGGGGAAAAGACTAAAAAACATAAAATATAGAGTGCCTATAGTTTTCTTTTCATTTAATATCTATCCCTTTCTAACACGTGAAGCAAATGTCCAGAGATCACACAAAAGCGAACTCTGTAGCATACTACTCATGCCTGAGAAGCCTGAGCTGCTGTGTGCACCGAGTGATGTACGGCTCAGTAGAGAATCTGTCAGCCCATACTCCTCTTTATATTTAGACTCAAAGTCATTTTTCGGGGTCCTACATGTGATTCCTCCATCAGAAGCAAAGCTATTCTGCCTGCTGAGCACACCACTGCAGAACATTTTTGTTACAGATTATTATGGGGTCTCAGCACCCGGACCCCACTGATCTTATGCCCGTGATAGGAAGGTGCTAAATATGAAAACATAATATAGGTACCATTAAATGATTGCGCCACTATAGCTCTAAATTGGATTATTAATATTGATAACTCAAAATTCATGTTGATTGCTCTCAGTGTGAGAAACAAGATACAAATCTTGTAGTTGTGATACCTTTTAATGGCTAACAAAAATAAAATAAATGATGTTATAAGGCGAGCTTTCGAGACGACTCAGGTCTCTTCATCAGGCATGGTATGACAAGATATTGAATGAAACTCAAAATATATGCATGCACAACTAAAATGATTGGACATTTGACTAAATTAACATTACAAAGACTGGACATTTGGCAAAACAAACAAAGCAGCCTTGGAGAGGATCTTCAATCAGGCAGGCCCAGTGGTAATAAAGTCTTTAGGTCACTAAATTATAAGAAAACCTGGTGTCTAAGATTTCCATGTCTTTGAACAACATTGGTAATGAGCCATAAAGCCATCAGCGATGTTCAGTCCATTCTGTATACAATTGAAACTTCTAATTAGCTTGGATTCACAGACTCTTCGATGTTTTTGGGATTTGAAATTACCTCTCAAAATTAAAACCTTCATATTATCAATGTTATGTCCTTGGCCAGAAAAATGCTCTGCTACTGGAAAATAGATTTTTTCGTGTGTAATTGTGTGACGATGAGACCTCATCCTTGCTCTTATACGCTGCCCAGTCTCACCAACATAGAAAGAACCTACTGGGCAAATGGTGCACATAATTAAGTATACCACATTGGAAGAGGAGCATGTGAAAGTCCCAGGAATCTTATAATCCTGGTGTGTATTGGGGATCTGTATCCTGTCTCTGGTCTCTATGTGAGCACAGGTTTTGCAGCTCTTCACATTGCATGGATAAGTTCCTTTTGGTGTATCCGAGGGCATCAAACTTCGGACCATGATGTTTCTTAAATTGGGAGGCTGCCTGTAGCACAGCAAGGGGGGGTCTTTGAATATTATTTTAAGTCGGTCATCCTTGTGTAGGATGTGATAAAGTTTCCTGGCAGTTTTCCTTAGTACCTCAAGCTGTGGGTTGTAGGTCACCACCAGAGGAACACGATTGTTCTCTTCTTTTTCTCTGTATTGGAGTGCTTGACTTCTAGGGATCCTTGTGGCTTTAATGATCTGATCCTCAATGGAGGTGGGGTGGTAGCCCTGGTTTAAAAATGTCTTTTTTAGCTGGTTTAAGTGTTCATCCCTTTCCACTGGGTTGGAGCAAATACGGTTATATCTGAGGGCCTGGCTGTAGACAATGGACTTTTTGATGTGTTTCGGGTGGAATCTGTCCCATCTGAGGTATGTGGGACGGTCAAACGGTTTCCGATATACTGATGTCTGGAATGAACCATTTAGAATTTTTAAGGTGGTATCCAGAAAGTTTATTTCTGTTTTTGAGTGGTCCAGTGTCAGGTTTATGCTGGGATGAAATTGGTTGAACTTGTCATGGAATTTTAGAAGTTCATGTTCAGTTCCAGTCCAGATTATTAAGATGTCATCAATGAAATGGAAGTACGCCAAGGGTTTGTCGAGAGTCGTCTCGAAAGCTCGCCTTATAACATCATTTATTTTATTTTTGTTAGCCATTAAAAGGTATCACAACCACAAGATTTGTATCTTGTTTCTCACACTGAGAGCAATCAACATTTTCTCAACTGGCTAACACGGTACCAAACCTTTTTCTTCTCAAAATTCATGAAACACAGCAAATTGGGTCAAAAACGAAATCTAATTATCACTGTTTCTCCCTGTAAGTAATCGTGACGTACTCCCATTGATAATGCAACACCAGGCAAACTAAAGTAAACAATATTTACTAAAAAAAATAACACTTTTATTATATATATATTTAAAAACATGCAAATAATAAAACAATATACATATATACGGTATATATATATATATATATATATATATATATATATATATATATTATGTCAGATAAAAATACTTTTAGGTCAAATAAGGAAGAGATACCCTAAAAAGGGGAATGAAAAGGAAAAAATCCCCAAGAGAAATAATAAGGGGTAAGTAAATATAGATAGCACCCAATTCATCTATTAGATAATCCTGCCCAGAAGAGGTTATAATACTGTAAACACCAGGGAAAAATTGTCTTAGTATGGACCATTTAACCTTTATATCTACAGTAGTTGCCATAAGTCCCATATAGGGTCTAAACCTCCATCTGGTGATGAATCTAAACCCAATTCAAAAAGGTAACAAATTCAAGTATATTGTCCTAATATATAAGGTAAATCAAAAATTGATTAAATCATCCAATTTTATTCATTTGCCAAAACCTCCAGTTTGCAGTGCCTATCCAAAATAGGCAAACTAATCTTGCTTAAAAACTGCCTAGTGCAATACTTACCCATAATAATGGTCAATATTGTGGACCCTCTATATAGTACCACCGCGCATTTTGCTTCTATGGCTTTCTCAAGGGGATTGGATTATTATTTCTTTCCCCTTTATGGGGGTTCTCTTTCTTATTTCACCTAAAAGTATTTTTATGTGATATATACATTTTTGTATGTAATAAAAGTGTTATTTTTTAGTGAATATTGTTTACACCAATTTGGTGTTGCATTGAATAATGAATGCAGCACTATAGTTACCATGTAAACGTACTTACCTGACAATATAGTAGGCTATACCAAACTCCGGAAGTGATTGCCATGCCTGAATAAATCTCATTTTTGCTTCAATAAGAGGCATCTGTGATATATTCTGCTGTGCCTCCAAAATGCGGGAAGCTAACTGTAAAAGTAAAAAAGTGTTAATATCTTTTAAAAATTACAATTTGATATATAGCGATGTCAGACCTGTGACAAACCTATAATTCCTGTATTGACAGATGACCTTGCATTGTTTGGCCAACTTGTGATCCAGATTGTCCACATTAATAAATGAAAGCTCCATAATTGAAGACAAAAATTTACATGAAGAGTTTATATTGAAAATTATAAGAACTTGAACCTAACCTGATACATTGTGGCAAACCAGAAGAGAGCATTGCGTGCTGCCTCCGGATGAGATTAGCTCACAGAGGATTGCCTAGGCTCAATATACAATATCAGGCCATTATCGCATCAGCGTTTCGCTGATGTTTGTGGCCGATCTGGCAGGTGGCGCTGAATCTGCCGGATCGGCCACCTAACGGCCACACTTGCGGTTCGGTTCTGACAAGCCCTATGCATTGTCTATGGAGCTTGTTGTCCGGCGTGGCAAGTGTGGTCCTGCTGGATGCGGCAGATCCGGCACTTGCGGCTGCAAAAGAAAAACACTGCTTGCAGCTTTTTTTTTTCGCTGCCGCAAGTGCCGATTCCAGCCAATCCGGCATAACCGCACTTGCCACACCGGACCACAAGCTCCATAGACAATGCATGGGGCTTGCCAGATCCGGGCCGCAAGTCTGGCCATTAGGCGTCAGATCCGGCAGATGTGGTAAATCTGCTGGATCTGCCGCACATCAGCGAAAACGCTGATGTGAAAGGCCCCCCTTACGCTACTTTTCACATCTGCATTTTCTAAATCATGCAGAATTCCGCCTTTTCTGAAAAATATTGTATGCGGCAACATTGCGTTAGTGACCAATGTATTTCCTATGGGCTTCCGGAAATGTGCGTTGCCTTCCGGTTGCAACATTATTCTGCTGGATCCGGACAGATCTGGCACTTCAGGCTTCTTCTTATGGTGGGTTTACACGTTGCGATATCGTTCCGACATTGGATCCAACGGCGTGAGAGCGCGCATTTTGTGCCCGGTTTTCAAAGAATTGCATCGGAGGTTTACACAGCGCGATACAACGTCCTTACGATGTCTACGCCCCCCGACCCACGAACGACCATTTAACATGTGAGTCAATGGAGGACGTTGTACTGCACATCGGACTTGGGCTGTCACACAGCACGATCCGGCTCCAACCGGCATCCGATATTGGGCCGTTGAATAGCACGCTCATTCGACCCCCGATATCGGTTTGCCATCGTTCCTACATCGTATTGGACGTTCACATCGTACAACGCACGAACGATATCGGGTCCAACGCACGAACCCCGTGACTTTTGGTCGGAGATGGATGCCGATATCGCAACGTGTAAACCCACCATTACAGCATTTAGCAGCGCTTTTTTTGTCGATCATCAGGGACACCTACTGAGCAGTTTAGCAGTGAAACCCGGATTCGATGAAAACGCAAATGTGATAGTAGCCCAAGCAATGTGCAAGGTCTGAATGCAGACTAGGAGAATCTAATTCACTGACAGCTTGCATATATATTTGCAGATAGTGAAGTGAGAAATTAAAATGTGAAATATATTGGAGAAGTTGTAGGACTTAAAATGGAACAAACAGAATATGCACATGGACATGTGAACAGAGCCAGAGAAACCCGAGAGCTGCAGAAACACCCAAGAAGTATCCTAACAGAACATAACAAGTCTCGACCGGTGGCTGATCATGAGATACCTGTTTAGTTTTGTATTTCTTTGCATACTTTGGTGACACAAAGCACTCAGGTTTTATGTCCACGTTTTCGATGTTGGTATTTATTTGAGCTGTGGTATTGGTGTTCTTCAGCCTCAGAAATGAGAGGATGCTTTGTACTTCTGATCGGTAGGAGCTGTCGGCCATTGTCTTTCCTTTTGATGCCAGTATACATGCAGCCATCCACTTGGAGTACTGGGATTCCTAGAGATCAATGGTAGAAAGAGTAGATTAAACTATACTGAATGTCCTCTTGTTCATTATTCATAGTCGACATCTGAAAAATCATCTATAGTTTAAGGTGCATGATCATGGAAATTTCATGAACTAAAAGTTAGTTCCATTCATCTGAATTGGGTTATTTTGATGGCAGCTCATGGATTTCTACAAGCCCTATTAAGACCAATAGAACTCATTTTCAGCACAACATTAAGCTACATTCCCAAATACTAAAGTATCTCCTGACACTTGTCTGAGGCATGTAGTACAGGACATTTCACAATCTGATATTTTATTGGCACCCTGTGATCTTATGGTCACCCCAGCGAAATTCCGTAACCAATCAGTTATCAAGACTAGGGGATATGCCAAATGCAGGCCTAGTAGATTCCCAACAAAAAGCTATACAGCTGCAAATTAGAACACAATTAAATAAGGAGACTATAGCCATGCATTACTGAGGTGGGAACATTATAAAAAAAGTGAAAATATACTTAGCGTACTACTAAATGGAACAGAGAAAATAGGACATACCATTACTTCTGTAGTTATACTTGAACAAAGGAGACACTTAGCTAATATATTGGCCAATGCATTTGAGCCCGATAACCAACGACAACACATACCAAGCTCCTGTTCACATTTCTTAGGGTACCAGTCAATCTTTTGTTAAATTTGTAGTATTTCTTCTGTCTGTGCACCCCACCCTTTAGCTATGGTGGATTCATCTTCCTATAAAGGTAGGGTCCTATCTGCCCACACACGCAGATTTTTAATCGCACATAGAGGCATTTCATGTTACGGTCCCAATATATGAGAGGCACCTTGTCGTTGGTTATCAAACTCAAATGCATTGGCCAAAATAAATTTGGCCCACCTTATTCCTGCACTCACCTTAATAATATTACCTATTATTTATACTTAATTAGTTATATTTATACTTACACTATCACATCTTAGATGTACTTCATTCATTCCTTCTGCAAATGGTATTAATAGCTTTATCCCAAATCTTCTCTGTGATACATTGACATCTGGTACAACTTCACAACCTGAGCATAAATACACATGAAATCCTTCAACCCACTTTAAATTAATTTATTTTATAGCCAACATCAGTACATTTGGTGTTTGTACCACTAGCAGAGACAGAAAGAAGAGGGTCCCTGAGCAAGAACAATATATGGGCCCTCTGTAGTCTAATAGCTTTTCATAATGCAGTATTTCAATTGATTTGGAGGTGGAAGTGGGCCCCATACCTCGTGGGCCCTTATGAGGCTGCACAGGTTGCACCAGTGATATATCTGCTCCTGGTTTGTATTATTATGCTACCTCAAGTCTGTGACATGCATATATTCATTGTGTAATAACATTTTGTTACTGTACAGTACACATTCAATTCTGATTATTTCTATCAGTTTTTCCAATTTGTGGCAATGTTTTTTTCTAATTGAATATTTAATTTAGCATTTCATGGTGTATAAGTCTCCTTACACCAACTTGATTGCCTCCTTAAGGAAAACCTTACCCTCTCACCCAGCCAACCAGCATCATATCTTGCACTGCAAATAAAGATTCTGGTTTGACTTTGAATTCTATGTCATGGTACATGGTATATTGAGTTACAGGATTGGCCCTTCCAATAGGTGACACTAGAAACCCTATTCTCTTCTTTAGTTAAGACAGAGGTCCCCAACTCCAGGCCTCAAGGGCCACCAACAGTGCAGGTTCTCAGGATTTCCTTAGTATTGCACAGGTGCTAATGTGATCTTCTGCATAGTTAATGATTCCAAGCCCTGTGCAATAGTAAGGAAATCCTGAATACCTGCACTGTTGGCGGCCCTTGAGGCCTGGATTTGGGGACCTCTGAGTTAAGAGGATATTTGTATATTTTATTTACCAGGAAGCATTACATGGCCTATCGGCCTCCCTATGCCTTAGGATCCTCAATGATATTTACCATAATCAAAACTTTCGATATAAAAAATATTTTGATTATACCAATATTGAAATAGATGTCTGATAATGACCACATTTTTTGTCTCCATGCCCGCCACTACTGAGAACTAAATTTATTACACTAGGGTGCTTGCATTGCTTGACAGCTATTTTTGCAGAACGAGTGATTAGTAGAAACACGTCATGGTCAGTAGGTTACAGGTCGGCAGTCATTTGTGAGGAATGTTGTATCCTTGTGGGAGTTGTGTGAATCTCGGGATGTGCTGTTTATTTTAGTGACTCCTCATCTACATTTTTGTAGATACAGCACATCAGGTTATTTGTTGCCAATTGGAGATGAGAGCAAATATTTTTAGTAAAGCCACTTCCATGGTACAGACTAAGACAATCTCCTGTGAAGGACTTTCGAGTGACAGTGGGATCACACAGGATATTCCTCAATTCCTGCAACAAATCTGTTTTGTGCAAATCTACCCGAAAAGAGAAACACTCAATGGGCAATTGATGGGTTTTATTTTGCTTTATTATTGGATACTAGAAATAGGCCCGATGCTATTGCATCGGGAGTGCGATGAAATGAACAGGTCCCATAGAAATAGCCGCTGAGTAGTACAGTCCTCTCTCCAGAAAGTACGCTGTTGCTGCGGGATTTATATGGTGTATATTATGGTGGCTCAGTGGTTAGCCCTGTATGGTGGCTCAGTGGTTAGCACTGTATATGGTGCCTCAGTGGTTAGCACTGTATGGTGGCTCAGTGGTTAGCCCTGTATGATGGCTCAGTGGTTAGCACTGTATGGTGGCTCAGTGGTTAGCCCTGTATGATGGCTCAGTGGTTAGCACTGTATGGTGGCTCAGTGGTTAGCACTGTACGGTGACTCAGTGGTTAGCACTGTACGGTGACTCAGTGGTTAGCACTGTACGGTGACTCAGTGATTAGCACTGTATACGGTGGCTCAGTGGTTAGCCCTGTACGGTGACTCAGTGATTAGCACTGTATACGGTGGCTCAGTGGTTAGCCCTGTACGGTGACTCAGTGGTTAGCACTGTACGGTGACTCAGCGGTTAGCACTGTACGGTGACTCAGTGGTTAGCACTGTACGGTGGCTCAGTGGTTAGCACTGTACGGTGGCTCAGTGGTTAGCACAGTATAGTGGCTCAGTGGTTAGCCCTGTACGGTGACTCATCGGTTAGCACTGTACGGTGACTCAGTGGTTAGCACTGTACGGTGACTCAGTGGTTAGCACTGTATGGTGACTCAATGGTTAGCACTGTACGGTAACTCAGTCGTTAGCACTGTACGTTGACTCAGTAGTTAGCACTGTATGGTGGCTCAGTGGTTAGCACTGTATGGTGACTCAATGGTTAGCACTGTACGGTGGCTCAGTGGTTAACACTGTACAGTGGGTCAGTTGTTAGCACTGTATACAGTGGCTCAGTGGTTAGCACTGTATACAGTGGCTCAGTAGTTAGCACTGTATACGGTGGCTCAGTGGTTAGCAACTATATACGGAGGCTCTGTGTTAGCACTGTATACAGTGGCTCAGTGGTTAGCACTGTATGGTGGCTCAGTGGTTAGCACTGTAAGGTAACTCAGTCGTTAGCACTGTACGGTGACTCAGTAGTTAGCACTGTATGGTGGCTCAGTGGTTAGCACAGTATGGTGGCTCAGTGGTGAGTACTGTATGGTGGCTCAGTGGTGAGTACTGTATGGTGGCTCAGTGGTTAGCACTGTACAGTGGGTCAGTTGTTAGCACTGTATACAGTGGATCAGTAGTGATTACTGTATGGTGGCTCAGTTGTTAGCACTGTACAGTGGCTGAGTGGGTGCCTCTTTTTCCTCATTCTCATCCTCTGGCCTCTCTGTCCTCAGCCTCCTCCTCTGGCCTGTCTTTCCTCAGCCTCCTCCTCTGGCCTGTCTTTCCTCAGCCTCCTCCTCTGGCCTGTCTTTCCTCAGCCTCCTCCTCTGGCCTGTCTTTCCACCGCCTCCTTCTCTGGTCTCTCTTTCCTCAGCCTCCTCCTCTGGCCTCTCTTTCCTCCTTCTCCTCCTCTGGCCTCTCTTTCCTCAGCCTACTCTCTGGCCTCTCTTTCCTCAGCCTACTCTCTGGCCTCTGTTTCTTTATTCTCCTATTCCTCTGGCCTCTCCTCCCTTCGGCAGCTCCCTTAGCCTCCCATCCTTTCTTCCTTGGCCTCCTACTCTCTGGCCTCCCTTTCCTCTCTGGCCTCCATTCTCTCAGCCTCTCTTTCCTCTACTGGGGCCTCCCCTCTGACCACCTCTTCTCCCTTGCCTCCCTTTCGTCTCCTCCTCCTTCTCTGGCATCTCCTCACCTGCGGCAGCTCCCTCAGCCTCCCATCCTCTCTTCACTGGCCTCTTCCTCTCTGGCCTCCCTTTCCTCTCCTCCCTGGGCTCTCCTCCTTCTGTCCTCTCTGGCCTCTCTTTCCTCTCCTGTGGCCTCCACTCTGGCCACCTTTCCTCCCTGGCCTCCCTTTCCTGTCCTCCCAGGCTTCTCCTCCCTGGCCTCCATTTCCTGCCCTTCCTGGCCATTCCTCCTTAGCCTCCTCTCGTCCTCCTCCTGTCCTCCCTGGCCTCCTTGGGCTCTTCTCCTCCCTGGCCTCCTCTCCTCCCTGGCCTCCTGTCCTCCCTGGGCTCTTCTCACCTTTTGCAGCTCCCTGAACTGGTAGAAGTCCAGAAGCAGCTCTTCCATGCCGCGGCTGTGGTCGGGCATGACGTGCAGGGTGCGGTTCCAGCAGGATGGACTACAGCATGGAGCTGCCAGCCCCGGTCACCGCACACAGGCACCGGAGGGGTGAGAAGAGCGCAGAGAGGACGGAGCGGTGGGGAGGACAGGGTCTTGTGTGGGGCTGTGTGGGCAGCGGAGGCTGTGCGGGCGCCAGAGGCTGTGCGGGCGATGGAGGAGGGGAGTACGGGCTTCTTGTGTGGGGGTGTAATGCGGGCGGTGTACGGGGTCTGCGACATCGGGAGAGGTGCGGTGGGAGGCTGGAGGGGGTCTGCAGGCAGCTTGGTGGGCATGTGTAGCTTGTGCCGCCGCCAGCCTGCACCATATTAGCATACCTATCACTTGGGTGTGTTAATATAGTGTGGCTTCAGGGGCGGTGCAGTGCATTCTGAAATATCGACATAAGCGCTGGAAACTTGTGACACACATTATTCGTGATTATATAGTAGATGTATTTTGTTTATACTGTATATTAGAGTATCTAGTTATTAATCTAGAAACATTGCAGGAATTGGCAAGGTTTGCCAATTATTAGGGACGGTCGGTTAATGTGGCCAAGAGCAAAATGTGGGGTCTTGCTTATTAAAAGCGGAGACAGCCAGAAAAGGGCCCCTTTCACAAATAATATATGAGCTCTTTGCAGTCCAGTACTCATTACAATTCACCATTCCAGCTGCATTGGAGGCAAAAGTGGGCCCTTTAGGCTGGGTTCACACTTGCGTTTGGAACGCAGTGCACCGAATGCCGTCAAACATTTGCACACATGTGTTCCTATGTTTAACATGGGGATGCATGTGCCTGCATTTGGCTGCGTTCGGTTGCGTTTGTTGCATTTTTTGTGCGGTCGCGGGCACTTGTTTTATCTGCAAGCGCCTGCAAGCGCAGAAACCACGCATTGAAGTCAATGGATCCGCAGTGTCCTTTGCATGACAGCGCAGGAGAACGCTGCAGATCTCATTGAAATCTCTCCCGGTGGCCGCCGGACACCGGGAGATCAGCTAGAGCCTCCACTGATGTCACGCTAGTGTCAGCGCGGGAGATTTGAAGACACAGCTTATCTGACAGCTGTTTAAATCTCCCGCGCCGACACCGAATAGCTGATGTCGGTGCGGGAGATTTGAAACAGCGATCGGCTGTTTCTTATCTCCTGCACCGATATCACCCTATTCGCTGTTGGCGCGGGAGATTTAAACAGCTGTCAGATCAGCTGTGTCTTCAAATCTCCCATGCTGACACCGGCGGGACATCAGCTGTGGCCGGGAGGAGGAGATCTCTGCCGCTGATCTCCTCCTTCCAGCCGCTCCCATGACAGCTGATTGGCTGGCCGGGCTGATACTAATGTGAACGCATGCGGAGATTCTCCGCTGCGTTCATATCAGTATGGGCTGCGTTTGCACTGTGTATGTGTCTGCATGCCATAAGCATGAAGACACATACGCAAATGTGAACCCAGCCTTATCTCTTGGGTCTAAGGCCAGCTGCACAGGTTGCACCAATGGTTTATCCACTCCTGTTATTTATATACCCACTGTCCCTTGCTACTGTATTGTATACAGCTATTGGTATGCTTTTATTGGATTTACCCTTTGGAGTCTGAATCAACTTTGTGCTATAAATACTCTTTAGCTTAACTGTTGAATGCCCTTCTGAATTAACCCACTGGATGAACCATTTAGGCTGGCTTCACACCACAGTGTGATCCGGTCTGGGGCTGTCCGGGATGACCCAGACAGCCCCGGACCGGATCAGCACACAGAACCAGAGGGCCAAATGTGCCCTCCGGTCCTGTGTGCAGCCGAATGCTGCTCATTGCAGCCGCAGCTGCTGATTTTTCAAGACCGCGGCTAGCCACGGTCCTGAAAGAACAGCGGCGTGCAGCCGCCAGTGTCCACTTGCCGGATCCTCACGGACCGGGGCAATCCTGCCCCATAGGCTCCCATGTTAGGGAGCGGCGGATTGCCCCGGATACGGGAGGATCCGGCCAAATACAAGATCCGGAAAAAGGGGAGATTTTTCTCCCCGGACAAAAAAAATGATGCAAGCATCATTTTTGTGTCCGGGGAGAATAATCCTTATTCCCCCGGACTGTCACGGAGTGATGAAACCGGATGGCAGAGAGCTGCCATCCAGCTCCATCCGGCCCCATAGGCTGCTATGGGGCCAAAAACCGATCTGTGGCTGTCTGGTTTACACCGGACAGCCCCGGATCCAAAAAAAACGAGATGTGAAGCCAACCTTACTCTTTTGCCTTCCATCTCTGCTTGACCTTCTAGACTTGATTCCAGTTATCCATTTACTAAACTTTCAGAATTTTTTCATCATTTGCTCCTCTCTGGTTATTACTTGGCTTGCTGACACCTCTTACATAAACTCACTCCACCAGCAAGTGGCAACTATGTAAATCTATCAGCATAGAAGTAATCTGGACACTACCACACAGAAGCTCCAACACGCTCCTGTATGCTGCATTATGCAGGCACCTCTAGGCAGACAGGTGAAATAATGACTGATACAGCAGTGCTCAATCCACCAGTCCAAGCACATATATTCGATAGGGACGGTAGTAATAAGCTGGCACTCGACATTTTAGCCTTCATTTTACTTTATTTCATGTTCAAATCCGGGTGCAGAGAGACAAGGGAGGGAGGGGTAGCTGATGAACACAAGGATGACAACGGCTGTTTTGTACTAAGCTGTCACTTCCACAGGTCCTGACGGTGAATGCCATATTGTCTCTAGCTGCTATATAAATACATCCTGTGAGACGCTGCAATGAAGGCCATATCCTTGTTCAACAGTGAAAGGGTGAACACAGGGGGCCTTGGGGACCTAGTCATTCTGTCTGTGGTAGTCCTTTTGTCTTTATGGATTCATAATATTATGGTATTATTTTAGAGGACTGCTGGGACTCATAGTGCACACTGCGCAGGTACAGCGGATGACTCCATACCAATATGGGCATTTCTTAGTACGGTATGTTTTCTTACCTCTCAGGTTCAGTTTTTCAGTAGGTTCTCCATGAGCAGCTTCTT
Organism: Allobates femoralis; assembly: GCA_033576535.1. Lineage (NCBI taxonomy): Eukaryota > Metazoa > Chordata > Amphibia > Anura > Aromobatidae > Allobates > Allobates femoralis. Next base: position 538,434,941 of record JARQOC010000001.1, read on the forward strand.
TATTCTTAAAATAAGATATGGATGTGTCTTTAAAAACAAACCAATATTGCTTGTAAGCTTTGAGCGTTAACTTCTTAGGTCTGAAGGACAAACAGAAACAGGTTATCAACTCCTTGTATCAGTAATAAAACACTTTGCCGGACCTCACCTATTGATTGAACACCATCATCACACAATATAGTTCTATTAACGCTTTACCATTGCTCCCTTTTATGATTCATATCTATAGTTCTATTTTTTGGCCCTGTGAATTATATAGATCAATATAAGAAGCTTATCTATAAAGATCTAATGCTCAGTCCAATCTTTTTCAGATGACATAATATTTAAGATTACAAAATTGCCAAAAGGTGGTCATATACATGTGATCAATATAGGCTAACTCCTCAACAGCTATCTCTCCTGACTCTCTCATACACATGGCTTGACTGAGCATTTATGTGTTTTCAATGGAGAGAGAGGAGAAATCTGTTGCCAGACACCTCTGGCTGCAGCCTATATCTCAGATAATAAATGGTACATTGAAACTTTCTGATCCTTATCTCCCCCAACATCACCTGTTGGAGAAGAGGCAAGTGTCCCCTATACACATTAGATTGTTGGCCTGTAAGGAGATGGACATATTGACACATTCTCCCTTGAAGACACCAATACTGTATATTGTAGTGCAATGTCTAATATGAATTGTGATGTGTAATGTGCATTTTGTCATGAGCTATTGTTTTGGTATGTAACGTTTAATGTGAATTGTAACAGGTGCAATTAGTGATACCGTAGATGGTATATTGTATACAGCAGGTCAAGAAACAGTTAATATTTGGGACTAGCCCATAGTGGGAGGGGTGTGAGTGCATAGGCAGGGACTGTTTGATGTGGGAACTTCAGATAGGGCCCAGTGTGACAGAGAGACAAACTCCTTGCAGATGCCCGACACTAGGGGGCGCTCACTACATACATATTTATGTATTTAAGACAATGGCAGCAATATATGTAGATATGAAGCAAGTGCCCATTATTGGTAACTGCTAGCCGCCATTGCTCTAGAGTAGTCTGCACTGATAAATGCCTTGGAAGAATGAGCTAGTATTATTATTTTGTGTTAAAAGGCCAAGAGAAGATATAAATTTTTTTAAAAGGTTGTCCAGTGAAGGTAAATTATCATCAATCCTCAGGATAGACGATAACTTGTAAATCGATGGGGGTACGACAGCTGGGAGCTGCACCAATCGGCAAAACATGAAACTTACATCTCCGTTTAGAATGGAGCGGCAATACCCATGTCAATTGCAGCTCCTGTTATTCGTTATTGGGCTGCTGGAAGAAGTAAAGGACAGCGCATGGCAATCCAATAGGGAATTAATGGAGCAGTGGTTGAGCATCTCCACTCTGAAGAGATAAAAATGTCCCTTAAGAGATAAAAGTTCCCTGCTCTGCCAATCAGTCGGACATCCATTAGCTATAATTATCACTTATCTATGAGTAGGTGATGACTTATTTTCACTGGATAATCCCTCTGTAACCACTACTGCATGCAACATATTTCCAAAAATAATTTTCAGTTTTTGGAAATACAGTAAAAAAATGTTAATTTCAATTCACTGACAGAAAGCTAAGATTGTAAAAATAGTGAGGAATTTATATACTGGGGCCCCAAATCATCACTGCTATTTCTCCAGATTCATGGAGTAATTTGCTCTTTATTAGTGTCTTCACTATTTGCGTCATATTCGCTATACGTTTTGTGCCATTTTTTTAAATTGTCTTTTTTTCTTCATTATTTTTTATTTTTTCTTGCCAATTTTGCTTATACAGATGTTTAAGACAGAGTCATGAAATGTGAATTTTTCCATATGTGACATTTTTTGGGGGGCATCACATACCACATGTTAGACTGGCTTCACACCACGGCAAGATCCGGTCCGGGGCTGTCAGGCATGAACCTGACAGCCCCGGACTGGATCAGCACACAGAACCGGAGGGCCAAATGTGCCCTCTGGTCCTGTGTGCAGCCGGATGGCTGTAATTGCAGCTGCAGCTGCTGATTTTTCCAGACCGCGGCAAGCAGGGAGCGTGCAGCCTCCAGTGTCCGGTTCCCGGATTCTCCCGGGCCGGGGCAATCCAGCGCTCCCTAACATGGGAGCCTATAGGGCCGGATTGCCCCGGATCCAGGAGAATCCGGGCAAATCGGGATACGGCTTTTTGGGGTGATTTTTCTCACCCATGCAACATTTTTGTGTTCGGTGAGAAAAATCCAAATTCTCCCCGATTCCACTGCAGAGATGAAATCGGATGGCAGATAGCTGCCATCCGGCTCCATCCAGCCCCATAGGCTACTATGGGGCCAAAAACCGGTCCAGGGCTGTCTGGTTTACACCGGACTGCCCCGGACCGGATTTTGCCGTGGTGTGAAGCCAGCCTTACCAGGAGTAAAAGTACCGTTACACGCTTCAATGTCGTTAAAATATCACTAACGATCTCACGGGAGCGCGGTTGTTAGGACATCTTTTTGACATCGTTGGTGAGATGTCACACGTCTAGATATTGTGGACGACGCACCAACGATGCGGTGAGCAGCTATTGTTCGCACAACCCAGCGAGCGACACTTGTTCAATGTTGTGAATAGGGGAAGTCGTTAACAACATAATTATCGCGGTGTAACACACAACGATGCAGCAGGTTGGCTGTACAGCGATCGTCTGACTTGAGAACATGTTCTCAATTCTGTGATCAGCGATCTAATGATTTATCGTAGTCGCATCTCGGTGTCACACGCAACGACGTACTAATGATGTCGTTTCAGCGACTCCAAACCTGTTACGTTTCAGCGATATCGTTCGCGATCTCGTATCGTGTAACGGTACCTTTAGGTTTCTGGTGAAGTTTTTATTTTGTCACATTTGAAGAGTAGCATGTAACACTTTAAAGCAGGGGTGGGGAACTCCAGTCCTCAAGGGCCGCAAACAGTGCAGGTGTTCAGGATTTCCTTAGCATTGCACAGGGGTTGGAATCATCACTTGTTCAGGTGATTCAATTATCACCTGTGCAATACTGATGAAATCCTGAAAACCTGCACTGTTTGCGGCCCTCGAGGACTGGAGTTCCCCACCCCTACTTTAAAGGATGCCAAAGTCACAAAATATGAAAATCTGAGGGTCCTCGGTGGTTGATACATTTTTATGGCTAACTGAAAAGATGGTAATAAATAATAGCAAGCTTTCGAAAGCTTGCTTGTTCTCACTATTAGCCATTAAAAGGTATCAGCCATTGAGGACTCCCAGATTTTAATATTTTTTTTATCTACTGGCTAACACGGTAGAAACATATTGTTACCTTATCAAAGTCGCAAAAAGCAGTTGAAGACAAAAATAAGGAACATTTTTAATTTTGTGCCAATTTCATGAACCACGTACGCTATTTTGAAACATTTGACACAAAACACCCGTCATTTACTACTACAAGGCTGAAAAGTGATCAATCAGGGCCAAAGTATTTTAGATAGTTTCAGAACTTTTCACAATAATTAAGGTTGAATATCAGCTCAATAAGTTATTAAAATAATTAAATATTTTTAATAATACATTTATAAAACATTGTAGATAAAAATACATTGTAAATTACAGTATTAATGAAAATGTTACTAACTACTAATAGACCATACCATGCCCGGCTATAAAACATTAGTATGAAACTGGGCTTGGTCCGGAAGCACAAATGTTTACTTAGGTTAATGATTACATTGGTGCAGAGCTTTGAAGTTTGCAGAGAATTGCTAGATCTGGTGAAGAGTATTGTTCTGTAAAGACGAAGAAAATTAGAAATAAAATGTCTGAAATGGATGGAGAAATGAGAATGCTTGATGATGTGACTACAAACCTGAAAAGTTTAAGATTATCAGCGAGTTTCGGAATGTCCGTGATATCCTCCTGTAAAATAGGATAGAGCACAATTACACACTTCATACATTATACCAAAAAAAATTCTTGTTAAAGGCGCATTCTCACAGATAATTACTACATAACCCAAGGGTATGGTAAAAATATCTGATACCAGGGGTGTAACTACAATAGATGGAGGGATTTCAATTGCTCCCGAGCCTTGGAGCCCTAGGGTACCCGCAAAAGTTGCTTTGTCCTATAGAAAAAGACAATTGCTATTTGCAATAATTGGGGGGCCCATTAGAGCTTTTGCATCGGGGCCCATGAGCTTCAAGTTTCACCGCTGTCTGATACATATATATGGTCTGGGGGAAGAGTTGTTCCACCCAGACTTCGTCTTAGCCTCTCATACAGCCAGATCAGAATCACATACACTGCACTGATGAGGGGCAATCACCCCGAAACGCAGCATCTGCAGTTTGGGGTTCTGATCTGGCACAAATCCTAAGTCATATGGCTTGTTAAAGAGTCAATTACGACTTTTAGGATTGCTACCTTTATTAGGGGGCATTAGAGTTTGTCTACTTCCTCACTGAAGTGACAATTTGCATATATATATGGTTGTGATGCTACCTGGTATTGCAGCTCAACTCTATTCACTTGGATCACATTAGATTCCCTTATAACAAGATGATTACAATTTCTTAGGCCGGCTTCACACCACGGTTTTTACCTCTTAGGTTTGGTCCGGTGTGAACTGGACTGAACTTGATCAGGTTTTGCTCCCATGTAACCCTATGGTGCCGGATTGGCCTTATTTGGTCTCCGGTTTTGTGCTTTTCCAGGAGGATCTGGTTCTTTTTGTTTTTGGCACTGGACACAAAATCAGAGTCTGCATCATTTTTAGTGTCCAGTGCCAAAACTGGAGGCTATGGGCACCAGATCGCCCCGGATCCGGGAAAAAAAAGGATTGTTTCCTGGATGCTTTTACTGAAGAGCGGCGCTGAAGTTCAGTACCATGGAGAGCTCCACAGCTGAAATGTCAGCACTGAGGGCAGCTCCCCTGCACACACGATGCTGAAATGTCAGCACTGAGGGCAGCTCCCCTGCACACAAAGTGCTGAAATTTCAGCACTGAGGACAGCTCCCCTGCACACGCGGTGCTGTGATATCAGCACTGGACAGCGGCAGAAACGATTCCTGTTTAAAACCGGATCAGACGGCGTATTTGCCCTCAGTTTCTCCACGGCCGGCGCTGTCAGGCTCATCCTACAAAACACCGGACAGAACCTGACAACTCCAAACCGCAGTGTGAAGCTAACCTTAGCACAAAATTGACCAGCCCAAAAATCTGGCAAATTACCGTAGTCAAGATTTAAACAGGGACCACTACTAATCTCCCTGGACAAGTTGAAGTCAAATAGAACTTACCAGTACAGGCCATTTTTTACTCTCATTTTATTCCTGCTCCTTCCCTGAGTCGTCTACTTTTTTTTAAGTCATGTCAGATAGTTCCAGATATATGGTTCTTTTGATTTAGTATGAATTCTTATGGTCCATGCCAAGAGGGTATGGCACACAGGATTCTTTGGGGGCATGTTATTATTACCCTTTGAGCAATGCCTCCTTGTACCATACAAATAAGCATTACATTAAGAGCCCTTTCGCATGATGCGTATTTTGCCACATATTTGGTGCGTATTAGTAGCAGATCTGCACTAAATATGCAGCAGCGTGTTTTCTAAGCAAAGTCTATAGGATTTGAGAAGTCCTGTCCACATGGTGCGTTTTTTCTGCTGCAGATATACTGTGTATTTTATTGCGGGAAAGTCTGCAGCATATCAATTCTTCATGCAGATATGCTGTGATTTTTCCACAAAAATGCTGAGTCATAGGAAAGTGAATGGCAAAAAGCGCTATATCCCCAGCAGATAAGAACGCACCGTCTGGACAGGGATGATTTTGGTGCATGTTTGTCTGCAGGTGCAGATTTCACACAACAGAAAGTATACACCACTTTTCTCTTGTGTGAACACACCCCAAGGGCCAAATCTCTAAAACTGAATAGTGGATCTAATTAAAGAAAAAAAAAAAGTGGTAACAGCAAGACAACATAAAAGCAAAAATTGTCTGCTATTTACCTAGTGAAACGTTCTCTTTAATTATATTTACCTCCCCGATTGCAAGTTACAGTAGAGAAGCAAGAGACCGATAATTTTATTGTGTTTCAATGGTTTCACATGCAAATTGTCACTTCAGTGAGGAAGTAGATGAACTCTAGCGCCACCTATTGAAGGTAGCAATCCTAAAAGTCATAAATGACTCTGTAACAAGTTTTTTAGCATGACTTAGGATTTGTGCCAGATCAGAGCCCCAATCTGCAGATGCTGCGTTTCAGGGTGATTGCCCCTCATCAGTGCAGTGTATGGGATTGTTATCTGGCTGTATGAGAGGCTAAAACGAGGTCTGGGGGAATAGTTATTCTCCTTATAGAGATCAATCTGCCTGCCGGCATGAGGAGACTTATGGCTGCAATACTCCTACGGGAAATATGCAAATAGTCACTTCAGTGAGGAAATAGATGAACTCTAGCGCCACCTATTGAGGGTAGCAATCCTAAAAGTCATAATTGAATCTTTAAGAGGAGAATAACTATTCCCCCAGACCTCGTCTCAGCCTCTCATACAGCCAGATCAGAATCCCATACACTGCACTGATGAGGGGCAATCACCCCGAAATCTCAGCATCTGCAGTTTGGGGTTCTGATCTGGCACAAATCCTAAGTCATATTAAAAGGCTTGTTAAAGAGTCGATTATGACTTTTAGGATTGCTACCTTTATTGGGTGGCACTAGAGTTTGTCTACTTCCTCACTGAAAGGACAATTTGCATATTTCCCAGAGGAGCATTGCAGCTACAAGTCTCCTCATGCCGGCAGGCAAAAGGATCTCCATGAGGAGAATAGCTATTCCTCCAGACAATGGTTCACATGTAACACGTGTTTGATATCATAAGTGCCAGGTAAGGTTACCTGAAGCTTCTAAAGTAATATTTAACTGACCCATCATGCTGCTACACGCCAGTGACAGCGTGTTTGAAGTGTTTACTATGATGACATGAAGATGCTGGACATATAATATAAGCTCAGTAACTATCACTGATATAAGCCCATAATTAGTGATGGTGTCTATATCACATACCACAGATATAATGCCTTACGGTTTAAGTGGCCAGGGTGTCTACGTCTTATACCACCGATACATCTACAGCTCATGGTTACAAGACTTTCTAGCTTTTACACATGTGAGAAGAAACAATATGCATACACATCACAACCTACCAAAATCTTGTTGGATTTTCCTCCTTCCAGGGCTACTTCTAAATTAGAAAGGGCTGCTTCAATTTCATCTGTTTCTCCATCTGTCGTTAACTCAATTGACTCTGCCGATAGTGATAATTTACTTATGTGGTACTATTAGAGATGTAAAAGTAGTAGATTAGGGATACATACTTTCTAAGTTATACTGTACAATTGAATATATAACAATATATAAATGTGTGTATTTTCAGTCAATGGGAGGTAATAGGCAGAACGTCAATAGATTGAGGGTAAGTGCACACGATCAGGAGTGCCAGTGTTCTGGACGCGGTGTTTTCTCTCTCAGACACTAGCGTTCTGTGCAGGGGAACGTAGCGTGATCAGGATTCTGGGGGCAGTGTATTTGTGCTGTGTTCACCCACTCTGAACAATAGCAGCTATGCAAGATTTAACATGCTGTGATTTGGAAAACCGTTCGTTATGTCAGTTTACGCAGCATTAAAAAAAAAGCGGAGTGGGCATGGGATTTCTATAAATCCCTTTTGCTGTGCTTGTACTGTATAACGTAGCATTTTGGATACTTTGAAAATACGCTGCATCCAGAAAGCTGATGACACTCATTCTGGGCACTCATCCTGATATGATGTCCAGAAAGATATAATCACCAGTTGATTGTGTAGATGTTTCTACACTTTTTAGCAGGGCTGTGGAGTCCCTAAAGGGCCTGTCACACGTGTCAATGTCGTCAGCGATCTGATCGCTGACGACATTGACGGCTGATCGCTGGTGAGCTGTCACACAGACAGACTCACCAGCGATCAATTGACCAGAAACATTGTGGAAACGATTTAAATATCGTTTCCATGATGTCTTGCTCCCGCTGCCAGCCTGCTGGAAGCGGGAGCAGGCTGGTCTCCAAGGTAAACTGCGGGTATCTAGGCAGCGCGCGCTGCCTAGATACCCGACGTGTACCTTAGTTACCAGCCTCCTCCGCTCACCGGCTGGTATCTAAGGTACACAGCGGGTAACTAGGGACCCTAGTTACCCGCTGTGTACCTTAGATACCAGCCGGTGAGCGGAGGAGGCTGGTAACTAAGGTACACGTCGGGTATCTAGGCAGCGCGCGCTGCCTAGATACCCGCAGTTTACCTTGGATACCAGCTCCCAGCGCTTGTGAGAGGCGCTGGGAGCTGGAATATCGCTACTCCCGGTGTCACACGCAGCGATGCTGCGTGTCCACCGGGCGACAATCGCCAGGTTTTAGGACAGATTCTAAAACCTGGCGATCATCAACCAGCGATTTATCGCTGGTTGATTCACTATGTCACACGCATCAATATCGCTGCAACGTCACGTGCAGCCGATATCGTGCAGGCGATATTGATGCGTGTGACAGGCCCTTAAGCCAAACCTCTGACTCCGACTCCTCAATCTCCTTATCTCCGACTCATGTTTAAGTGAAGAGTTTATTCTAGTACAGTGGTAACATCAGGCTTTAATCATGATTATATAATAATTAAGCTATTTATATAGAACATAATAATATTCAACACTTTCTGCATTGAACCCAATTTATTATATATTTTAGGAGTCTGAGTCAGTCCATTTTATACCAAGTCCACCAAAATGGATTCTGACTGAACAGCCCTTCTTTTTAGGCTGGCTTCACACTGCAGTTTTTTCACTGATCAGTGTCCATCCAGTTTGTGTACCAAAACCCGGAGAGGAACTAGGAGAGGAATTGAAAGATTGACACCTGTTCTGGGTTTTGGAGACACTCCTGGTTTTGGTACACAAACTGGATGGACACTGATCAGCGAAAAAACTGCAGTATGAAGCCAGCCTTAGGAGTAATTGCTCCTTATTTGTGGCTTTAGTATTTGTGCCTTATTCTCTTTTTATGTTTTATGCACTTTTTAAGTTGTTTTTCTTTTTAAGTCTTTTACATAGAGATTTTTTTTTAGACAACTTTGCTTATCCTCATGTTCTAGATAGATCTATGAGATCAAACATAGCTCATCTCCCTTCAGTAGTATCTGTAGCAAGGTTTTTGGAGCAGTTTTTTATTTAGTGCAATTTTGAAAAACTTGATGAAAGACAAAAGCATTTATGATTTGGTGCCAAATTCATAAAACCATGTGCACTGTTTTTAATTATTTTATCTATTATCTATTATTTTTAGAAGAATTTGGTGCAAAAAAACTACAGCAAATACCACAAGCCAAAAAAAAGAAAGTGACTTCAACGATTGCAAAAGAAGAATCAGGCCCAAAAAGAAAGATTTACTAAGGCTGTTTTCACACTTCGGTCAGGTCAGATCAGGTCAGGTTTTGTGTTTCAAAACCAGGAGAGGAACTTGCAGAGAAAAAGTATAATTAAAAGATTGACACCTGTTCTAGGTTTTGGAGTCACTCCTGGTTTTGACACCCAAAACCTGACCTGATCTGACCTGACCTGACCACAGTGTGAAGACAGCCTAAGACTGGTGCATTTCTACACCTATTACATTAATTAGGGTTAGTTGCATTTTTTCATTGCCTTTTGAGTGCATTTTTTAAATATGTTTATCACGTTTTTTGTGCCACAAACAACTTATTCAACCCTTCTTGCTGAAAACACATGCACACTTGGCTGAGCTGAGCATGCATATGTATAGGGGTGAGGGTTCCAAGATGGCAGAGAGAAATCTATTCATGTACATTGTAATACTCACTTGTAGTGCTGCAAACATTAACATTTCCTCCTCAGTGCAATCAATTTCTCCTAAGAGGATAGCCCAACGTGCTTGTTCAAACAGCTGGTTTATACGGACAGCGTCATACTAAAAGATTGGAAAGGTTATATTAGATTTACACAAAGTTCAACTTCAGCAAACAAGATATGATGTAGCTCTAATAATATTTCTTGTACACAGTTTCTTTTTCTTAAATGAAGTACACAGTGCTCCGATGAAAATCCCTTTGGAAAATTGCAAAATGTTTGCCCAACTTTGCTAAAATGGACGGAGCAGGAGCGGGACAGAGGCAGCAGGGGGCGTAATGTCACAACTCATCTAATTCATGACAATCTGTGCTGTACCTTATTCCAGAAATCAGATGCTCCTTGTTTATTAGGATAAGCCTCTTAAGGTGGGGTCACACGCGGCGATCTGGCCTGCGATGTCGGAAGCGATGCGCGGGTGCCCGCTCGCTTCCGACATCGCAGGCCAGCTGTCACACGGCACGACGTTGCCGGTGACGCGGCGGCGATGTAGGCGGAGCCATCGCTCGCTGGGCTGGGCTAAGCCCAGCGAGCGATGGCTCAGAAACACTGCAATATAGGCTGGATCGCGCCGCCAACAGTGTCAGACGGCGCGATCCAGCCTAATCGCTGGTCACAGGTTGACAGGTTTATGAACATGTTCATAAACCTGTCAACCTGCGACCAGCGATAATTTGCAGTTGCGTCGCGCTGTCACACAGCGCGACGCACTTGCAATATCGCCCGCGACTTCGCTGTGACGTCACTTTGCGGCGATGTCGCGGGCGAGATCGCCGCGTGTGACCCCACCTTTAGGCTAGGTTCACATTATGTTTGTGCTGTCCGTTTAATGGATCCATTTGACAGCACAAACACAATGTAACGGATGCGTTAACGCATCCATAGACTTGCATTCAACAAATGCATACTAACGCATGCCAAAAAGGACGTGTGTTTGCAAATACGCGTGTGTTGAAACGCACAGGCAAACGTGGACCACAACGTTTTTCTGTCCACTAGACGCCAAAAGCAATATAATTACAGTCCCTGACAGAAGTTATAACGCTTATCCATGTTATATAAATAAAAGTTTATAACCTGATGTTAAATTCATCCTTTGGTTGTAGAAATTATTCTTTTGAAAGCTGAAACCCTCCAAAATGTGGTTTAGGTTAAGAAAATAAGTTGGCATCAATGCTGAAATATTGATCATTTAATGAACACAGAATGGTCAGATTTTGGCAAGACAAAAGTGTTGTCGCCCACAGAAAGTAATGAGATATTCAAACTAATAATTAACTTCAAATACAAATATATGTTGCATAACATTGGTGAATGAAGTTGTGGTGCTATTAGAGGCATCTATTATATAAAAGCCGAAGGCCATTTCCGGAAAACCCGAAGGGTACTTCCGTGATGGTCTAAGGCCAGGGCTGGTGACGTCAGCCAGTGCAGAGTAGCCGGGCGCAGCCCGGCTACAGGCACCGGCACAGGAACGTTCCGACCTCGGAAGTTCCGTGTGCCCTACAGCCTCTCCCCTCCACCCTCTGCCCTCCAGCCACTAGCCTACATACCGGCGGGGCAGGGGGGGGCCATTGCCCGCCACCTCGGGGGGCCACACAACCTCTGGGGGTACCCGTGCTCCCAAACGCCCGCCGCGCGCCTGGAGAGGAGGGAGGGCGGGACTTCCTGTCCTGCAGCTCTGCCCGCCCCTCCTCTCCTCCTACACCAGACGCGCGGCCCACAGTGAGTCTGCAGCCCCACACGGTCCTCTGCCCCCTCCAGCCTGTGCCCCCTCAGTCCCCTCTGCCCCATTCCAGCCTGTGCCCCCTCAGTCCCCTCTGCCCCCTCCAGCCTGTGCCCGCTCCAGCCTGTGCCCACTCAGCCCCCTCTGCCCCCTCCAGCCTGTGCCCCCTCAGTCCCCTCTGCCCCCTCCAGCCTGTGCCCCCTCAGTCCCCTCTGCCCCATTCCAGCCTGTGCCCCCTCAGTCCCCTCTGCCCCCTCCAGCCTGTGCCCCCTCCAGCCTGTGCCCACTCAGTCCCCTCTGCCCCCTCCAGCCTGTGCCCCCTCAGTCCCCTCTGCCCCCTCCAGCCTGTGGCCCCTCAGTCCCCTCTGACCCCTCCAGCCTGTGCCCCCTCAGTCCCCTCTGCCCCCTCCAGCCTGTGCCCCCTCAGTCCCCTCTGCCCCCTCCAGCCTGTGCCCCCTCAGTCCCCTCTGCCCCCTCCAGCCTGTGCCCCCTCAGTCCCCTCTGCCCCCTCCAGCCTGTGCCCCCTCAGTCCCCTCTGCCCCCTCCAGCCTGTGCCCCCTCAGTCCCCTCTGACCCCTCCAGCCTGTGCCCCCTCAGTCTCCTCTGCCCCCTCCAGCCTGTGCCCCCTCAGTCCCCTCTGCCCCCTCCAGCCTGTGCCCCCTCAGTCCCCTCTGCCCCCTCCAGCCTGTGCCCCCTCAGTCCCCTCTGCCCCCTCCAGCCTGTGCCTCCTCAGTCCCCTCTGCCCCCTCCAGCCTGTGCCCCCTCAGTCCCCTCTGCCCCCTCCAGCCTGTGCCCCCTCAGTCCCCTCTGCCCCCTCCAGCCTGTCCTCTGCACGCACTCACTGCTAACCACTGAGCCACCGCACTCATTGCTACCCACTTAGCCACCGCACTCACTGCTAACCACTGCGCCACCGCACTCACTGCACCACCACACTCACTGCTACCCACTGAGCCACCGCACTCACTGCTACCCACTGAGCCACCGCAGTCACTGCTACCCACTGAGCCACCGCACTCACTGCTACCCACTGAGCCACCGCACTCACTGCTTCCCACTGAGCCACCGCACTCACTGCTTCTCACTGAGCCACCGCACTCACTGCTACCCACTGAGCCACCGCACTCACTGCTACCCACTGAGCCACCGCACTCACTGCTACCCACTGAGCCACCGCACTCACTGCTACCCACTGAGCCACCGCACTCACTGCTACCCACTGAGCCACCGCACTCACTGCTACCCACTGAGCCACCGCACTCACTGCTACCCACTGAGCCACCGCACTCACTGCTACCCACTGAGTCACCGCACTCACTGCTACCCACTGAGCCACCGCACTCACTGCTACCCACTGAGCCACCGCACTCACTGCTACCCACTGAGCCACCGCACTCACTGCTACCCACTGAGCCACCGCACTCACTGCTACCCACTGAGCCACCGCACTCACTGCTACCCACTGAGCCACCGCACTCACTGCTACCCACTGAGCCACCGCACTCACTGCTACCCACTGAGCCACCGCACTCACTGCTACCCACTGAGCCACCGAACTCACTGCTACCCACTGAGCCACCGAACTCACTGCTACCCACTCAGCCACCGCACTCACTGCTACCCACTGAGCCACCGCACTCACTGCTACCCACTGAGCCACCGCACTCACTGCTACCCACTGAGCCACCGAACTCACTGCTACCCACTGAGCCACCGCACTCACTGCTACCCACTGAGCCACCGAACTCACTGCTACCCACTCAGCCACCGCACTCACTGCTACCCACTGCGCCACCGCACTCACTGCTACCCACTGAGCCACCCCACTCACTGCTACCCACTGAGCCACCGCACTCACTGCTACCCACTGAGCCACCGCACTCACTGCTACCCACTGAGCCACCGTACTCACTGCTACCCACTGAGCCACCGCACTCACTGCTACCCACTGAGCCACCGCACTCACTGCTACCCACTGAGCCACCGCACTCACTGCTACCCACTGAGCCACCGCACTCACTGTTACCCACTGAGCCACCACACTCACTGCTGCCCACTGAGCCACCACACTCACTGCTACCCACTGAGCCACCGCACTCACTGCTACCCACTGAGCCACCGCACTCACTGCTAACCACTGAGCCACCGTATACTCTGCTACCCACTGAGCCACCTGTATACACACAATTAATTTCACCGCACTCCCCTAACTATTAGTAAATAAACTATATATAGATTCTAGACTACCCGATTTTTTAGAATCGGGCCGCCATCTAGTCTAATATATAATCACCCTAACGCACTTCCGTAAGTTTCGGCACTGTTTCCGTCGTCGTGTTCGTGGCTGCCAAACTTACGGAAGTGCGTTAGGGTCATCTCCCTCCACGCTCCACGCTCCCCGGTCTCCCCTCCACGCTCCTCGGTCTTCCCTCCAAGCTCCCCGGTCTCCCCTCCACGCTCCACGCTCCCCGATCTCCCTCCACGCTCCCCGGTCTCCCCTCCACGCTCCCTGGAGAGCTTGGTAACCAAGGCCGCGGTCGGATAACTAAGGGGCGTGTCCGCACCACACACCCAGCCCCAGCCGCATCCATTAAGGTGTCTGCTGAGCCCAGGGGTGGCCGGAACAGGCCCAAGGGGACCACCCCAATCACATAATAATAGGCTGGATGCCACCTCCCCCTTAGATTCCTCACTGCTTCCAGGATCATGGCATCACAAGGGAGGAACCGCGGTGCATGATGGGAGATGTAGTCTACAGGGGACTAAAAATGTTGCAGAGCTGAAGAGACAGCTCTGATCACACAGAGATAGAGGAGATCTGCGGCTTCTTCATACACAGTCTCCTGCACTGAAGAGTGAGATTATATGTGTGTGTGTATACTGTATGTATGTGTGTATGCTGTATGTGTGTGTATACTGTATGTGTCTGTGTGTGTATACTATATATGTGTGTGTGTTTATACTGTATATGTGTTTGTGTACTGTACATGTGTGTGTGTATACTGTATATATGTGTATACTGTATATGTGTTGTGTATACTGTGTGTGTATACTGTATGTGTGTGTATACTGTATATGTGTGTGTGTATACTGTATGTCTGTGTATACTGTATATGTGTGTGTATACTGTGTGTGTATACTGTATGTGTGTGTATACTGTATGTGTGTGTGTATATACTATATATGTGTGTGTGTATATACTGTATATGTGTGTGTGTATACTGTATATATGTGTATACTGTATATGTGTCTGACTATACTGTATGTGTGTGTATATGTGCGTGTGTGTATACTGTATGTGTGTGTGTAAACTGTATATGTGTGTAAACTGTATATGTGTGTATACTGTATATGTGTGTATGTATACTGTATGTGTGTGTATACTGTATATGTGTGTGTATATACTGTATGTGTGTGTGTGTGTATACTGTATATATGTGTATACTGTATATATGTGTATACTGTATATGTGTGTATACTGTATGTGTGTGTATACTGTATGTGTCTGTGTGTGTATACTATATATGTGTGTGTGTCTATACTGTATATGTGTTTGTGTACTGTACATGTGTGTGTGTATACTGTATACATGTGTATACTGTATATGTGTGTGTATACTGTGTGTGTATACTGTATGTGTGTGTATACTGTATATGTGTGTGTGTATACTGTATGTCTGTGTATACTGTATTTGTGTGTATACTGTATGTGTGTGTGTATATACTATATATGTGTGTGTGTATACTGTATATGTGTGTGTGTATACTGTATATATGTGTATACTGTATATGTGTCTGTCTATACTGTATGTGTGTGTGTATATGTGCGTGTGTGTATACTGTATGTGTGGTGTAAACTGTATATGTGTGTATACTGTATATGTGTGTTGTGTATACTGTATGTGTATGTATACTGTATGTGTGTATACTGTATGTGTGTATACTGTATATGTGTGTGTATATACTGTATGTGTGTGTGTATACTGTATATATGTGTATACTGTATATGTGTGTGTGTATACTGTATGTGTGTGTGTGTATGCTGTAGTGTGTGTGTGTGTAAACTGTATGTGTGTGTATACTGTATATGTGTGTGTGTATACTGTATGTGTGTGTATACTGTATATGTGTGTGTATATACTGTATATGTGTGTGTGTGTGTATACTGTATGTGTGTGTATACTGTATATATGTGTATACTGTATGGGTGTGTGTGTATACTGTATGTGTGTGTATACTGTATGTGTCTGTATACTGTATGTGTGTATACTGTATATCTGTGTGTTTCTACACTATATATGTGTGTGTATACTGTATATGTGTGTATACTGTATATGTGTGTGTGTATACTGTATATGTGTGTGTGTATACTGTATATATGTGTATGTGTCTGTGTATACTGTATGTGTGTGTGTGTGTGTATACTGTATGTGTGTGTATACTGTATATGTGTGTATACTGTATGTGTGTGTGTATATACTGTATATGTGTGTGTGTATACTGTATATATGTGTATACTGTATGTGTGTCTGTGTATACTGTATATGTGTGTGTATACTGTATGTGTGTGTGTACTGTATGTGTGGTGTGTATACTGTATGTGTGTATATTGTATGTGTGTGTATATATACTGTATATTGTGTGTGTCTATACTGTATGTGTGTGTATACTGTATATGTGTGTGTATACTGTATATGTGTGTGTGTGTACTGTATATATGTTATACTATATATGTGTCTGTGTATACTGTATGTGCGATGGCGTCCACACAATATAGAGCAATAGCGTCCACACAATATGGAACAATGGCGTCCACACAATATGGAGCAATGGCGTCCACACAATATAGAGCTATAGCGTCCACACAATATGGAACAATGGTGTCCACACAATATAGAGCAATAGCGTCCACACAATATGGAGCAATGGCGTCCACACAATATGGAACAATGGCGTCCACACAATATAGAGCAATAGCGTCCACACAATATAGAGCAATAGCGTCCACACAATATGGAGCAATGGCATCCACACAATATAGAGCAATAGCGTCCACACAATATGGAACAATGGCGTCCACACAATATAGAGCAATGGCGTCCACACAATATGGAGCAATGGCGTCCACACAATATAGAGCAATAGCGTCCACACAATATAGAGCAATAGCGTCCACACAATATGGAACAATGGCGTCCACACAATATAGAGCAATAGCATCCACACAATATGGAGTAATGGTGTCCACACAATATAGAGCAATGGCGTCCACACAATATGGAGCAATGGCGTCCACACAATATAGAGCAATAGCGTCCACACAATATGGAGCAATGTCGTCCACACAATATAGGGCAATAGCGTCCACACAATATGGAGCAATGGTGTCCACACAATATAGAGCAATAGCGTCCACACAATATGGAACAATAGCGTCCACACAATATAGAGCAATAGCGTCCACACAATATGGAGCAATGGCATCCACACAATATAGAGCAATAGCGTCCACACAATATGGAACAATGGCGTCCACACAATATAGAGCAATAGCGTCCACACAATATGGAGCAATGGCGTCCACACAATATAGAGCAATAGCGTCCACACAATATAGAGCAATAGCGTCCACACAATATGGAACAATGGCGTCACACAATATAGAGCAATAGCGTCCACACAATATGGAGTAATGGTGTCCACACAATATAGAGCAATGGCGTCCACACAATATGGAGCAATGGCGTCCACACAATATAGAGCAATAGCGTCCACACAATATGGAGCAATGTCGTCCACACAATATAGGGCAATAGCGTCCACACAATATGGAGCAATGGTGTCCACACAATATAGAGCAATAGCGTCCACACAATATGGAGCAATGGCGTCCACACAATATAGGGCAATAGCGTCCACACAATATGGAGCAATGTCGTCCACACAATATAGAGCAATAGCGTCCACACAATATGGAGCAATGTCGTCCACACAATATAGAGCAATAGCGTCCACACAATATGGAACAATGGCGTCCACACAATATAGAGCAATAGCGTCCACACAATATGGAGCAATGGCGTCCACACAATATAGGGCAATAGCGTCCACACAATATGGAGCAATGGCGTCCACACAATATAGAGCAATAGCGTCCACACAATATGGAACAATGGCGTCCACACAATATGGAGCACTGGCGTCCACACAATATAGACCAATAGCGTCCACACAATATGGAACAATGGTGTCCACACAATATAGGGCAATAGCGTCCACACAATATGGAACAATGGTGTCCACACAATATGGAGCAATGGCGTCCACACAATATGGAGCAATGGCGTCCACACAATATAGAGCAATAGCGTCCACACAATATGGAACAATGGCGTCCACACAATATGGAGCAATGGCGTCCACACAATATAGAGCAATAGCTTCCACACAATATGGAACAATAGTGTCCACACAATATAGGGCAATGGCGTCCACACAATATGGAGCAATGGCGTCCACACAATATAGGGCAATGGCGTCCACACAATATGGAGTAATGACATCCACACAATATGGGGTAATGGCGTCCACACAATATAGAGCAATAGCGTCCACACAATATGGAACAATGGTGTCCACACAATATAGAGCAATAGCGTCCACACAATATGGAGCAATGGTGTCCACACAATATAGAGCAATAGCGTCCACACAATATGGAACAATGGCGTCCACACAATATAGAGCAATAGCGTCCACACAATATGGAGCAATGGTGTCCACACAATATAGAGCAATGGTGTCCACACAATATGGAACAATGGCGTCCACACAATATAGAGCAATAGCGTCCACACAATATGGAACAATGGCGTGCACACAATATGGAGCAATGGTGTCCACACAATATAGAGCAATAGCGTCCACACAATATGGAGCAATGGCGTCCACACAATATAGGGCAATAGCGTCCACACAATATGGAGCAATGGCGTCCACACAATATAGAGCAATGGCGTCCACACAATATAGGGCAATAGCGTCCACACAATATGGAACAATGGCGTCCACACAATATAGAGCAATAGCGTCCACACAATATGGAACAATAGTGTCCACACAATATAGGGCAATGGCGTCCCACACAATATGGAGCAATGGCGTCCACACAATATAGGGCAATGGCGTCCACACAATATGGAGTAATGACATCCACACAATATGGGGTAATGGCGTCCACATTCTCTCCAGGACGAGGCCTCTGCCACTACCACAAGCACTTGAAGAATTTAGATAATGGCAGACGTAAACATAATATTAGAGGGGACATACTAAAAAGAATGATGAAAAGGAATAAATAGAATAAATAGAATCAAGATTATACCTTATTAGGTATATATTATGTAGGTGTATAAAAGGTTTCTTGGGCGTCTTAGACATGGCCATTAGGGATGGGCGAATCTACTCGCTAGGACTCGTTACTCGGCGAGTAGTAAGGGACTCGCAGGACTCGGTACTCTGCGAGTTTCCAGCGATTACTCGCATAGTAAACGAGTCCAATGCAAATCAATATCAATCCTAGTTTTGTCAGAAACGCTGACAAAACTAGGATTGCCTTTGTCTTGCATTAGACTCGGCTACTGTGCCAGTGATAGCAGGGAAACTAGCTAAGTAACTGCTGTTACTTTGCGAGCCGAGTCCAGCTGTCTTCTCTGTGCAGCTCCAGGGTCCTAGAGCCGCCTGCTCACAGACATGATGTAGCAGAGCTGAGATTGTTCTCAGTCTGCTCATCCCTGTGCATAGACATCTATATCTATGCACAGGGGATGTAGCAGAGAGGACATTGCGTTTTGGACTACGTCGGACGGAAGAGGATTTTTTTAATTAAAGATGGAGTCCCTAATGGCTTTTTATTTTATTTCAAATAAAATTTTTTCTCTGTGTTGTGTTTTTTTAACCCTTTATTGGAGATTCTTAGTGGCTGGGTCAAACGTGGCCTGACATTAAGAATCTCGGGCTTAATACCAGCTTGTATAACAAAGCTGGTATTAACCCCTTTATTACCCAGCGTGCCACCGCCACCAGGGCCGCTGGAAGAGCGGGGTTCAACGCCAGAGGATGGCGCTTCAATGAACGCGCCATTTTCTGGGGCGGCTGCGGGCTGCAGTTTGCAGCGGGGGGTGCCCAGAAAGCTTGGGCATCCCTGCGCTGCGGATTCCAGCCCCCAGCTGCTTAGCTGTACCTGGCTAGACATAGAAATTGTGCAGAGCCCCACGCATTTTTTTTAAATTATTTCATGAAATTCTGAGATTCTGACTCTGAGATTCTGACTCTGAGACTCTGACTCTGAGACTCTGACTCTGAGACTCTGACTCTGAGACTCTGACTCTGATTCCGAGACTCTGACTCTGACTCTGAGACTCTGACTCTGATTCCGAGACTCTGACTCTGACTCTGAGACTCTGACTCTGAGACTCTGACTCTGAGACTCTGACTCTGAGACTCTGACTCTGAGACTCTGACTCTGAGATTCTGACTCTGAGACTCTGACTCTGAGACTCTGACTCTGACTCTGACTCTGAGACTCTGACTCTGACTCTGAGACTCTGACTCTGAGACTCTGACTCTGACTCTGAGACTCTGACTCTGACTCTGAGACTCTGACTCTGACTGAGACTCTGACTCTGACTCTGAGACTCTGACTCTGACTCTGAGACTCTGACTCTGACTCTGAGACTCTGACTCTGACTCTGAGACTCTGAGACTGTAATTCTTTGTACTTGACGCTGAGACACATTAAAGGTGCCAGCCACCTCTGCAGTGGAGCTCTGTCTTCAGCCTCTTGAAAATCAAGGCTTTGGTTGCACGGTGGATTTTTGGCATGTTGTCAGAGAGTTGCAGTTCAAGTGAAGTTCTGGGGTACTGGGTTTCTTTTTATACACACCCACTAATTAACCGATCATTTACTGAGCACAGGTGAGGATGTAAACTAGGATTGGGTGCATTATATGACCAGGCAACAAAACATTTGTCTTGCCAAAATCTGACCATTCTGTGTTTATTAAATGATCAATATTTCAGCATTAATGGCAATTTATTTTCTTAACCTAAACCACATGGGAGGGTTTCAGCTTTCAAAAGAGTAATTTATACAACCAATGCATTAATTTAACGTCAGGTTATAAGCTTTCATTTACATAACATGGATAAGTGACATAACTTTTGTCAGTGACTGTACAATGCAGCAGATATGTGCAGATCTGCAGCATTGCGTTATGTTACGTTTGCAATACATGATAGGATAGATAGAAAGATAGATAAATGAATAGGATAGAAAGAGATATAAATAGATGGTAGAAAAGCTTTCCCTGTGTCCCTGCTTTGTCTGCTACTTCCGGTGCCGCTCATGAAAATTCACCTATCGGTCCAGGAGCAGCAGATAGCAGCAGACAGAGCGGGGACACAGAGCAGGGACATTGGTAATGCATTTCTAACATCTATACAGTATTTCTATCTATCCTATCTCTTCCTATCCTATTCATCTATCTATCTGATATTGCGCTTAAGTTTTTGAAGTATCAAAAACGTATGCACTATACAATGACTCAAAATGTCACTTTGCTGTCTCTTACAACAGAATCCGTTAACATTTTCGTTGTAACGGACAGTACAAGTGTAATGTGAACCTAGCCTAAATAAATCAGGAGGGACTGACTTAAACACACTCCTCATCAAAACCAGCAACGTCTTGATGAAATATCTAAGATGCCTGTGGTATGTGCCCACGTTGCAGATTTGGTGCAATTTTGTGACAAATCTACATGCCTATCTGGCAGCCAACAAAGTCTATGAGAATTCTGAAGTGTTGTTGTGGCGCCCCTGTGGATCCAGTCGCCACAGTGGTACTGCACCCCTGTTAGGGTGTAGTATCCCACTCTCGGGTAAGAGGGGTACAGACCTTTACTGGGACACCCAGGCTATGCACTAGGAATGATTGTAGTGGGGCTGGGTGGTGAAGGAAGTAGTTAGAGGGAGCAGTTGGGAAGGAGTGCGGTCAGGAAGAACACACGTAGAGGATGTGGGGCAAGTGACAAAGAGTATAAATAGAGTGGAAAGATCTAGAACGGTGGAGAGACAGTTTTACAGTAGAGAGGAGAGTTGCTGCAGAATGGGATCTGATCCACTGTGCTTGTACTGTACAATGCAGCATTTTGGACGCAATGGTAATAAGCTGCATCCAAAATGTTGCTATTCCAGATTGTGTGCATGTAGCTTTATGGTAATTCGTGGTCTAATGACCTATTGGCACATCATGCGATAGTAAAAATTAACCTGAAGCATTACAAAAAGGCTCAACCAATTATACCTCAGACAATTAGAGGATACTTAGGCATTTCCAAAAGCCACAGAGAATATGAGGATGTATGATAATCCAAGAGTCTATTTTATTTCTTTATCTATTCTTCAATGTAAAAAAAAGTACTTTCGATAGGTAATAATAAAAATGTATGTTTATTTCATACATACATCACAGTATGTATAATGGGCACAATAGTTTAAATCTATTTTTCTCTAGTTATCAGGTAGGTGATTTAATTCTTATAGCGACTAATGTTACCAATTAATTAATGCTAATAAATTATTGTATAGATAGTCCTACTGAGCAACAGATGCTAGAACAGTATAGTATACAGAGAATACTTACAAAAAAGAGAACAGAGTCTAAACGTATCCTATGAAGGGCTAGTTATAGTAACAGTCTAATGACGATATATGCAAGTGCCATATTTATTGCTGACACCATCAACTGAACATTACAAGCATCACCAAAGTGTATATACATTACAGACCAAAACATTCTGGTACCATGAGGGATAGACAAATATGGCTGACACTGAAAGCTAGTGGTAAACAGTAAAAGTGTATGAGACAAAGTCCATGTATGATATGGTGCACGCAGGTGTATACCATACTCACTATTAAATATATTACAAGTAAAAGTTACATGTGCAAATAACATACCGCCCTTAAGGTACCTTTACACGCCGCAATATTTGCTGGCGATATGAGGCGATCTAACGTGCGCGTGCATGTTTTTCATGCTCGCCTCAGATCGCCGATGGCGCTATTACACGCTGCAATTTTGCCCTCAACCTAAGGCGATGTGTCACCCCGGAAATCACCTCACCCACAGCGGAACCAATCTGGACGACTTCCCTCATCGCTTCACACGCTGCAATCCCCAAAGCAATGTGGGCGTACATGTGGCGAGAACATAGGCGTTATGATTGGTCAGCCTGCTGTGGACAGCTGGCTAATACATGACGCCATTGAAGATGTGTGTGTTGCTGAATGGACAGCTCTTCAAATATGGCACCCTGTGAACTGACAGCCAATGGGAACACAGTAGTCACTACCAATCATCGCAGACGGGGCGCGGACTCCAGCACGCTGTGGCACGCCTACGGGAAATCAATAGGCGATGCAGATTCCATCACTATCGCCCTATCACACGTCAAAAAACGGGAATCTCGCCTTCATGATTGCCTCTGATTTTGGAGCAGTGCTCTGAAATCAGGAACCAGGCGACAGGCGATTTGTTGCCGCCAAATTCTCCAAATACACGCCGCAACTGGGAGGCAATTTACGGCGATAGTTGCAGGGCAACATATCGCTGTCAGTATTCCCAGCAATTATTGCGGCGTGTAAACGTACCTTTATGCACCTAAAGTGCTGAACAGAGTAGGTCTCAACCCACTCATCCATGACAACCTAAGCAGTCAGGTACAGCACACCTGTGTTTAGGGCTCAGACCCCCGACAGGTGTTTCCAACCTTCTTCCAGGGGGCTGTGAGGAGAGTGCAAGAAGGTGCCTTAAATAGCCCCCATATTAAATCATTATTGGGGATAGATGGAATTAAGCTATTCAGCTGGGACTAGCGCATCGTCAGCAGGTATCCAGCACCTTTTCCGGGATCGAAAGCGAATTTCCAGTGACATCACTTTGACTGGAAATTACTCATCTACTCCTACCACACATGCGCGGTCTACTGGCCCACGCTATGCATGCGCAATCCATCCGTGGCTGATGACTGTGGGTGATGGCAATAATCAATGACCTGTATTTTATGTGGGAATAAGGCATCCACTGCAGCGCGGGCCAGTTGACAGCGCATGTGTGGTAGGACATGTCTATTCCCGGAAGTGGCGCTGTATGCCTGCCAGCGATGCGCTGGTCCCAGCTGCACATCTGAATTCCATCTATCCCCAATAATGATGTAATAAGGGGGCTATTTAAGGCATCTTCTTGCACTCCCCTCACAGCCCCCTTGAAGAAGGTTTGAAGAACGTGTCGGGGTCTGAGCCCTAGACACTGGTATGCTGTACCTGACTGATTAGGTTGTCATGGGTGAGTGGGTTAAGACCTAGTCTGTTCAGCACTTTAGGTGCATAAGGACGTTATGTTATTTGCACATGTAACTTTTACTTCTAATGGTACCTTTACACGCCACTACCAAAGGTTAGAAACCACCGGGTGTCGCAAGTGCACGCGCGTGTTTCAACGCTTCCTAACGGTACCTGATACCGCAATTACACGCCGCTACAAGGTGCACCACAGTAGGTTTTTTCGATCCCCGGAAGTACCGACGGGTGCCGCAGGTTACCTTCTGTGGAGCACCTTCCCTCATTTATATGCCGCTACCACAAGGGAATATGGGAGGACCTGGGGCAGCAGGGACAACACATAGGCGTGCCAGAGTTGTGGATTACGAGACGCTCGTACGGTGATTGGACAAAGCAATAACATCATGATTGGCCAGTCAGCGCAGGGAGGCTGGCTAATACATGACGCGACAGCAAATGTGTAGTGACTGGTCATCTCGTTAAATATGCCGCCCTGTGCAGGGACAGCCAATGGGTACACAGTACTTCCCACCAATGATAGCTGATGGGGCCTGGTATACATGACGCTCAAGCACGCCCCAGGTAACTCAAATACCGTACCTGTTCCCACGATTATACGCCGCTACCATAGGGTTTCTACCTGCTTGTTTTTGAGCAAGGCTGAAAGACAGGTTTCCAAAGATCTAAAAGCAGAAGTGACATTCCCTGAGGAAGGAGTTGGGAGATAACTCCGAAACATGTTGGACTAATAAAGAAGAATCCTGTTTAATTCAGACATTCCCTTGTGGCTGGTTTTTATCTCCATTAATTGAAGTGGCAGCGCGGACCCACGGTACTTTGTCCTACAAGCAGGTTTCCAAAGAGACTGGTGGCAACAACCTGAATTACACGCTGCTACCTCGCAGTGTTTTGAAGGTACAAGGTACAATTGTCTTCGACACCCGGTGGTTTCTAACCTTCGGTAGCGGCGTGTAAAGGTACCATTATATGTATAACTGTGAACATACACCTGCATGTACCATATCATACCTGGACTTTGTCAACTGTTTACCCGTGCCACTAGCTATCAGTGTCAGCCATATTTGTCTATCCCTCATGGTACCAGAATGTTTTGGTCTGTAATGCATATACACTTTGGTGATGTTTGTAATGTTTAATTGATGGTGTCACAGTAATAAATATGGCACTTGCATATATCATCTCTTGGACTGTTACTATAACTAGCCCTTCAAAGGATATGTTCAGAGTCTGTTCTCTTTTTAGTAAACATTGTGTTTGAGTCGTATCCATTCAGAAAACCAAACAGGAGTGGTGTCTCCGGTCCGCGCTGCTGTATTGTGTGTGCTGCTCCTTTATTTGACCTCTCACTTGATGAGAGGTCAAATAAAGGAACAGCGCATACAAGCATTGTCTTCCTTCGAATAATTTTGGGCAGCAGCGCTGACCGAAGACACCACTCCTGTTTGGTCTTCTGAATCCTTTCCCACAGTGCACGTGGCGGTGTGGGTCCTGCGGCAGCTGTAACTCAGGCGTACAAGCCGGTTGTGGGTGATCACAACCTGACCAGGTGAGCGAGTTACCCGTGATTGATCCTTTGGTTTCTTGTTTCTTAGGGTACGGACACACTGGCGTGAAAGTCGGACGACTGAAATGCGAGTTTTTCTCACATTGCAGTTGGACCAATGTTAGTTAATTTCCAAGAACACATTTGCGAGTGTCGGGCATTTTCTTCTCGTCCGAGAGATGGATGAAAAAGCCGTCGCAACATGCTGCGACAGTATGCGATTCAAGCGCTACACTCGCCAATGCAAGTCTATGGGTCCAACAAAATCACGGACCGCACACAGACCATCCGAGAGGCATCTGTTTTTTTCACTGATACATTATCATTCTGCAGCTGGGAACACTGTAAAATGTTCCTGTAAATGATTATACAGTAATAACTGCTGAGAAAAAAAACGGATTGCACATGGACAGCACACAGAAGCCACACTGATCAAAAAATGGATGACACTCGTACGACTCTCGGGAACGATAATCGGACCACATTTTTTCTCGTCTGTGTGTTTCCACCCTTATACAGAGAATATGTAGTGTATTCAGATGAGAACTGCAAAGCACGGTACACACAGTGCATTTTTGGAAGCAATTTATACTGCAGTTTTTTCACAAAACTGCATGCAAATCCTTAGCCAGCAAAAGTCAATGAGAATTCTGAAGTTTTGTGCACGTTCTTTATTTTTTCCCTTGCAGATGTGGTGCAGAAAGAAACTGGCAGAATGTCAATTATTGCAACGTTTCTGCAGCATTTTTCCGCCCCAAATGCATGAAGAAAACAAATAAAAAACATGATGCATTTACGCTGCCAGGAGATGGAAATTTGGTGCAGAAATTTCAGCAACCAAATATTTAATGAGCGCTCATAGCCTAAATATCATAGTGAAATATTATCTACAATGTTGTTATTATCATTAGTATTACTATTATTATTATTTATAGAACACTATTGATTCCATCAGGGGCTGGCTGGTCCAGGGGGCAGGGGGGCAAACGCCCCCCAGGCCAGTGGTGAAGCTGCAGTTTTGGGGCCGCCCTGGCCATCTGTCATGTTGGTTTATGAGGCTGCTCTGCCCCTGAAGCTCACTGCTCACTTGCCACTGCTGTGTCGTTGCCACTCAGGCCGAAATTTGTCAGCCAGCCCCTGGATTGCATGGTGCTGTACAGGAGAAAGTGTTACACACAAACAAGTTAAAAATACAATGAACATACTAACAGTGACAGACCGATACAGAGGGGAGAGAAGACCCTGCCCTTGCGGGCTTACATTTTACAGGACAATGGGGAGGGAGACAGTTGGAAGGGTCTGCTCTTGTGGTGGTGGAGCGTCGGGTCCAATGGTGGTAGTGCGCCAGGTCCAGTGGTGGTGGAGCACCAACTCCAGTGGTGGTAAGGTGGCACCGTGGTCATTGCAGTCTGTAGGTTGTTCTGAAGAGATGGAACCTTCAAGCAGAACCTGAAAACCTGAGTGTGGGGGACAGTCGGACGTTTTGCTCGGGCAAAGTCTTGCAGACAGTTAGATGAGGAACATACAAGTGTGGAAGAAAGAAGGAGGTCTTGACAAGATTGAAGATTACGAGTTGGATGATATCGGGAGATTAGTTCAGAGATATATGGGGGGTACAGATTTTGGATGGCTTTGTAAGTCAGTGTTAGTAGTTTGAATACGCTGGTGAATTGGGAGCCTGTAGAGATTAGCAGAGGGAAGAAGTGGAGGAATAGCGAGGAGACAGGTGCATTAGTCGAGCAGCAGAGTTAAGGACAGATTTGAGAGGTGCAAGAGTGTTAGCAGGGAGGCCACAGAGGAGGAGGTTGCAGCAGTCGAGACGGGAGATGATGAGGGCATGCACTAGTAGTTTAGTAGGTTGAGGGTTGAGGAAGGGATGGATTCTGGAAATATTTTTGAATTGGAGGCGGCAGGAGGTGGCAAGGGCTTGGATGTGTGGTTTGAAGGACAGGGCAGACTCAAGGGTTACTTCGAGGCAGCGGACTTCAGGTTGAGGGCAAAGTGTAATGTCATTTATTGTGATAGATAAATCTGGTAAGAAAGGTGCGTGTGACGGAGGAGTTCGGTTTTGTCTACATTGAGTTTTAGGAAGTGAGAAGAGAAGAAGAAGGATATGGCTGATAGAAACTCTGGGATTCTGGACAGGAGAGAGGTGACATCTGGGCCAGAGAGAAATATCTGAGTGTCATCAGCGTACAGGTGACACTGGAAGCCATGGGACTTTCATATTGTAGATTGTCATTATCTGCATATATCTCGGGTGTATGGTTACATGTGTCTACAGGTTATAACCATATTTTTTCCTACCTTTGGATTCAGGTCATAGAAGCAGTAATACTTAAATCTCAATAAAAGCAGCTCATCTTCCTGGATGCCTTGTTCCATCAGAGACCTAGATGAATCCAACCACCTGCAAAGATGGAATTCAAGGGAAGAATAAAGGATTTACTTCTCTGTTATCGTACAACCATGAGTTATAGTGTAAACAGGTACATGGATGCACTATACAGAAAATGCAGACTCAATGATAACAGTGGAATAAGATGGATATTTATTAACTAATTATGAGCGAGCGCTAAAATGCTTGAGTGCTTGATACTGGAAATTGAGCTGGTTGGACGCTCAGACGGGCTCATTTCGAGTAATGAGCATAATGCAAATCTATGGGAACGCAAGCATTTTTCCAGAAAACCCTACCAGGAGGGCAGGAAAATCTCTCAATAGGATGAAAATAGCACCCAAATGGAATCAGAACAGCAATGGAAGACACCTGGACGCATCTTTGACCCACAGTTGGCTGCTGGGAACAATGTTGTCAGTGCATTAGGCTATATGTAGAAATTGCGTTTTTATTGCATTTTGTTTTTGCGTTTTTGAGTTCAGATTTGTCACACATCCTGAAAGAAATCCTGATGCCAGCAAAGTCAGTGAAGATCCTGAAGTCTGCACATGTTGCTTATTTGTTATTTGAAGATTTGGTGCAGCAAATAATCTGCAGCATGTCAATACTATGGATGTGTGCGAAACGTTGAGTATTTTGGTTGGAAACATTTCTGCACCATTTCTGCATCTCTTAGCAGGAAAAATACAGCAGCTTAAATGTAAGTTTTTCCAGTGTATGATATAGCATTAATTGGTGTCCAAAAAAATGCTAGAAAAAATGTAAGGGCCGCTTTACACACACCAACTTCTGTGTCCAACTTCTGAACAGATCTCTGGTTGCAGTGAAATCATGGACACATTGTTCCATTGTACACAGCCACAAAATGGAGCAATGTGTCCATGAGTTCACTGCAACCAGAGATCTGTTCAGAAGTTGGTCACAGAAGTTGGTGTGTGTAAAGCGGCCCTAAGTCAAAAACGCATGCAAAATGCATCAAAACCCTGATAATAACCCCAGGCTGCAGAACTGTAACAGACACTAGAGCTCTGAGGACTGTCGGCATTATCAGCGCCCGTACAATACCCCCAAGTGCTGTCTTACCACACTGGTCCCCTGATTAACCTCAGAAGGACGAAGAGAAGGGGAAGGTGGGGGGTAAATGCATTAGGTCGTGACTCCTTGATGAGGTTATATATTCTGGAATTATTTTTTGAGAAGTTAAGATAATCACAACGGGGAAATACAATGAGAGATTGCCCAGCTAGAAGGATGGAAGAGGAATAAATATCATAAATCATAAATATAGGGCAGCACCGTGCTTCTATATGGTGCCCGCAACCAAAGCCGTCCACTATCAGCTCCCAATATATACGTTTATGAATAAAGTTGCAGCACTCTGGTCCTTTCTTGTGCAAAAAGGCTCTTTTTTATTGCAGCATGGTATACAATGCATTGGACCTTAGTGCTGCGACTTTATTCATAAACGTATATATATACATATATATATATATATATTTATACACTGTGAGCAGAATTATTAGGCTATTTGTATTTTAAAGGAATATTTTTATTAATCAACAACTATGTTCTCAATCAACCCAAAAGACTCAAATATCAAAGCTTAATATTTTTGGAAGTTGGACTTGTTTTTTTTTAGATTTGGCTATCTTAGGAGGATATCTGTTTGTGCAGGTAACTATTACTGTGCAGAATTATTAGGCAACTTAATAAAAACCAAATATATTCCCATCTCACTTGTTTATTTTCCCCAGGTAAACTAATATAACTGCACAAAATTTAGAGTAAAAACATTTCTGACATGCAAAAATAAAACCCCAAAAAATTAGTGACCAATATAGCCATCTTTCTTTATGATGACACTCAGCAGCCTCCATCCATAGATTCTGTCAGTTGCTTGATCTGTTTACGGTCAACATTGCGTGCAGCAGCCACCAAGCCTCCCAGACACTGTTCCCAGAGGTGTACTGTTTTCCCTCCCTGTAGATCTCACATTTTATGAGGGACCACAGGTTCTCTATGGGGTTCAGATCAGGTGAACAAGGGGGCCATGTCATTAGTTTTTTCTTCTTTTAGACCTTTACTGGCCAGCTACGCTGTGGAGTAGTTGGAGGCATGTGATAGAGCATTGTCCTGCATGAAAATCATGTTTTTCTTGAACGATACTGACTTCTTCCTGTACCACTGCTTGAAGAAGTTGTCTTCCAGAAACTGGCAGTAGGGTCCGGGAGTTGAGCTTCACTCCATCCTCAACCCAAAAAGGTCCCACAAGTTCATCTTTGATGATACCAGCCCATACCAATACCCCACCTCCACCTTGCTGGCATCTGAGTCGGAGTGGAGCTCTTTGCCCTTTACTTATCCAGCCTCTGGACCATCCATCTGGCCCATCAAGAGTCACTCTCATTTCATCAGTCCATAAAACCTTTGAAAAATCAGTCTTAAGATATTTCTTGGCCCAGTCTTGATGTTTTATCTTATGTTACATGTTCAAAGGTGGTCGTTTTTCAGGCTTCCTTACCTTGGCCATGTCCCTGAGTATGGCACACCTTGTGCTTTTTGGAACTCCAGTAACGTTGCAGCTCTGAAATATGGCAAAACTGGTGGTAAATGGCATCTTGGCAGCTTCATGCTTGATTTTCCTCAATTCATGGGCAGTTATTTGCGCCTTTTTCGCCCAACACGCTTCTTGCGACCCTGTTGGCTATTTGCCATGAAACGCTTGATTGTTCGGTGATCACGCTTCAAAGGTTTGGCAATTTCAAGACTGCTGCATGCCTCTGCAAGACATCTCACAATTTTGGACTTTTCAGAGCCCGTCAAATCTCTCTTCTGACCCATTTTTCCAAAGGAAAGGCATTTGCCTAATAATTAAGCACACCTTATATAGGATGTTGATGTCATTAGACCACACCCCTCCTCATTACAGAGATGCACATCACCTGATTTACTTAATTGGTAGTTGGCTCTCAAGCCTGTACAGCTTGGAGTAGGACAACATGTATAAAAAGTATCATGTGATTAAAATACTAATTTGCCTAATAATTCTGCACACAGTGTATATATACAGTCATTATACAGAAAAGTATGTTTCCTAACACTTTTTCCTAGCCTGTATGCCTCTAATCCAAAACTATCCCTCGTCCTCCAGCTATCCCTACACTGAATGCAGGTAAAAGTAGTTTTGCTAGAATAAATGATAGTATTTAGCCCTGAAAATTACTTTTGTTTGTAGGTTGTGACCATAGTATAAGTATAGAATGACGGTAAGACAATAAACCCTCACGATATGTTTTCTCTAATCCAACTACATGGAGATATATATGAGAAAACTTACACACAAAACCTGAGAGGTCATACATTACAATCTAGAGGAACTAAAAGGTTATAAACAAAGTATAACAATTGTATTCTACAACATAATTAATATCTACAGGAGCATCTCAATGAATTCGAATATCATCAAAAAGATAATTTTTTTTGCAGTAATTCAATATGTAAATGAAACACAATTTTTATATAGTGTCATTACACAGTGATCTATTTCAAGTGTTAATTTATGTTAATGTTGATGATTATGGCTTACAGCCAATGAAAACCCAAAGGTCATTATTTCAGAAAATTAAAGAAGGGAGAATGAAGGGTCTGGGAGATACAATATGACCTAAATAGGAATCAGAGGCTTCATCTTGTGTGGTTGTGAGAGTCACAACCACTATAAAAGCATATCACCGCTGCTGGAGTCCCCAGCATGGTGCATATAGAGTAGGGAGGATGAAGGGTTAAAAACTGCGCTGCCGTGTTCCACAATACATCAAAGGGTGACTATATTATTGATTTATTAGTCAACTCGTTTCAGGGCTCCCTGGCCCCTTCCTCAGGACATATCAATATCATATTGCCATGTTTCAGGGTGTTTCTGGGTGCCCTGAAACACGTTGACTAATAAATAAAGGTTATATTCACCCCTTGATGTCTCGTGGATTATGACAGCTGGATTTTAACCTTTCATTCTCCCTACTTTTACTTTCTGAGATAATGACCTTTGGGTTTTCATTGGCTGTAAGCCATAATCATCAACATTTACAGAAATAAACACTTGAAATAGATCATTCTGTTTGTAATGATTCTAAATAACATATGTTTCACTTTTTAAACTGAATTACTGAAAAAAATTAAGTTTTTGATGATATTGTAATTCATTGAGAAGTACCTGTAAGTACTAGCCAATCTTTAAATTATAATAGCGATAAAACCAGGATAATGTCACAGCATGGGAACATTTATGCAATTCCTCACTCTACTCTGTGTAATACCATTGAACGAAATTTGAAGGGCCATATTATAGAGGTCTATAGAATTTAAGTTGTTCTCTGTATAGTTTCAGTTTCTCCTTACTTCATTTATCTACCTCTTTGTAGTTTCTGTTACTTTCTTATCTTCTTGATCATTTATTATTCTCTATGTCTCTCCCTCCGTGTTGACATTTCATTAAGATTTTTCTTTCAAGACCTCTTCTCACCTTTCTTTGTTTTTGAAACTGAAAACTCATTGATCAACTAGTTTCTTATCTATATTGCAAAATCCGGCTTACCTTTTCTGTTGCTTAGCATGCTTGTGTATGACTTGTTGATGGGTATCTAATAATTGCTGACATATTTCTTGAAGTTTTTATTTTAAACCAGATCATGTATATAAATCAAATCATTTTAATTATGTAATCCCTCTAAATGTACTACATATTCAGTAAAATATTTGTTTATGGCAAGACACTTACCCAGTATTTAGTCGTGCCTTATCAATCAGTGTCCTGGGCTGATGCATTTGAGAGAGGATATCTGGAGAAGAGATCGGCTGACTTAGAGCTAAGATGTTGCAGTTTTGATCGGCTAGCGGACTATCCGTAAACCATGTGATTGTGGAAGAGGCAGGGGTACCATTGACAGGATCGTACATTGGTGTCATTGTCTTACTGTATAATCCAGGACTACCTATAGAATGAGAAGTTTGTCAGCCATCAGAAAACTTTCACTGAACTAACTATATATTCATTATAGTTTTACACATGCAATAAAAAGTTGAACTGTACACTATAAATGAAAGACATGTAGTAGAATACCGTTCTTCATGTTTAAGCGATTAGTAAAAGGCTTAAATGACTTGTCCACCGGGGCAATGGGGTACTTGGAACTGGACGTCAGTTCCGCTGGGGGGATGTGTCACGGGGGTCGAGGCCCGGCTTCGTGGCCCTGGGCAAGGTCAATAAAAAGCGGGGGAAACAGTTTCTAGAGACTATCGTGACTAC
This sequence comes from Allobates femoralis, assembly GCA_033576535.1. NCBI lineage: Eukaryota > Metazoa > Chordata > Amphibia > Anura > Aromobatidae > Allobates > Allobates femoralis. The sequence continues at coordinate 538,468,295 of JARQOC010000001.1, forward strand.
AATTTTTTATTTATCCAAAATTTAACCTTTATAATATTTACACATCAACCATGGTCTCCACATCTTTCGAATTTCTTCCCCTCTGGTTCTAGATTGGTATAACATCATTTCATTTTGACACTGTATATTTAACCTCTCTATTACATTTTTTATAAGTGGAGGGTTAACCTCTTTCCATTTAGTTGCTACCGTCAAACGAGCGGCTATTAGCACATGCGAAACAATGCCTCTCATTTGTTTTGGTAACCTATTCATACCCATATGTAAGATTACCTGAGATATTTTTATTTGAATTGTTTCTCCAGTAATTTCTTTGATTAATTCTATCAGCCCGGTCCAGAAAGACCCTAAGGCCGGGCATGCAAACCAAGTGTGTATCAAAGATCCCACCTGGCCGCACCCTTTCCAACATAATTTAGAGTATTTAGTATTCATTTTTGCTATTCTGTCCGGGCATAAATACCACCTCATTTGTGTTTTTTTTATTTGCTCTACATGATTTATACACGCAGTGTATTTTTTAATTTCACTTATACTATTTCCCCATTCTTCCAATGTTAACTCCTCTCCTAACTCCTGTTCCCATTTTTTCATGTAGGCCAATTTACTTTCATTCACCGGATTAATTAAAATTTTATAACATTTAGATAGGCATTTCATGTTATTCCCTCCTATCATAATATATCTCAAAATGTCTTCTTCCTTCCCATGCACTCCGTTTCCTCTATATGAATTTTTATTTAAACAATGTTTGATTTGCAGATATTGGTAGAAATATCTACGTATTCCCTCAAATTTACCAGCCACTTGATCAAACGGTAATACTCCCATTGGTCCCTCTATCTCTCCTAATGTTTGTATTCCTGCATCCTTCCAGTTTTGTAGGTTTAAATATGGGACATGTGGTTCTATGGATAGGATAGATAATGATGTTCTCATCGACCTGTTATGATTGGGGGTTAATGATCTCCAAACTCGTAAGGCCGCTTGCATTGTCAATAGTGGCGGTACAGTTGTGCTTCGCTGTAATATTTCCGCTTCCATTATAAATCGAGTCGAGCCCCGTCTAGAATAGACCTTCTCAATCTCCAACCATTTATGATCTTTCCGCATTTGCCACCAATCACGGAGCCCTCCTATTATAGACGCTTTATGATATAAACTTAAATCTGGTATCCCCATTCCCCCTTTATCCAAAGGTAGGACTAGTACATTTCTCGCTATCCGAGATTTTTTACCCGCCCATATAAATTTACTAATCAATCTTTGTAATTCAGTAATATATTTTTTAGGAATTTCGAGGGGAAGTGATCTAAGATAATACAAAATCTTAGGCAACACTATCATTTTTATAATATTAATTCTTGCTATCCAGGATAGTGTGGTTTGACGTACTTCCTCAATCACCTTTTTAATTTGTCTATACAAGATAGTGAAATTCACTGTTATTAGTTTCTTTGATGGTGTCAACCTGATTCCTAAGTATTGAAGCCCATTCTCTGACCACTGAAATGCGCACAGTTCTTTTATATACTGTTTACTATTTGAGGGTATAGCTATAGGTAATATTACCGATTTATCAACATTTATTTTATAGTAAGAGACTTTGCTATACGCTTCCAATTCATTTAATATCGCCTTAATCGATTGCTCTACCTTCTCACAGGAAATAATGATATCATCCGCATACATATTAATTTTATGTGCTTCTTTCCCTACCATGATTCCCGAGATTAATGATGAATTCCTGATCCTCACAGCAAGTGGTTCCAAACATAAGGCAAAAATTATTGGGGATAGGGGACATCCTTGTCGGGTCCCATTTGTTATATTAAAGACATCCGACATTGTTCCTGCAATCCATACTTTTGCTGAAGGGGCCGAGTATACTGCAGATATTGCCGACAAAATTGATCCTTCAAAGCCAAACTTTTTCAATACTGCAAAAAGATACCCCCAGTGCACCCTGTCAAAGGCCTTCTCTGCGTCCAATGACAGGAATGCACTGGGGGAACCAGATACTTCTGCTATTTGTACCAGATTTACCATACGTCTTATACCATCTTCCCTATCGCGCACAAAACCTACCTGATCTGGTTTTATCAAAATAGAGATTATTTGATTTATTCTAGATGCGAGTAATTTCGTAAAAATCTTCACATCACCATTCAACAATGCAATCGGCCTCAGGTTCTGGGGTCTGTTTGGTGATTTACCTGTCTTTGGTATAGTGACTATAGTAGCTTCGAGATTACTGCCTGCAATAAAGCCTCTTTCCCTCCAAAGTTCACAGCATCTTACCAAAAAGGGGACTAGTTCCTCCGAATATTCTCGATAATAACTATTGGGGAACCCGTCTGGACCCGGGGCGCTCCCTTTTCTTGTTTGTTTTATAATCTTCCCAATTTCTTCTCTCGTTATCGGTGCGTTTAAATGTAACAACTGAGTTTCTGTAATTTTTGGTAAATTACATTCATCTAAATATTTCTTTATTCCCTTCTCTGATGGTTGAGGGGTGTCCGGATCATCTTTTAAATTATATAATTTTAGATAATATTTAGCCATCTCCTCTGCAATTTCTGATGGTCTTCTACTTACTGTTCCATCTTTTTTAATAATATATTCAATCCTAGATTTTATTTCTTTTTTCCGCACTCTCCGAGCTAACAGGGCTCCCCCTTTATCTCCTTCAGCATAAAATTTCATCTGTAATTTTCGCATATTATCTGCATGTGTCTGTAACAAACTCTCTCTCAATTTGAATCTGATCTCCTGTATTTCAGCTGATATAGGTATAGTGGAGGCCTCTTTATTACGAACCTCTAAAGTTTGTAATCTATTAATCAGTTCTTTTCTATATTTCTCTTTTTTACGTTTAAGTATTGCAGCTTGTTGAATACAGACACCCCTTATCACCACTTTATGTGCTAACCATAAACACTCGTCATTTATCTCTTCATTATCATTTGTATTAAAGTATTCCTTCAGGGCTAATTTTATTTTTCCCGCTACTTCCTCATTTAATAACAACCTCTCACTCAGACGCCATCTCCTTATCAAGGGATGGGAGTCCGCGTGAGAGATTTCCAAATAGATTGACGCATGATCAGACCATGTTATTAGTCCGATGTCCGCATTCGTGCTGCTTGTCAAGATATTATCGTCGACCAAAATATAGTCTATTCGACTATACGTTCGGTGACGATTTGAAAAGAACGTAAAATCTTTTTCTGACGAGTGTATATACCTCCATACATCATGATAGTGATATTCCCAGATTAGCTCTTTCATCTCCCCTCGACTCCCTATACCCCCTTTAGTTGTATCTAGCTCTCTACTCATAGGCAAATTAAAATCTCCACATATTACCTTATTACCCTGAGCTACTTCTTTTATTTTTTGAAAACACCGTTTAATAAACTTCTTTTGTCCCATATTAGGAGTATATATTGTCGCAACTGTATATAGTGCCCCATTTATTCTACAAATCAGAACCAAGAGTCTACCTTCTAAATCTTCACATTTTTGAACTAACTCAAATGTTACTGTGTTTTTAATCAGGATACATACTCCTGCCTTCTTAACTTTATTATTAGAAAAGAAACTGTGCGGAAAATTTTTATGTTGGAATCTACCATTATCTTTTCCCAATAGATGTGTCTCCTGCAGACAAATAATATCTGCCTGAGCTCTCTCAACCTCTTTCCATATCATACCTCTTTTACCTGGAGCATTCATACCTCTCACATTTAAGGACATAATTTTTATCTTCATTTTAAATTGGGCCAGATTTTTTCCCCAAAGTTTGACCCATTTTTATAAAAAAAAATTATCATAGCTATGTTTTCTTATAACTTCTATAAAGATTAACAAATATATACCAAAGATGATTTTGTACATGCATGAAGAATAGAAAAAAAAAAAAAAAAAAAAAAAACACAACATTAATCTACACCAATACATATAACAAACATTATGGCCGATCTCCTGAGCCATAATAAGGCGCCCTGTTCCTTGGGCTACGGGCTGAACATATCTGCCATATCGGGAGCCTAGAGCACAAATACTTGTCTCCAGGAATGTCTATGGAGCTGCCCACGAGGCCTCATTTCTTCCCTCTTAAACTTTCTTCCATTCTGGTCTTATTTTCCTCCCCTGTATTATTTTTGCTGGGGCAAAGTCTATCTTCCAAGCAGTTAACTTCCCTTCCGCATCTTTAGGCGAAAAACAGGTTACAGTCTTATCTTCATATACAATATGTAATTTAACTGGGTTAAATCCCCACTTATATCTAACATTGGCATCTCTTAGAGCTGTGCAAACATGTGCATAATCCCTTCTTGCGTCTAAAGTAGCTGCTGACAAATCTGGAAATACTTTAAGACCTTGAAATTCTTTTGGTAACATTTGGGATTTCCTAATTTGTTGAATAAATGCCTCTTTAATTGGAAAACGCAACATCCTAACCAAAATATCTCTCGGTAGTGCAGCATCTAAATGTTTCGGTTTTGGAGTCCTATGCACTCTCTCTATTAATATATCCTCAGGTGACCGATCCTGCAGAACAGCAATGAAAAACTTAATCATGAAGGGCTCCAATTGATGGTCTCTTACATCCTCAGGGATTCCCCAGATTCTTATATTCTGTTTTCTGGATCTATCTTCCAAGTCATTTAATTTCATATGTACTGTGCCCAGCTCATTCTTTAATAACTTATTTTCATCTACCAATGCATTTATTGTAGATGTATATTCTGCCATCTGGTCCTCTATATAAGATGTTCTCTCACCCACTACATCCAAATCTTTTCTTATCTCATTTAACATATCATACATGTCTTCTCTCAGAGAAGTTCGCACCATGGTAATAAATTCTTCCATATCTCCCCTTGTTAATGGGGCATCCATGGCACCTCTGCTGTTCCCTCTGCTCTGATTTCCACTATTGGGAGGGGGACTCACATTATTACCCCCCCCCTGCTGCTCCTGCTTGTGATCTTAGATCCTTAAGAGGTGATGCTGGTGTCACTTTCCCCTTAGCATGTACCTTTTGTCCTGCTGGATAAAAGTCTGGCAGCCGTGGGGGGGGATGTATGCTTCACAGCTTTCCCCCTCGTCATCATTTATACTGAGTGCGGCTATACCGGACTCTGTACTGTAATGTTGCGAACTGGGGTGTTTTTTTTTTTTTTTTTTTTTTTTTTGTTTGTTATAGTATGTACAAGGAACCACAAATAATGGTGATCTTGTAGTGCCTTGTATTACATTGTGATGAAAATGTATTTTCTTTTCTTTTTGTTGTGTATTGTTTAAAAGAGAAAATTAATAAAAATTTACGTAAAAAAAAAAAAAAAAAATAGAGACTATCGTGACGCCACCTGTGGTGTGCAGCTATGAGTAGCTGCTGCTGCAGTGGGGACCCCTGGGGATGATGGGAGTAGCAGCAGGGATGTTGAGCCCTCCTCGGGCTTGGTCTCCAGGGCAACCGTGTAGTCTAAGTTGGTGCAGGGTCCACAGTACACTCAGGCCGTCTCCGGCTGCCAGTTCACTAAATCAGTCTGTCTCCTCTCAGTATAGAGCTTTAACCGGGTTTACTTTCCTGCTTGGCAGATGGTTACAACACAGTCAGTACAATTGCGGCTCCGGTGTGGTCTAAGCAGCTGGGATGGCTCATCTGCATCACCCCCTTTCATGTTCCTTTCGGGCCTTTCTGGTCTTTCCACACGCTAGCTATGGTCCAGAGGTCATGGGCTTTCAGTGGGCAACCATCCGGGTCACCTAGCCCTAGTACGATGGCCTTCCTTTTGAGTTTGGGTCTCGGGACATAAAGACCCCGCACCCCGCTGGGGTTCGTGGTTGGAGCATTCAGCGTCCTTGCCACTTCTGCAGAGCCGGCACTCTGGTTCCAGCCCAGTCCCTCGGTGTTCCCGCTGACTTGAGCACACCTTAGACTTCCTCTGTCTTTCACCTCGGGTCACAGCCCTGGACCCGGGCTAGCCTCATAGTGGCACAGGCCGCTGGGTTCGTGTTCTCTCAGTCCTTTATCGTGGTGTTCGTGTGTCTCCTCTGACTCCTCAGACTGCTTGGCTGACTGGTCTCTTATCCCACTAACTGGCTGAACACTCTCCCTCGACTCGCTAACTGCCTTGGTGTTGTCTGTCTGTCCTTTTTGTTGTATTGGTACCTCCCCTAACCGGGTCCTTCTCTAACTCTCCACCCTCCACCTGGCTCCTGTTGCTGGAAATAGAGTACATAGACATGGAATCGGGAGTGTGTTGGGTGTTTGTGTGGGGTGACCAACTTACAAATCCCGGCTGCTTCGCCATCTAGTGGCGACCTGTTTGCAGGGGCGCCACACATAATTAAATGGTGTAATGACAAGACCAATTGAGGTGAATTAAGGGAATTTTTTTTCCTTTTGCCCGCTACTGGTTCTGGTCAAAGCACACTCTTAGGAGCAATTCCATACTATTTAAGCCCACATTATCAGCTACATTGTAATTTAGTCTTAGGCCAGGGCTCCACTTGAGAGAGCGATGCTAGAGACTTGCACGTGTCTCGCATCACATCCCCCGGCACGACTGCCAGCTCCCCGGACAGAAGTGTGGCGCTCATTTATTTCTATGCAGTTCCGCACTCCTGTCTAGGTCATGCGAGGGATACGATGCAAGACACATGTGAGTCTGTTTCATCGCTCTCGCAAGTGGAGCCCCAGTTTTACAAATGAATTCTGGTATGGAGAAATTTTCACTCAGACTCAGAATATGAGAGCACTACTAGATTGGTGGGGGCCACAAGCTACGATTACCACCTATTTCAGAAAAGGAGCAGCGGCTGATCATCTACTTTATTCCATTCTTTGTCTATGGAGCTGTACTTTACTATCTCTGATAGCCCCATCTGTCCAGATTTTGCTCATTCTGGGTCCTCATGGTGACTAGCCTGTGTATTTTGTCTGATGAACTTTCTCATTGGGAAACATATAATTTTTTAAAAGGTTATTTCTTTTACATTATTTTTTTTTCATAATCTCTATATAAACAAGAATATATGTTAAACCTTAAATGCCTGAAGGTACACCCTTTTTTTCTAAGATTGCAGCTTTATACTCCCTTGGCATTCGCTCAAGCAGCTTCATCTGGTAGTCAATTCGACTTACTTTACTATCCAACAGCATAAAAGGCAGACCCAGAAGGGCTGAGCACTTCTTGGATGCTTTAAATTCAGTCTGTGTTCATTTCATTGCAAATGATCTCAATTTGGTAAAGTCAGGTAATTGTGGCGGACATGATATCTCATGTAGTATTCCATCCCACTGGTCACGTAGCCCTTATATAGCCTGGAGGTGTGTTTTGTTTTTTTTCCCACTGTCATTGCAGAATGCTGAACTTGAATTTGGGGGTGTGTTTCTAGTGCAACTGTTACTGATTTTATTCCACCCTCTCCTGCTTCCTAGTGAGCGCCAAGTGTACAAATCTCCACTCACCTTTTCTGCATCTCAAAAAGACATGGCGGTTGGTACTAATAATAAAAAAATGTAACTAATCAGTCCACAGTAGAAATTTCCAGCTATCTAAAGTGTAGCCATTGTGATTCATGTCTCAGACAATTTTCTTCTAGTTTGCAGTCCTCAGCAGTTGATTATTTTCATGAATTTGACCATTAATGCCTGCTTCTTGTAGTCTTATCTTTACAGTTGGATTGGAGATGTTCTTGCTACTTGAGGTCTCCGCACCATTTCTGAGGGCTGTTATCTAAGATACTGTCAATTTCAGTTTTCTGAGGCTGATAACTTTGATGAACTCATCCTCTGCAGCATAGGCAATTCTTGGCCTTTTTTGGGGACAGTCCTATTGAGTGCCAGTTTCACCACACAGTGGTTGATGGTTTTCATGACTATGTGTTAGGTTACTTTTTAGGTTTGAACATTTTTTTTTCAATTGACTGACCCTCATTCATTAAAGTATTGATGGACTATGGAACTATGTTCTTTGTGATTTTGCTGCCTTAATTCTAAATCTACAAAGTGCACATTCCAGTAAGAACAAGAAAAACCATTCCATGACAGGTGTGTCCAACTGTTGACGGTCTACTTACTGTTTAGAGACTTCAACTTCATCTCTATGCGCACTGATAGCAGAGAGAGGCTACTTTGATAACTGTCTGACCATAAGTCTGACCAGGAGAGGGTTAGGGGTGATCATTTAATAAACACATTTACACATGATTTCCATATACCTTCTTTATCCTATCATCTTGGTACTCAAGTTATCTTGTTGTTGTCATTCGATAGTAACATTGGGGCAGATGTATGAAAACTGTCTAAATAAAAAAAATGGTCTCTGTTGCCCTCAGAAATCAGTCACAGGACAGCTATCATTTCAGGTTCCACTCTGGAAAAATAAAAGCTGTGCTGTGACTTCTTGCACTTGGTAATAGAGATATTTTTCCCAGATGGAGGATAATGTTTTTATGGTCATGTGACTTTCACACATATAACAGGCTTGCTACACTACAGTTATCACACATGTATGTTGTGATGGGCCAAGCATCAAGTATAACTTTGCTTTATACAAAAGTAGTAGAAGTCTAGAATACCCTTTGACAATCTACAAATCGATACATTTTTTTAACAATACACATTCCAGAGGGAGACTCCTATACTAGAGGGATATATATAGAGGGATACTATTTTTCAATTGCCATTTTTAGAGATTGCTACCCGTTTGAGTCAGTGCCCAACATCAATCCCTTGAGTCAGTGCCCAACATCAATCCCTGCCAATAACAACTGACACATAATTCCCTCAAAAGCTTAATCAATGGTATCATTCAAGTCAAACCATGCTTTGTCCTGTTGAGAGGAGACATCCTGAAATAATAGGGTGCATGTGGGTGTCTGGGCTGGTTAAAAACCCTGGTAATGTTGCAAGGGTCCTTAACGAGTTAAACATTAATTTTTTAACCATAGAGCATTAACCATAAGACTTCATACATAAATAGTCACTGTTATATCCCAAATCTGCATTCATTGTTTTTCCTTCAGATAGATAAACTATGCTTTAGGCCAGCATCACACGTTCATGTTTCCGGTACGTGTGGCATCCTCTTTTTATATGTACATGAGACACAGACACATGCAGACACATGAAATTCTATAGGTATCATTACACGTCCATGTTTTCACATGGTCTGTGTGGACCATACATGTGTCCGTGTGCTGCACGGTTATCTAATAGATGCCTCGACATTATTAACCCATGGGCTTGATGCGAGCTGACATTACAAAGCTGGCATCCATGCCAAATATACCAAATGTCATTACCCAGTTTGCTAACGCACCAGGGCAGAGAAGAGCCAGGGCGTAGCGCCAGGATTGACACATGTAATAGAGGCGCCAATTCTGGGGCGACTGCGGCCTGCTATTTTTAGGCTGGGGAGCGCTAATGACCATGGCCCTTTTCGATCCTGAGAATACCAGACTCCAACTGTTGATTTTACCTTGGTTGGTTTTCCAAAATGTGAGGTACTCTACGCAGTTTTTTAAAATTATTTATTTATGAATATGCAATTAGCCAAAATAGCATGGGGTGACCTCTATTTTGGGTCACAGCCAAGGTAAAGCCATCAGCTGTGGCATGCAGGCTTCAGCCATCTGCTTTACCCCAGCTGGCGACCAAAAATACGGGGGACCCGACATTATTATTTTTTTTTTACTAATTGTTTATTGTTTAGTTAAATGCAAGTCAAGAAAGGGGCTAAAGAGTGCAAACTTGCAATCTATGAGGAGGTGGGACATTATATAGGCTTCTGACATGTATCTATATATCTGTTTATGTACGTACCTATCTATTTATCTATCCTTTTTTTCGATCTGTCATCAATGATCATTTCTCTATCTTTTTACATCTTTTAACACATAAAAAAAAATATTTCAGGAACATGCATTTTTCTCTGGTACATGTCACACGGATGTCACAGACAGACATACGAATAGCACATGGTTGACACATAGATAACACATATGGATGCTCAGATTGCCATACGGAGATCAAAAATGGACTGTGTAACACATGCGTTTTTTTCAATGGATGTATGCAAATTGTCTATTCAGTGAGGAAGTAGATGAACTCTAGTGCCACCTAATAAAGATAGCAATCCTAAAAGTCATAATTAACTCTTTAACAAGCCTTTTAATTGATTCAGGATTTGTGCCAGATCAGAGGGGTGTTCAATGGATGTGTGACTCTGGCTTTGTAATGATGAAGGGCAAGCATCCTTAAACAGCTATTAACAGATGGGCTCCTGGCTTGGCTGAAATCCCTGGTCATGTTGCCTAAAGAGTTGGACAATGACTTCCATTGTATTTATTTCCAAAAAGTAGCACCAATGAGAATTTCCTTCCTTCTGAGAGAATACTGTTACACATAGTGCTTTGGTGATAGGTTTTAAAGGAGTTATCCGGGATTTAGTGAACAAAATTGCGCCTAAGCACTAACAGCCAGGTAGCTGGCACCTTACCTGCCTGCTGTACTTGGCGTCGCTTACGCCGACATGGATTTTACAGTTTCCCCTTATGTAATGTCTACAGAAGGGTGGCTTCTCCGCTCTGTTAACGGGCATCATAGCCGACATCATGCTGATTGACAGCCGGCTCCCCCAATTAGGTAGTGAGGAGCGGGCTGCCAATCAGCATGAGCTAGGCTGTCTCGTTCCTTCCACAGAGTAGAGTGGAAAAGACGCCTCTGCTCTGTTTACATGGCTATGCTGTCCCCGGTATTAGCGGTCTGTGAACGTTGTGTACCACAAATGAATGGCGACGAGTACAAAAGGCTTACTTCTTGTCTAAAAATAAAACAGCATTAGTATGTATTACTCAATAGAATACTGAAGGCATATTATGTTACAAGACATAGACACAAACCAATTATTTACAGGAACCGACTTTTATGATGAAATGTTCATTTTCTTTACCTAATGATCCGGAGTTACTTGTGGGACAGTCCAAGTTTATAACTTCTTCCAGCATTGTATCCTTGACATCTTTTTTCTTTTTCTTCTTCACAGAATCTTCCAAAGGTTTTAACAAAGAAAGTTCTTCGGGTCTTCTAATATCTAAGATCACAAAAATAGTTCAATAAACTCAATAAACTCCACTCACAATCGCTGGATTTATATACGGGGGGCGCCACTGAATAGTCAAGAGGATCGGTCTATTGAGCATACAAAAACACTATCGCAATGTGGAGGAAAAAGTAGTATACCAAAAAGCAATGATCACCCAATAGAATAAATTTTAGTTAAATACCTTCAAACGTCTATACAATACAAGATTAAGAAAAAGCACAACACGGCATAATAAAAAAATCAAACTGACCACAGAGGGCGAGTGATACACCACATTTACAGTACCGCAATGAATGTACATACAATTTTAGGTTAATTTACCATAATAAAAAATTGAAAAACACGTCTCCTACTTGACATTGCCAGCACAATAATAGCCTGCTTACACAAAAATATACCTGTGTGTCTATTCCTTATCAATTTACTCCTTAGTGATGCAAGATAGTAGAAACAAGATAGCAAAAAATGTTGCAAAGGCATACGTTAGAGCTCAAAATCATGGGGGTAGAGAAATGGAAGAAAATCAAAGGTAAATAAACCAAGTGGGGTGTAAATGTGGGGAAAGCACTCCACAGGTATCGCCGCCCTAAAATGAATAGGCAGGGTACACCTGAAACAGCTGCCTATTTATTTTGAGGAGGCAATACCACTTTTAGGCTACATTCACACTGTGCGTTTTTGGTCTGTTTTTGCTCATCAGTATTTGTTGCCAAAACCAGGAGTGGATGATAACTACAGTTTCTATTATACTTTTCCTCTGCTCCACTCCTGGTTTTGGCTACAAAAACTCACAGTGTGAATGTAGCCTTATTGCAAAGTTATGGTGAGCAAAAAAAAACCTAATTTTGGTGTTTTGACTTAATTTTTCCGTTATGCAATTTACTGATCAGGTTAATTGTTTTCATAATTTTATATTTATACATATATATTGGTCTGGGGAACTAGCTTTCTACGTTATGGAGAGGAATCTGCCTGCCGCCATAAGGAAAGAGATAAGCTGATAAGGAGGCTTATAGCCACAAATCTCCTCTGGGAAATATGCAAATTGTCACTTCAGTGAGGAAGTGAGAAACTCTAATGTTTGGGGTTCTGATTTGGCACAAATCCTAGGTCATATTAAAAGGCTTGTTAAAGAGTCGATTATGACTTTAAGGATTGCTACCCTTATTGGGTGGCATTTGAGTTTCTCACTTGCTCATTGAAGTGACAATGTACACATATATTGGGCATTTCTGAATGCAGAAATATCAAACGTCTATTTTTTTTAAATACTTTTTTTTTAATGGAGCAAAAGAGGGGTGGTTTGATTTTTTTATGTTTTTTTCATACTTTAAAAAACTTTTTTTCACCATTCAACATTGCAATTACTTCTGCAGTACAGAGCTATGCTAATGCTAGAGAGGTGGCATTGGACTTTGGGATTAACAGCATTCAAATACTGTTTAAATTTGTATCCCAAGTTTGGAAGTTTTCACCTGTCTTTTAGATAGGGAATCACTTTTCAGATCTGACCACTGGAACCCCCACGATCCCATGATCCCAAGAACCGCGACACTGAAGAGCACCATATGAATAGAGCTATGGCAGATCATATGCACTGCTGCACCATTCACTTATGGCTTTTCAAATAACTCCTTTAAAGGGACTCAGTCAGGTAAATTTTCAGTATGATACTAATAGTACCCTTGAATAGTGCCTGGTCAGACCTTCCAGAATATGTAAAAATCATTACTGTATCCTTAGTAGTTCTCTTGCTATAAACACCTTCACACCATGCAGGCAGCTGCTTCACTAGTCCAGTCCATTACTTTCACTCTCTAGTAGTCTGCAGTATGTAAACGTTATTTAAATAACCAGGCCTATCCAAGCTGTTATTCTGTAACACACATCTGTGCTCAAGTTACACTGAAAATCTCAGGCTTCTGCAGGCTGATTAGGAGGGGTAGGGAGAGGGGAGGTGTTAGGTGTTTGCTATCTGGGAGAGATTTCTATCTGTTCATATGAACGTTGGTTTTCCTGCATACCTGTAACATGTCTATCTGCTGAGCAAATGATCAAATGTTCATATAAACACAAAGAAATATCTGCATATGTTACACATATGCCTCAGATACACACAATGTCACTGCTTAATACTGGAGAGAAATGAAAATGTCAGAGCTGTAGCTGCTAAGAGCACATACCTCCTCCCACATCCTTTCTCCTCTGCAGTGAGTGCCCGGAGAACCGCACACACCGAAGGATGTGTGCCCTCTCTGCCTGCATGCGAGTGACTTCTGCTGAACCTCTTGTATGCAGGGCAGTGATGTAGCAACATGAATATTCATTCCCTGCAGCAGAAAACTAAGTGATCACTCACTGTAATTGACAGATGGAATGAATCTCTTTTTTTTTGCAGTTTACAGAAAATAGGGTGAGTATAACTAGAAGAAAAACATGAAAAGAAAGAGCTTCACCAGAGGAATTAGAAAATGATATCAGTTACATATGGATTTTTGATCTGACAGATTCCCTTTAAGAGAATGGTGAGGGGCATGATGAAGTGATAACAAAATTCATTGATCATGGGTGATGGGTGTTATAGTATATGGGCTGGAGGGGTTTGGGTGACAGGACTGCTTTTAAGTCTCAGTTTGGCCCTGCTCAGGCACCATTATCAAATATTAAGTGTGCACTTATTATAGAAGCAGCCAGGGTATGGTGGTTGTTAAAGTGCCGCACACACAGTGGATTATCAATTCCTTGGGGGAAAATATGGGCATTGTTTTCTAAGGCACTTACAAAAAGCATTAATAACTTTTAGGGTCATCGTTACCATTTTATGGGCACACAAAGGATGCATTTTAATATGTAATGGGCACAGTGTTGGCATTATTATGTGGGGCACTAAGAGGAGCACAGTTATTAAGCCGCAACAGGATGTGAAGTAATAAGGACACTTACGCCGGCAACGGCTCAGCATTGGGGTATCATCAGGATGAGGAGTGTATGCAGGTTTGGAATATTTGGAACAGTGCTGGAGCCTGGAAATGTCTTTGTTGTAATCTCTGCATATGAGTTATGACTAGAATAAGACAACTGTCAGTCTGGGCCAGATGAAAAAGATGGGAAAAATGAATGACTCCATCAGACAGAACGTCAGCTGAAAATCAATATCTACTGTTGAACTGTGATTTCTTACATGTACTGCAGGACTGGTATCTACCACTATATGGTCACCATATGGCTGTATTATCAGGGATGGTTTTTGTATAGAGATAATATTTAGTAACACCTTGTCTGCTGTGGTTCCCCAATACACATTATTAGGGGTGCCACCATAGTTCTAAAAAGGGTTATCTGGTCAGGGGCCCACTGAAACCCTAACTACAACTCTGCATAGGCATGTTTTTTTTTTTCTTAAAATGCTCAATTCCTAACCTGGAACTGAGCTAGAATGGCATTGACTATGTCATCTCCCAAGAGCTCCTCCTCTCCTCCCCCTTTATCTCATCCTCCCACAACCACATACAAGACTTCTCCCACGCCTCCGCCATACTCTGGAACTCTCTCCCCCAGCACATTAGACACTCACCTACACTTGGGAGTTTCAAAAAGAACCTGAAAACTCACCTATTCCAACAAGCCTACAACCTACGATGAGACCCAGCGCCGCACCACCCCATGCTTGGCGCTTCCCCTCCTATTGTCTCCTCTCCCATCCCTGTAGACTGTGAGCCCTCGTGGATAGAGTCCTCTCCCATCGTGTATCAGCAAGCCTTGATTGTTCATATGTTCTGTATTTGTATTTGTCCTTGTCCCCCCCCACTTCTTATGTAAAGCGCCATGGAACCAATGGTGCTATATAAATAAATAATAATAATAATAATAAATTACTAATGAATATTCAATCCTCCTCCCCTCCATCACTGAGGAACTTGCACACCTCCTCTCCAGATCGCACCTCACCACTTGTGCACTGGACCCCATCCCATCCCACTTCTTCCCCAACCTCATCACCACACTTATCCCAGCCCTAACCCACCTCTTCAATATATCATTAACCTCTGGTACCTTTCCTTTTGCTTCAAACATGCAACAATCACACCTTTCTTAAAGGAGCCATACCTTGACCCCACTTCTACATCCAGCTACCGCCCCATATCCCTGCTCCCGTTCAGTTCCAAACTTCTCGAAAAGCATGTCCACACTGTACTCACATCCCACCTCTCATTCAACTCTCTCACCTCTCATCCAACTCCCAATCCGGCTTCCGCCCCAACCACTCCAGTGAAACTGCCCTGACCAAAATTACTAACGACTTACTCACGGCCAAAGCTAACAGACATTTCTCTGCCCTCCTCCTTCTAGACCTGTCTTCTGTATTCGACACAGTCGACCACTGCCATCTATTACAGATCCTCTCTACCATTGGTATCACTGACCTTGCCCCCTCCTGGCTCTCCTCCCACCTTTCCAACTGCACATTTAGTGTCTCCCACTCCCACACGACTTCCTCGCCCCATCCCCTCTCTGTTGGGGTCCCTTAAGGCTCTGTCCTTTTTTCAATCTATACCCTTGGTCTGGGACAACTCATAAAGTTCCATGGCTTCCAGTATCACCTGTACACTGATGACATTCAAATTTATCTCTCTGGTCCAGATGTCACCTCTCTCCTGTCCAGAATCCCGGAGTGTCCTTCTTCTGTCGCTTCCTAAAACTCAGTGTAGACAAAACCAAACTTATCATCTTTTCTCCATCTTACACACCTTCCTTACCAGACCTATCTATCACAATAAATTACATTACACTCTGCCCTTTACCTGAAGTCCGCTGCCTCACAGTAACCCTTGATTCTGCCTTGTCCTTCAAACCGCACATCCAAGCCCTTGCCACCTCCTGCTGCCTCCAACTAAAAAATATTGCCAGAATCCGTCCCTTCCTCAACCCTCAATCTACTAAACTACTAGTACATGTCCTCATAATCTCCTGTCTCGACTACTGCAACCTCCTCCTCTGCGACCTCCCTGCTAACATTATTGCACCTCTCCAATCTGTCTTTAACTCTGCTGCTCGACTAATCCACCTCTCTCCTCACTGCTCCTCCACTTCTCCCCTCTGCAAATCCCTTTGTTGGCTCCCAATTCACCAGTGTATCCAATTCAAACTACTAACACTGACTTACAAAGCCGTCCACAACCTGTCCCCCCCATATATCTCTGAACTAATCTCCCGATATCATCCAATTCGTAATCTTTGATCCTCCCAGGACCTCCTCCTTTCCTCCACACTTGTACGTTCCTCACCTAACTGCCTGCAAGACTTCGCCCAACCATCCCTGATTCTCTGGAATTTTGCACCCTAAAACGTCTGACTGTCCCCCACTCTCGGAGTCTTTAAGTGAAACCTGAATACCCATCTCTTCAGACCAGCCTACAGTCTGCAATAACAACAATGCCACCTCACCACCACTGGACCTGGCATTCCACCACCATTGAACCCGGCGCTCCAGCACCACTAGAGTAGACCCAACCTTCTGTCTCTATCCCCACTGCCCTGTAGAATGTATGCCTGCAAGAGCAGTGTCCTCTCTCCCCTCTGTATCAGTCTGCCACTAAACTGCTTGTTTGTTGTATTTTTAACTTATTTGTATGTAATCCTTTCTCAAGTACAGCACCATGGAATCAATGGTGCTCTACAAATAAATAATAATAATATTAAAATTGCTGGAAAACCTCTTTTACTTCTAACAATGTTTTGTCATCTTGGGTTACGTCCTATCCTACTTCCTAAAGCCAGGCTTACATGGTTCCTAAGTTGTGCTTGTACGTGTTTTGTAATTGGACCCAATAAGTGACAAAAGTATATCCTTCTGTCAGACCTAAATATTGAGAAATATTACAAATGTATAACTTTGATGGGGTAGAGAGGGGCAGGACAAGATGTATATGAAGCCTTACACATTTTAGTAATTGATTCTTTTATCAAATCCCAGTCATCGTTTTTTATGAATTGCAGCTGCTATCCTGTCCAACCACTGACATCTTTTGTACTTTCTAAGGTTGAGTATACTATTGGAAAACTAGAAATACAAGCTGAGTATTTATCTTCTTAAGAACATAGACCATCTTTAGTGATTGTTTGGAATAGAACAAGCATAGACGTGCACGGTTATGCTGGAGTTACATCTATCGTAGTATACTGAAATTCCTGATCCCTCAGGGTATCTATATTATCTGCCAGACTCTGCTATGCTATGGGTACATGCATTCATCCTAAGCTTAAACTGGCATGCAAAACAATAGATAACATTATGTGAAACAATGAAGCATTTATATTGTCTGCATGCTACAGTAGTTCCTCCTGCAATCCTAGCTTTGAAGAATTTGCTTTTTCATTTATAAAAGCAATAAGCTGCCACAAGGAATCTAAGGTGGTGTCTCACGTGGCGATTCTGGCCGGCGATGTCAGAAGCGATGTGCAGGTGCACGCTCGCTTCCGACATCGCAGGCCAGCTGTCACATGGCACGACGTTGCCGGGGACGCGGCGGCGATGCGGGCGGAGCCGTCGCTCGCTGGGCTGGGCTCAGCCCAGCGAGCGATTCTCAGCAACGCTGAGATATAGGCTGGATCGCGCCGCCAACAGTGTCAGACGGCGCGATACAGCCTAATCGCTGGTCACAGGTTGACAGGTTTATGAACATGTTCATAAACCTGTCAACCTGTGACCAGCGATAATTTGCAGTTGCGTCGCGCTGTCACACAGCGCGACGCACTTGTGATATCGCCCGCGACATCGCTGTTACGTCACTTTTCGGCGATGTCGCGGGCGACATCGCCACGTGTGACCCCACCTTAAGGTGCAAAGTATTATTCAGTTGTCACAAGCCATAATGCTTTTTTAGGCCTAAAATGTTGTGCCAATTCTTTTCTTTATATCAGCTGTTTTTCTTAATTGCGATACAAATCTCGTTCAGACATAGAACTAAAGAGCATTATTCATAACTTTTGACCTTATAAACGATAAAGTCTAGGATATAGCTGGAATGTCCAATTTATAAATTGTTAAGGTTCCTTGTTAAATTCTAATTTATGTCTTTTTACATCAATTGAAGGATCTTCAAATCTAGGACCATGCACTAATGAAAGGACAATTAAACTATCATGCTTATCTTTGAATGGTAAAATTTACTGGCCCAGCTCTCTTTTTTTCCCTTTTACAACACTGAACATTCCATGTTCTGCTTCATGTCACATCTCTTATTTACTGCATTTGTGTATTTATATGTGTGTGTTCAGAATTTGTGTCATTATTAGCTGGTAAAGAGGCCTTACAGTCTGGAAAGCTTGTTCTTTATTATCATCTTTTCAGTTAGCCATTAAAAGGTATCAACCACTGAGGACTCTCAGATCCTAATACTTTTCTATCTACTGGCTAACACAGTACAAACATATTTTGCCTTGTTACATTCTAACATTCTGGCTGCCTGCAGACTCCCACTAGAAGGAGCACAGGACCTCACTACATACTGTGTATACGGTAAATACTTATATGCCTCTCAAAAAGACAAAAGTACTCTAGGATTGATATCTTTGTTTGCTAACCAGAAAAATTATATTTGCTAAGTTTTGGAGCACAAAGGCTCCTTCATCAGGTTGCAAATGAATTATTGAGACAAGAACACAACATATAGGAGATGTTACCACAGGACATTTGTGTATGGGGTGGATGGGGTGATGTCTCCTAAAGATAAGACAAGGTATTAAAAGAAAGGCTTTTGTTACAAATGAAGAGGTGGTGGGAGTCATGGCTTAGGAGTTTGGTTATTTGGGGTACATTTGGGTGGAGGTGTGAACTGTCCAAGTATTTAGTAATACATCCAGTTGGTAGAGTGAGTCCTATTGTCAAAGACTGGAGCATTCATATTAGCTTGAATTCCCAGAAATGTACTGTTGTTACATTTCTTAAATGTTGTACTCTTGTCATAGTAAACAATTTGTAAACCTGTCTGAAGAAGGAGACCCTGAGCTCTGAAAGCTTGCAAATATAGTTTCTCTGGTTAGCCTTTACAATACATATGTCTTTGGGAAGGGGGGGGCATAAAAGTATTTATAATGAGGTCAGTGTATAACTGTACAGTATGTAGTACACAACTGCACTCATATTCAGGTGGCAACAAGCAGGGGGAGTGGCTGTGCAGAAGGGAGCAGTGCTATCCCCACACAGCCACTTCCTGTCTGTCGGGCGCCGCCGGGAGAGGTAAGCTAAAGAGTCCTGCGGCCGCCGCCCATTACTCACCTGCGGCGGGGAGCTAACAGCACTCCCCCGCACGCTCCTCACCTACTGTGTGGAGCTGACAGCACCCCCAAACCCCCCCCCCCGCTCCTCACCTACGTCGGGAAGCTGACAGCACCCCCCCACTGCTCCTCAATAATGGCTCAGGCGGCGGTGGTGCTTAATGCACCCCTGGCTGTACTGAAGGGATGGCTGCATCCCGAACGTTACATTTTAAAGGATGTCAGTATGAATTGGGTACCTAAACCAGGGGCATGCTACTATACTGTCTGATATTACAAATAGGCCACTGGTTAATATACACTCCTGTTCAAATGTTTTGAGTCATTTAGAAATGTCCTTATTTTTTAAAGAAAAGCACATTTTCTTTTAATGAAGCTAACAATAAATGAATCAGAAATACTCTATACGTTGTTAATGTGGTAAATGACTATTCTAGCTGCAAGCGTCTGCTTTTTAATGCAATATCTACAGTACATAGGTGTATAGAGGCTCATTTCCAACAACCACCACTCCAGTGTTTTAATGGTACATTGTGTTTGCTAACTTTGTAAGAAGGCTAATGAATGTTTAGAAAACCCTAGAAAACCCTTGCACAAGCATGTTAGCACAGCTGAAAATGGTTTGGCTGATTAGAGAAGCTATGCAATTGACCTTCCTTTAAGAAGGAGGTTGAGAATCTGGAGCATTACAGTTGTTTGTTCTATGAAATTTTCAAATTGGCCAGAAAAAGAGAACTTTCATGTGAAACTTGACAGTCCATTCTTGTTTTTAGAAATGAAGGCTATTCCATGCGAGAAATTGCCAAGAAACTTAAAATTTCCTACACACACTAAAATAATAAACGGTGTACCATAACTGTCCGCCATTCCCTCCATCTCTTCCTCTGCAGCCGCTTTGATATCTTCCTGTCTGTGCGTCTCTGGGGCATCCTGTCATGTGACCATCACTGCACAGTGATGTCATTGCTGTGCGTTCTAGTGACATGACAGGATGCCCCAGGGATGCACACACAGGAAGATATCGATGCGGCTGCAGAGAGAGAGAGATGGAGGGGAGCAGCGGACAGGTATGTTACACCACTTATTATTTTAGTGCGTGCAGCAGCAGGGGACCCATATCCAGTGATTGCGACTACAATATGCCAGGATGGGGGGCATATACAGTGATGGGGGATCAGTACATGTAATATGCACTGCCTCCCGCTCGCCGCCGGCTTCAGCACTGAGAGGTGGACAGTGAGATACAGTGAATATTACAGTAGACTAATGAGCGGGGGCCCGTGATCACGGGATGCTTCTGCAGCCTGCTCCAGCCTCCTCCAGTCGCTCCAGAGCCACCTCCCCGTCCAGCACAGCCTCACAGTACCACAGATCTGTATTTGGATCATAAGATGCACCCCCACTTTTCCCCACAATCTGGGGCAAAAAAGTGTGTATTATGGTCTGAAAACTATGCTATTAATATAATGGCTAAAACTTGCTATTAGAGTAGTAATTCCAGATAAGTGGACATATTAGTCTTAATCTCCTTGCTGCTCAGCTTAATTAATGGCATGTAAAATGTGGCAGCGAAAGTCAATCCAAAATTAAGATGATCTTCGCAAAAGGTGAGCTCTTCGCGTGAGTTCTCATCAAAGGGAGGGAGGCAGCCAAAAGGTGTACATATACGTCCTTGATTGTGAAGAGGTTAAAGAAATATTACTACATTCTTGTAGAAAGCTTATACCCTCTAAAATTTTCCAGGAAAAAATAAAACCTTATGGATAAATCAGACAGTACAAAGTATAATAAGACAAAAAGAAATGGCATTCAAAATAATGAAAGCCAAGAAATCAGAAATGGCATTTCAGAAGTATGAAGATCTCAGTAGGAAATGTAAAAAAGAAATCAGCCTGTCAAAATTGTCTACTGAAAAATAAATCACCAATGACATTAAAATAACTCCCCCCAAATTTTATAAATATATTAAGAAAAAAAACGGATGGCATCGGTCCCTTGAAAGATAACAATAACAAGATTTTTATAGAGGACAAAAAAATGCTGAGATATTGACCAGGCACTTTTCATCCATATTCAACAATGAATACACTGTTCCAGGGATCATTCAGAAAGATAAAATTCAAGGTTCACCACCTGATCTTACTAATTTAACACAAGAAAAAGCACAGTCGCATCTAAACAAATGAAAAATTGGTCAATCCTGCAGGCCAGATGGCATTTATCCACGCATATTGAGGAGATTGAGCTCTATAATTGATAGACCACTGTATCTCATCTTCTTAGACTCTGTTATAACAATGTTAGTACCACAGGACTGGAGGATGGCTGATGTGGTACCGACATATAGGAAAGGTGAGAAGATGGATGCAATTGACTACCGTCTGGCAAATC
Organism: Allobates femoralis; assembly: GCA_033576535.1. Classification (NCBI taxonomy): domain Eukaryota; kingdom Metazoa; phylum Chordata; class Amphibia; order Anura; family Aromobatidae; genus Allobates; species Allobates femoralis. Next base: position 538,490,089 of record JARQOC010000001.1, read on the forward strand.
TGACATCAGTGGTGTGCAAAGTTTTTAAGGGCATTATAAGAAATAACATGCAAAAATATATTACGGAAAATAATATAAAAATATTAGAATCTGCGAGTTCTCAGTGGTTGATACCTTTTAATGGCTAACTGAAAACATGGTAAACATAGTAAGCTTTTGGGACACTGAGGCCCCTTCATCAGGCCAATAAGTGGCCTCAGTGTCCCGACAGCTTACGATGTGTACCATCTTTACAGTTAGCTATTAAAAGGTATCAACCACTGAGAACTCGCAGATTCTAATATTTTTCTATCTTCTGGCTAACATGGTACAAACATTTTTCACCTAATGGAGAATAATATAATAACTGACACCCAGCATGGAGTCATGATTCATGAAAGACAAGTTAAACCAACAAGTTGGGTTTCTATGAGGAGGCAAGTGCTAATCTGGATGTTGATAATGCAGTTGATGTGATATATCTAGACTCTGGGAAGGCATTTGATACTGCACCACATAACAGCCTTGTACTGAAGTTCCAGAAGCAAAGACTAGGGGAAACTATATGCAGAGGAGTTGGCTAAAAGACAGGGAACAAAGGGTTGTCTTAAATGGTTCATTTTATAAACGGGATATAGTCAGCAGTAGGGTACCTCAATGATCTGTGCTAGGAACCATTATTTTTAGTGTCTTTATGAATGACCTTGTGGATGGGATTGTGAGCAAAGTGTCACTCTTTGCTTATCATACCAAATTATTTAAGATATTAAAAACCGTACAATATTACAAAACAATCTGGATAAGATGTCTTAATGGGCAAACCCTTGGCAGATGAGGTTTAATGTTGGTAAATAAAGATTACCACACCTAGGCTAGGGTAATCCCATTACTATATATAAATTAAATAGAAGTATACTCCGGACTACAGAACAGGAGAAGGATTTGGGTATGTTTACAAGTAAACTGAGCAGCAGTACTCAATTTCGGGCAGCAGCTGCAAAAGCAAACAAGACTTTAGGGTTTATAAAATGAGAAAAGGAATCCTGGGATCCCAACATATTGTTACCCCTCTATAAATCACTTTTAAGGCCACATCTACCTTATGAGATCCAGTTTTGGGCTCCACATTTTAAACAGGATATTTAGAAGTTAGTCAGTTCAAAGGTGGTAACTGGGTTTTTACTAGGGATGGAAGGCCTGCCATATGAGAGGTTGTAAAAGGTGGGCTTCCTTAGCTTAGAAAAAAGTTGGCTGAGAGGAGATCTCATGATGGCTCAGAGGAGATCTCATGGTGGCTCAGAAGAGATATCCTGTATAAATACATGTGTGGTCAATACAAAGGACTGGCACATGACTTATTCCTTCTGTAGATTATACAAAGGACCAGGGGGATACTTGCTATGGGTGGAAGAAAGGAGATTCAAGCAGCTAAATAGGAAAGGGTTCTTTACAGTTAGAGCAGTCAAGCAATGGAATGCCGACCACAAGATGGAGTCATTGTAAACATTGTAACAGCTTTTAGAAAAAGGACTGGATAATTTTCTCAGCAAAAATGGCATTGTATGTTGTAGCTAATTTAGTGACAAAGAATGTACAGTATAATGGTGGAGAAAGACTGAACTTAATGGACTCTTTCCATCCTGTGCAACTTGGTAACGTTGAACCAAGAATGTAGTCTGATTGCTATATATGGAGTCTTTATAAACTTTTCCCCTAATATGAGGCAATTAGCATCTGCCTCATGAGGAATCCTTCCCCTGGATCAAGATGTTGAATTATTGATTGACCTAGATGGCCTTCTGTCGTCTTAAAACCAGCCATGGCAGGTCTGGGTAAAGTTTCCTTTGTGTGATCTAATGTAGCTCTGGCACAAGGATCGACAAATGCTGCAGTTGACATATATATCTATGCATCAATGCATATAGTAGAAATGAATGTGAATTTCACAAGGCCATACCTACTTTTCCAGCCACAATGTAAGAAACTAGAGTTTTAGTATCTTCGTCCAAATTTTTATCAGTATATCCCCTATTATTAAATGAATCTGTACAAAATATATTAATACTCACTTAGTGTTCTACAAATTTCTGTAACTGCTTTGAAGACCAGAGCTGAGAAGGTGACCTTAAGTCTGACAGTTTTCATATTTGGTAGTCGGAGACGCAAAACCTTGTGCTGAGGGGTGAAGAAAAGTTTTGCATTTGCTTGTACTCCACATTTGTCCAGAGTCCAGTGAGTCTTCAGTAACCAGCAGTTTTTTTGCTCCCACCATAGTGCGTAGTCTGACCAATCCCTGGCCACACCTGTGAAATAAAACGCTATCAATGAGAAAATTCTGTGCATTTTTCATTATATATTTAGGTCAATTTTTTTTTATACTTGCTTTTCATGATCTCCCGACACCCCTTTATTTTTCAGGATTTTTTAAACTTAGGTCAGCAGACATATGGAGAACCTACTGGGTTTCTAATGGGCTTGATGTGAGACAGGTGCTTTTTAGATTTCGGCCAGTCAATACACCTTAATAAGTAGCAATCAACTGCATATGAATAGATCAGCACTGGTTTATTGGCCTGATTACAAAGGATGACGAATACAGATGGGAACATAAAGATAATTAATACAATTGTTCTGTACCCATACAGCATCATGTTATACTAAGCTCATCCCCTGTTTACATGGGGGACGTGCTGTCGTTAATGCTGATTTTTCTTTTTATTTTCTGACCACGTGAGGAACGAGTGTTGTGCTTGTTTATCTTATGATTGACAAAGTGTTTACTTTGGCCTATAGTCAGTACTGAGCATTCGTACAAACACTCAAACTCAAACTCACATGCGCACACACACACACACACACGACAATTAGCTAAATGCACAATTAAGGAATCTTCATTTTCATCCTTAACCACCAAGTCAATTTTTAATAAAGTCATTTTTTTTTGCATATACTCAGATGCAAAAAGCACAATAGCTTAATACCTCAAGAAAATATTAAAAAAAGTTGCAGAGCTGGGGTGTATAGAGCAGACTGAGGAACTTTATTTGGGAACTTGTTATATTTGGTCAATAGTGATCACAGTATGTAAGCAGTTAGATGGGGGTCTCTGTCGCCTCAATGGGGGTCTCTGTCACCTCAATGGCCCACAGGGAAGTAAAAATATAAAAAAAGTTAAAGTTTTAAAAATATAACCTCCCCACGCAAAAACAAACTATAAAAATTAAAGGTTAACAATTAGTATCACCACATCTTTAATCAAGGCCACCACTAGGGGAGTACAGCTCTCCCTGGAGTCAGGGGCCCTGGGCCTGACTGCAGGGGGCATGGCTATTGGATCAGGGACAGGAGGGCCTAGCCATGACTCAGGGGGCATGGCCGTTTGGAGCAGGGAGACCCGCCTCCCCCAGCCGACACACGCTTACGCTGCTTTGCTGGGACCCTGCAAGATGTGAGGGGGTGGGCTTTGATCTCCTCCAGGCCCTGCCCCCTCACATCTTGCACAGGCCCCCTCTCTTGTCAATCAACTCTAGGCCCTGTCCCTTCACCTCTTGAGCGAGCCCTGTCTCCTGTCCATCGCCGCTACTGTGGTGCGGCCTGCAAACCGTAAGTCACGCGGACACCGGCTGGATGCAAGGGACTGGAGTAAGGATGGAGCTGCTGCTGCTGCCACCGCTGCTACTACTGATGCTGGTGGTGAGTATGCTCATCTGTCTGTCTGCCTCTTTGTCTGTCTCTCTCTCTGTCTGTCTGTCTCTCTTTCTGTCTGTCTCTCTGTGTCTGCCTGTCTCTGTGTGTCTGTCTCTACACAGCACTATACTCTATATACTAGTCCACACTACATGCTGTATTTGTGTATCTATATACTGTATGTATATAGTGTGGACCTGTATATACAGTAAAGTGCTGTCTATTTACACAAGATATGGAGCCGACAGTGTCTGCATATGGCCAGCAGTCTCTGTGTATACATCCTGCACAATCTCCAATGTATATACATCCCGCAGCAGTCACTAATGTGCATACAACCCACAGCAGTCTCCATTGTGCATAGGTCCCGCAGCCGTCTCCATTGTGCATTTGTCCCACATCCGTTTTTATTGTACATTTGTCCCGCAGCCATCCCCATTGTGTATACGGCCAGCAGCAGTCTCTATTGCATATTTTCAATTGTGTACAGCCAGCAGCAGTTTCGATTGTGTATTCTCTACTGTGTGTAAAGCTAGCAGCCATCTCCATTGTCTATATGGCCGAGCCCGCAGCCGTCTCCATTGTGTATTCTCTATTGTGCATGGCCAGCAGCAGTCTCTATTGTGTATCCTCTATTGTGTGAATAGCCAGCAGCAGTCTCCATTGTGTATTCGGCCTGCAGCAATCTCCACTGTGTATACAGCTAGCAGCTGTCTCTATTGTGTATTCTCTATTGTACATACAGCTATTTTGTATTCAGGCCACAGCAGTCTCAAGTGGGTGTGTGTGTTTGTGTGTATATATAATAGAGAGAGTGTAAAAAAAAAAGTAAAACAGCACAAACATATAGAAAAAAAGTGGACTTTATTGCCCATTGGGCAATAATGGGCATTATAATGGGCATTATAATGGGCATGCCCATTAAGTAATAATGCTGTTTTTCCTTTTTTTACTCTACTGTAAGGAACCATCTGGATTGCTGCTTGTGAAAGCTTTGCACATAAATTGAGGTAATTTTTGGTGCTGTAACAATTTTTCACCATAAATATGTATGTTTGGGTAGAGGCGGAACATGGGTGGAGACGGAGCAAGGGTGGAGGCATAGCCGGGTGGAGGCTGGGTGGAGTCTCAGGTGGGCCCCAAAATTTTGGCAGTCAAGGGCCCCGAAACTCCTAGTGGCAGCCCTGACTTTAATAAATGAAAAATACCAGAATTACGTATTTTGGGTCACCTTCCTCCTCCCCAAAATATAACAAAACAGCATCTAAGTTGGTTCCCCTTTTTTATCTCTCTACATAGCTCTTATTGGACAAATTATCATTAGATTTTGATTTTCAGTACCATCTCTACACTAGTGACACATAATTATTCACACCTCCTGAACTTCTTGTGTTTCTACCTCCTTGTAACCTAACTAATCCTAATATTTCATTTGTGTGGTACTTGGAAGGCAGCACACCTGCTTTCTTGAGTTATATTTGATTCAAATTTTTCCTACACTCCCTATAAGCTATATCAACTGTACATATTAAACATTTCCAGTATCTACTATTCTGGTACCATCAACACAGCAAAAACTCTTACCGCTTCTCTGATTCATTCTTATATTGACGACTGAAATTCAAAAGTACTCAGTCATCTCTCACTAAAATCTCCCCTCCCCAATCTATCTTGAAATGAGCAGCGTGGCTCATATTTCTTCCAAGCCACTACACTGATGCCTCCACTATGTACCAGTCATTGCACTGGTTGTCCACCTGCTACAGAGTACAATTGAAACTTGTTACCCACAAAGTTCTTCACATTTCTGTAATGCTCTCCTCTTCTTTCACATCTCTGTCTACTATCCAATAGTTATTTAATATCAGTAGTATTAACTACTAAAAACTCAACATGAACATTGAGTATTCAAAATGCAAAACATGAGCAAACACGTGGATAAGGTATACATTACATATAATACCGTGTTTCCCCGAAAATAAGACAGTGTCTTATATTAATTTTTGCTCCTAAAGATGTGCCATGTCTTACTTTTATCATCCCTTTGCGGCCCCCAATAAAGTAACCCCATCATCCCCCAATATGGTATCAGGGACACACACACACACAGGGGCACACACGCGGACACACAAACACAGGGGCACACAAACACACACAGGGGCACACACAGGGGCACACACACAGGGGCACACATGGAGACACACAAACAGGGGCACACACACACACACATAGGGGCACACACAGACACACATACACAGGGGCACGCACACAGGAGCACACACACAGACAGGGACACTTCTCACTGGTCCCTGCTGCATTCCGGCGCCGCTCTCAGCTGCCCGCCACTGTCCCGATGTTCGCTGCTGCAAGGAGGACGGCACCACTCTCATCTCCTTGCCGCATTCATAGGCCAGGAGACAACTGGGCAGCTAATCACAGGCCAGAAGCCGACGTCATGCAGCAAATGGCCTGTGATTGGCCGCTGGGCAGTTCCTGGCTTGTGATTGGCCAGGACAGTAGCGGGGGCTTGAAAAATAGAGCGGTGCTGATCTACATGCATCTGCGGCACCGCTCACAGCGCCGGGCGCCGGGACATGAGCGGGGGTGGGCTGGAAGCAGGGGTGGGTTGGAGGAGTCACAACTGCATGCTGTGGTAAAATATTGTAAAATAGAGACATGCCTTATTTTCGGGGGGTGCCTTATATTTACAGGCACATTAAACTCCCTGGCATGCCTTACTTTCGGGGGGCGCCCTATTTTCGGGGAAACACAGTAGTACCTGACATTTAGCCGAAGGCTCAGAGAGATTACCGTAACTAACTTCTAAAATACAAAATGGTATTTAAAACTGTTTTTATTGCATGAAAAAATTACCTTCAGGCCACTAATTCTTTTTGGTAAAACAATACTAAAGATACATAAACCTTAAGATACTCAACGTGTAAATTGTTATTTTACCTTTAAAGACTTAACCTGTTTCATCATGGTATCGATAGGTCTCAATGCAGTTTATGCTCAGTATATTCCTCTAACATATTGTGAAGAATTCAGGGATTAGCAAAAATATTTTAAAATGAAAAGCCATGAATGCGGTACTGTCTTTAGACCTTCTTTTATCTGGGGACAAAGATTTAGCTACAGTGTTGGCCAAAAGTATTGACACCCCTGCAATTCTGTCAGATAATACTCCGTTTCTTCCTGAAAATGATTGCAATCACAAATTCTTTGGTATTATTATCTTCATTTAATTTGTCTTCAATGAAAAAACACAAAAGAGAATGAAGCAAAAAGCAAAACATTGATCATTTCACACAAAACTCCAAAAATGGGCCAGAGAAAAGTATTGGCACCCTCAGTCTAATACTTGGTTGCACAACCTTTAGCCAAAATAACTGCAATCAACCGCTTCCGGTAACCATCAATGAGTTTCTTACAATGCTCTGCTGGAATTTTAGACCATTATTCTTTGGCAAACTGCTCCAGGTCCCTGATATTTGAAGGGTGTCTTCTCCAAACTGCCATTTTTAGATCTCTCAACAGATGTCCTATGGGATTCAGGTCTGGGCTCATTGCTGGCCACCTTAGAAGTCTCCAGTGCTTTCTCTCAAACCATTTTCTAGTGCTTTTTGAAGAGTATTTTGGGTCATTGTCCAGCTAGAAGACCCATGACCTCTGAGGGAGACCCAGATTTCTCACACTGGGCCCTACATTATGCTGCAAAATTTGTTGGTAGTCTTCAGACTTCATAATGCCATGCACACGGTCAAGCAGTCCAGTGCCAGAGGCAGCAAAGCAACCCCAAAACATCAGGGAACCTCCGCCATGTTTGACTGTAGGGACCGTGTTCTTTTCTTTGAATGCCTCTTTTTTTCTCCTGTAAACTCTGTGTTGATGCCTTTGCCCAAAAAGAGAGCATTCTTCCAAAACGTTTTAGGCTTTCTCAGGTAAGTTTTGACAAACTCCAGCCTGGCTTTTTTATGTCTCGGGGTGAGAAGTGGGGTCTTCCTGGGTCTCCTACTATACAGTCCCTTTTCATTCAGACACCGACGGATAGTACGGGTTGACACTGATGTACCCTCGGACTGCAGGGCAGCTTGAACTTGTTTGGATGTTAGTCAATGTTCTTTATCCACCATCCGCACAATCTTGCGTTGAAATCTCTCGTCAATTTTTCTTTTCTGTCCACATCTAGGGAGGTTAGCCACAGTGCCATGGGCTTTAAACTTTTTGATGACACTGCGCACGGTAGACACAGGAACATTCAGGTCTTTGGAAATGGACTTGTAGCCTTGAGATTGCTCATCCTTCCTCATAATTTGGTTTCTCAAGTCCTCAGACAGTTCTTTGGTCTTCTTTCTTTTCTCCAAGCTCAATGTGGTACACATAAGGACACAAGACAGAGGTTGAGTCAACTTTAATCCATGTCAGCTGGCTGCAAGTGTGATTTAGTTATTGCCAACACCTGTTAGGTGCCACAGGTAAGTTACAGGTGCTGTTAATTACACAAATTAGAGAAGCATCACATGATTTTTCTAAGGGTGCCAATACTTTTGTCCACCCCCTTTTTTATGTTTGGTGTGGAATTATATCCAATTTGGCTTTAGGAGAAATCTTTTTGTGTTTTTTTCATGGAAGACAAATTAAATGAAGATAATAATACTAAAGAATTTGTGATTGCAATCATCTTCAGGAAGAAACTGAGTATTATCTGACAGAATTGCAGGGGTGTCAATACTTGTGGCCATGACTGTAACTGCCAAAACCCAGTATCTAAATACCCTTGGTATTTTGGAGTATCTGGTTAGTGCTGACCCAACATCTGATATCGAGCTTTCTAGGACACCTGCCTTACCTGCCCCTGCCTGCTCGATACATCCCTATTAAAAGAAAAAAAACTAAACTTGAACCAAAGTATGAGTTGGTTACATGCATTGCCTAAAAGCGCATTCACACTGTAAACTTAACAGACAAAACCTAAGGCTACTTTCACATCTACGCTATTTTCAGTTCAGGCATGTCAGTCTTTTTCATTTCAGGTTTTTTTAAAGTACTTGCAAATCTGAAAAAAATGGATGTAACATATTGCAGCAACATTGCTTTCTGACCAATGCATATGGAATGGAGTTCCGGATATATGCGGTCACTTGCGGCTTCATCTAGATCCGGTAAATCCGGCACTTCAGGCTTCGGTCAAAAACCGCTGCTAATTGCGGTTTGAAAACACTTCATCCTGCATCAAAAGACATTAATGTAGATGGGGCAGAGAAGAGCTGGGTCCCACCATGGGAAGATACTTAAATGAAATATCTAGCTCAGTGGGAGGAGTCATGAGCCTATTTATACATAGCACAAAAAAAAAACAAGGAAAAACCAAAAACATGAGCTGGAGTATATGTTGGTATACATGCCCTGCGTAGAAGCATGTTCACACTATGGCGATTTAAAGCACCACTCCAGCTGGGTTTTTTTCAATGCTGGAGAGGCACTTTCAATCTAAGCTCCCTGTCATATACTTACATTCTGGTGGCTTCACCTTTTTCCATTGCTACTCCGATGCCACGGCACCATCTTGCGACTACAACTTCTTACTAGCTGGAAGTGAGTAGCTACGTCACAAGTTCACAATGTGTCTCTATGAGCCTGAATGAGGCTCTCATGGAGATGTATTGGGATCTGAGGCGCGCTTTAGGAAACACTGGAGTGTCAGGTTATAAATTACCAGACACCGACTGGAGCGTCAATGCAGAAGATGAAGCTACTGAGCAGTGATTATAATACAGGGGGCAGGGAACTTACATTTAAAGGGAACCTGTCACCTGGAATTAACTCCCTGACCTATCTAGCTGTCACGTAATCAGGCCCATAATGCACCGGGCCAGATGTGATGTATCGGCCGGTGCATCATACCATGAAAAGAGGGCGGGAGATTCCAAAATCAGGAGGAGATGAAGAAAAAAATATGACGCCCAGCAGGGCGTGCAGTGAAGCACGGAGGAGGGGAGAACGGAGCCTGGAGCCGCCTTTCCAGTTGCCTGACTGAGCGACGTGCAGTAAGTTCAAAGTAATTTTTCTAACTCTTTACAAGGTCGGATTTACAACAGAGAGGGATGGTTAGGGAGCACCTAGGAAGGTGTAGGGACAGCTAGTGATAGGTCAGGGGGTTAATTCCAGGTGACAGGTTCCCTCTAAAGCAACACTATAGCAGTGAAATAAAAAAAACACTGGAGTGCTGCTTTAACACACAAAACCTAAAATAGAAACAAAATGAGCACATATCCTGCTGTATAAAATAAGTAAAAAGTAATAGTACATATAGAAAACATAGGGTACTATGATCAATGTTTGATCTGAGAGTGAGCATAGTGGTGCTGACCATGGTCCTGAAGCTTTTCACATTGTGATCAGCACCCAGCTATAACTAGCTATGCACTGTAATAAGAGAGTGAAACTTCAGAACCAAGGACAGCGGCTGTTATTTTACACTTTTATAGCACAGTAGCATGGACAGCTCCTGAGCGCTGGAGCTGCCTGGCAAATACAGTAATTTACTGAATAGTGCTAATTGCAGGCTTTTATTAATAAACTTAATTAACCCCTGCTGACACATCCTGTGATGTCAGCTTGTGTCCAGGGAGTGTGGATATACCCGGACACAAGCTGGCACCACACAAACATGTGGTTAACTCTGCATAAACCAGCTTATTAGCTGCATCTGCAGCCTCACAGGTGACATGCAGCGCAGAGGCTGCAGATGGAGTTAATATGCAGGTTAACCCTGGCAAATTCAAACTGTGGACAGCGGCTGTGTTTTTATGATTCATTTTTCACCGCTGCTGTCACAGCGGTGAAAGATGATTGCATACTGTGCCGGGACACCAGCAAATTCAAACACCGCTGCTTTCACAGCAGCGATGTTTGAATACATTGCAATAGCAAAATGCATGCGACTATCTCACAGTGTGCTGTATGGGTGCAAATTTTTCTCGCACCTATATACTTTGAATACGTACTCGCGTGAGGAAATCACATTCAATCGCAGCATGCTGCGATTGAACTTGCATTTCTCTTGCAATGCGAGTTCAGTGCGTGTAAAACGCACTAATGGGACCAGTGTCATTTACTGATACTGGTTCGAGTCTTCCTCGCATTGCACTCATGCGAGGCACACGGACAGTGTGCCTTCAGCCTAAGGGTGATCTCACACTGGTGTATGAAAAATCAATCCGCTTTTGCTCAAGAAAACTCCTCTGGGTGAGATACGAGTGACATGCAATTTTCAATCTGTTTTGTCATGCAAATGCCATGCTAGTGTGATTTCTTTTTCTCACCTAGAGTCCGAGTGCAATCTGTTTGACACCCATCAGCAATTTTATCACACTGCACGGATCAGTTTTAATAGCCAGTGTGAACACACCCTAAAAGTGAGCCAGCATTCTTGTTTACTTGATCCATTTCAAATGGATAATTTCTGGATTTGAGAACTCAGCCTAATGTCTTCATAGTTTTTCAGATAAGGCTGGGGTCAGGCCCTACCCTGGCGCATCCGTTAAAAACGTAGTCCAAGGCAGGAATAGCGCATAGCGTTAACGGCATGTAACGCTATGCGCCGCATGCCTGTGTATGCTGCAGCATTTTCCTGTGCGCTCTGCAAAAGCACATATCCGGGTCTTCTCAGTGGAGCCGGTGGGTGCGGGATGCTTCACGTTACCATAGCAATACACAGGCAGGTGGTGCATAGCGTTACATGCCGTTAACGCTATGCGCTATGCCTGCCTCGGACAAAGTTTTTAACACATGCGCCAAGCTAGGGCCAGATGCAAGTATGACCCTAGCCTTAAAGGCTATTTAAAAAAAAAAAAACAGGCACATCAAGAGGCCCCATAAGACAACAAAACAGCAGCAGTACAGGTATCTTTATGTTGTTGTATCCTTTGACCTTATACTTGGATAATTTATCTTGATCCCATCTAGGAGGCCCCAACAAATTTGCAGGAAAATTGGGTATCTCAGGTAGAATGTGAAATTTGCTTTAATCCTTTCTATGACTATCACAAAACCATTTTTACATTGAAAAAAAATTAAATCGACAAATCCTTGGTTTTCCCAAAAATAAAGTTCATTTTAATTAAAAGATTTTGGAATAATAATAATTTCAACAATTGGATGTGGTTAAAAAAATGTTCCTGTGCTGAGATAATCTTATCAATGTGCCCGTACTATGTACAGTTTTATTTTTATTTCTGACCGTGCATGGAACAAAGTCTGATCATACCACATCTCCTGGACAGGGGAGGAAGGAAATAAAATATACAGACATTACAGAACAGGATCACAGCTGATTCTATCTGTGAGGTAAAACATCTCTCTGCCTGTTTGTAAAAAATGTTTTACCTCAAAGAAAGAATTATCTGTGATCCCATGCTGTAATGTCTGTATACTCTATTTCATCCTTCACTCCCCAGGATCAAACCAATGCTCCGTTCACGGTCAGAAACAAAGATGAAACTGTACATAATAGGGACACATCTATAAGATTATCTCAGCACAGGAACATTTTTTTTAAACACATCCAATTGTGGAAATTATTTTTACTCCAAGATCTATTGATTAAAATGAACTTTTAAATTAACTTTGTTAGTGGAAAACCCCTTTAATGGGCAACATTGGACTTTTATAGAAAACATAGACAGTAACCAGCTCTGGTGTCATCCAGTAGTAAATGTGGGATAGCAATACACTACTTACCAATTTGTTCTACCAGTTTGAACATAACTCCTCCAATATGAAGATCTCCAGACACTCTTATTGTGACACTTAGATTCTCGGACTCGTTCTGCTGATCCACGGTCACACATAGCTCCCATGATGCTGGTCCAACAGCGGCTGTGTGAGTCATTGTGGAAAACTGAAAGGCCTACGAAAGGAGATAGTAAGTGTTATAAGTTCTATGTCCACATTGAGAAAAGGCTGATACCACATAGAGACCTCAAGTGTTGTCACATGGCGGCACAATACATATTAATGTTGATCTAAAAACCTTATTCATGAGCAGGGAAGTTCGCTGCTGTGGATTAATGGATTATACGGACATGTGCTGTCTGAGCAAAAATCGGATAGCACACAGTACTTGGCAGCATAACAACACTGCAGGGTCGACACTGGTCTATGAATGCCACTGAGTACTCTGACATCATGCATTGACAGTGCTTGATGCTCTGAGCAACACAGAGCTCACTTTTATTGTTCAAATTGCACAATTACAACGCAGAGGGACACAGCAGGGGCTAGACTAGCCACTGAAACAAGCCTCACTGATGACGTTTCACATCAAGGGACAGAGCAGAGGCTGTGGCAGCCTCTGCTCACTGATGACCCTTTGTTTGAATATCCCAGCATGCACTCAGATTATCAAACGAAGCATCATAAGACAGAAGGTGGAAAAAATCGTGTACTCAGGAAAGGATAAGGAATTTTAATGTAACCATATTAGAAATTAGTTTAGATTGGGGCAGTAAACAGATTGGGATTTAGAGTGACATTTCTTAAGCCTTCGGACCACCCCGCCAACGATTTTGAACAGCCATCTGCAATCTGTGGCACTCCAACAAATGTGAAGCTGCAACTCCTGGTATATCCTGCATGTTAAGGAGTGTTGTACTACAAGTGGGAAAAAAACATTGCGGGCTATTAATTTCAATTGGATTTAGAAACTCAGTTTATTAGTAATTTTTTCATTTTATGGAATATATGCATCTATCCTGTTGACAGGAGAGAACAACAACAGATGAAGCAAAAAGTAGTGATTAGTAGTGTAAGCTGAATTAGTTCTCGTAGAAAGAGGTGCTTAGTCTTTCTTTTCACATTCAATAGAACATGGGCCGCTCTCTGCACTTTTTCAAATGGTTAAACACTGGAGCAATCTGTTGTAGGTTTGGATGGTTTTGCTACTGTAGGTCTGGGGGGCTCCGTGTGTGGCCCTGTCCAAAATAATGATTTATGTAGACTGCTTACGCTTTTACAGACCGAGCGCTCCCTCCATTATGTCATGGCTAATATTGTCCCAATATGTAGTATTGAAATGATTAAAAATTATCACTGTTCTAAACATTTTGCGGGATGTTTATTCTAAATTCAATTTGTACATGAAAATACACGTTTAAAATGCATTAAAAAAATCATAAAACTTCTAAAAATCATAAGGTCTTATGGTATATTGCTCAAGTTAGCATAAGTTAGCATATATTACGTTGTGTTTTTTGAGCAATTACAATAATTATTATAGCTGCTAGAACACTCTGTGGGGTGAGGGTGGTGATGGTAGCCTACACCACTCGATGGTGATCCCTTCTTGTAAAATATCCTGGTTCCTGGAAACGGTGGAAGTTATGTTTCTATGCGTGTTCTGGAAATAAAAAATGATGAATCAGTGTGGTACCTCTTTGCTGGTTACTTTATAAAGCCAAACATGAAGTTATATAAAGTAACCAGCAAAGAGGTACCACACCGATTTATCATTTTTTATTACTAGAACACGCACAGAACCATAACTGCCATCATTTCCAGGAACCAGGATATTTTGCAAGAAGGGATCACCATTGAGTGGTGTAGGCTACCATCACCACCCTCACCCCACATAGTGTTCTAATAAGTGTAAAAACATAAGCGCTCTCTGCACTTGTCTTTGAACTCCAAACTCCACAAACCTGGAGCAGCAACTTTGGCCAGAGGCCAGGGCGGCGTTAGGGGGTCAGACAGGACACTTGCCCAGGGCCCCCACCCATTGAAGGGCCCCCAGCAGGGTCCTACACTAATAATGTTGCTGCAGGGTTATCGGCTCTTCCCCGCTCTCCTTCCCTGAGAGTAGTGCGCACTGAATATCACCACCATCTGCGGCATCCTGTCGCTCACTCTGCGTGCTGACCGGAACACCGCTGTTCCTATCAGCTGTTATTGCTGTATCACTGCTCTGCACTGCTCCGGTCTTCAGTATTGCAGGAGGGCGGTGCTGCAGCTCAGCCTTACACTGATTGGTTAAACTACAGCCAATCAGTGTTAGTTTTGACTGCACTCTGTCCTTTGGATTAGTAGCACAGGTCAGACAGGGAGCTGTGCTGTGATTGGTGGAGCCCCTGCCTCCTCCTCTCTTCATTCACTGGCGCTATGACGAACAGAGGGAATCCACTTCTCCCTCCTGCATCACTCTCTGGGTAAGTTACATTGGCTCCTCTGTTATTATCATTCTTCAGAATGAGGGCCCCCAGTGTCTGTTAATTACACAAATTAGAGAAGCATCACATGATTTTTCTAACAGTGTCAATACTTTTGTCCACCCCATTTTTTATGTTTGGTGTGGAATTATATCCAATTTGGCTTTAGGACAATTCTTTTTGTGTTTTTTCATTGAAGACAAATTAAATGCAGATAATAGTGTGGCGCCCCGCAACGAGTGCGTCACAGGAGGGTATTGCAGCCACAAATGCAGCTGCAATATCCTCTGACTCAGCAATGATCCGGTTAACATAGAGATCCAACCCAACATGCAACACCTAGAACAGGGGACCAATCATAGGTCCTGGGGGGTGGAGTGTTAGGGAAGTGTAGTAGAACACGCACAATAATCTAGACAGAACAGTAGGAGTCTGGAATCTAGAGCAGAGCCTAGAACACAGAACTTGGAGAGGCCGTCACCGGTCGGGTGTCAGCACCTGAGGCCTTAACCACCGGGATTGGGCATATTCACACGGGTTCCCAAAAGACTCCCGTGCCCACAACTCACAGCCGGTTCACTGGTACCGAAGCTGGTAGCAGTTCACCTCTGCCACGCGAACCAGAAGAGTGGAGGATCAGCTTTACAGGAGCACCCCACCACCAGCCAGTCTCCAGTCGTCTAACCAGCGGTGTACCCACTGAGGGACCCAAGGCTCCCCAAAGCATCCAGAACGTAAATCATGGATAGGGCATTGAAGCAGCCTCCCCGTACCCGACCTGGTATTCCTGGGCGACGCTGGCGATAAACTAAGTAGGTAGAATGGAGGAACACTGCGGATCTCTGAGGGACACCGTCACTGCTGAGTCCACCCGGTCTACTACTCAACCACTGTATGCCATGTACTGCCTGCTGGTTACAGTAAAGACCCGTTATAGAGACTTTCTGTGTCTGTGCTTCCTTATGAACTATCCGTCCGCACAACAAGGTAACCGCAGCTGCCGCACAACATCTTGAGCAGCTCCAGCCCCCGGGGATCACCGCTCAGCCTGTGGGGAGCGTAACATCTTGCTGCTGTCCATCCCCCGGGGGTTCCGCAGCGTCGGTAGTCCTTACCGAATCTACTCATAGGTGGCGTCACGAATAAATTAAAACCCCTTTAATCTGTTCCACCAAGACGTCTTCACTTTTGATCTGCACTACACCGGGCCCCACTACCGGCAGGCGCGGTCCACCCGTGACAAGGAGGGAAGAAGAATCGCCTGTCTAAACCGGAGTCAGCCGGCCACGGTGAGTCAGAAAATGGCGTCACGAACAGGATACGAGCAGGCCCGTTACCTAACGGGTATATTGTGCTTAAAATGGACTTTATTGTCTACAATTTGGACTTTGTTCGTCCCTAAAAGAACTTTCCCGCCTTTTCACCATTGGGCCAAGATGGCGCCCAAGATGGCGTTCCCGCCACAAGAAGCCGCCACGTGCAAGCCCAGGAGTGAGTCAACCCCCCCTCATCGTGGGAGGGCTAAAGACAAAAGGCGCCAAACTCTTTGTCCGCCCTGATTGCTCGAATCAACCATGGGGCGGACCCCAAAGACTTTTCCCACCATTGGACTAAAAAAAAAAATCCCAGAGGAAATGGGAGTGTCACAGACAGTCAGACAGACTTCTTCACCAGCTCTACCAGAACGTCTTACCGGTTGAACGGGTGTGGTTTCCCTCCAAGAAGAGAATGGCCAGCACGAGACTCCAAGACCTAATGCGGGAGGTCGAGGCGGAGGCCAGAGCAGCCATAGGCCAACCGGGTCCGGATCCTGCCCTTACCATAGACGGCAGCCCCGACTTCTGGCTAGAGGCTCTACAAGACCTCCGGGTGCGACTACTTGAGACAGTGGAATGGACGATTCGCAGCTGGAGCGCGACCCTAGGCAGAAGACTCCATCATGCGATGCAGCAGAGCCGACCGGGTACAGCTTCTCCAAGCCCAGACGACATCGCCAGTTTTTCAACAGCCTCACCGTCGCCCACCACCTGTCCTGCTTCGTCACCGGAGCCAATAGACTGTATCATTCCTGTGAGGACCACAGCTCGACCCGTTCCAGCGGACGAAACCGCAGCCGACCCCGTTCCAGAGCCGGAGCTTCCAATATACTCCCACGAAGAAGCTGACATCTACCTGGTTCCACCTGCGGAACCCGCGACTAGTTTCCACATTACCGAGACTGTCGCCTGTTTCTCCCCTGAACCGGAGGCCTCCTCTGCAAATACAGAGGCCTACCTGGTGACCGGGATTGAAACACCACTTCCCGCTGCTACAGAAGAAGAGGCAGGCAGCCTGGAAGTCCTGCACAACGACCCTGAGGAGAACTTTGCAGCACAGCCACCCACCGATCCAGAGGATTCCATCCCATCGTCTTCATCAGCCGAGCAGCCCGACGTAGTCATCGAAGGAGAGGTCGAGGAGGATGACGAGGAGACCTACAGTCCAGCTGAGGATCTCTACACCGGGTTCGCCTGGGGAGACACAAGGAACCCTTCTGCCGGGCGATCAGCTCGGGTGCACTGGTCGGGTGCCGCCGCAACAGTATCTTCTCCGGTTCCGTTGAACCGGGCTCCACTCCAGACTGCCCACCAAGCTCGAGCGGTTCAACAACCAGCACGCCGTAGTGACTTTGTCCACACGCCGCATCACTCCGACGTAGAGGTACGTCGTATCCGAAGGGAGGAGTGGCACACTCGACTGCAAGCCAACATGCAGGCTCGCGCCGAGGCCCGCCGCCAATCTCCATTACCTGAACAATTCCGTAAAACCGGGCGGGTAAGCACATTTAACTTGTCCACCGGGTGGGGATTCGTAAGGGAGGAGGGTGTGAGTACTGAAGTGTTTGTGGGGCGCCGTGATGTGGAATCGCACCTACCGTGAGGCCATCCAAGCCGAGACTTGTATAGAGGGGACATAGTAACCTATGAGCGCCATATATGCCGTGATGGGTGGTTCGCTATACGAGTCCGGAACACTCCAATCCATCAGTGACTTAAGTTGTTGTTTGAACTTTGCTATTAAGAGACTTCTTCCTGTTTGCACTGTAACACCGCGACTTGGCGGCTACAGCCTGAACTTTTATTCTAAGGACAGCCGACCTGTTATAAAATATAAAAACCTCTGTAATGTGAGTAGTGTGACGCTTGGGGACAAGCGTATTCAACCAAGGGGGAGTGTGGCGCCCCGCAACGAGTGCGTCACAGGAGGGTATTGCAGCCACAAATGCAGCCGCAATATCCTCTGACTCAGCAATGATCCGGTTAACATAGAGATCCAACCCAACATGCAACACCTAGAACAGGGGACCAATCATAGGTCCTGGGGGGTGGAGTGTTAGGGAAGTGTAGTAGAACACACACAATAATCTAGACAGAACAGTAGGAGTCTGGAATCTAGAGCAGAGCCTAGAACACAGAACTTGGAGAGGAGCGGGGGCTCCGCACTCCGTGCGGGCCCCTGGGCCGTCACCGGTCGGGTGTCAGCACCTGAGGCCCTACCGGGATTGGGCATATTCACACGGGTTCCCAAAAGACTCCCGTGCCCACAACTCACAGCCGGTTCACTGGTACCGAAGCTGGTAGCAGTTCACCTCTGCCACCCACGCGAACCAGAAGAGTGGAGGATCAGCTTCACAGGAGCACCCCACCACCAGCCAGTCTCCAGTCGTCTAACCAGCGGTGTACCCACTGAGGGACCCAAGGCTCCCCAAAGCATCCAGAACGTAAATCATGGATAGGGCATTGAAGCAGCCTCCCCGTACCCGACCTGGTATTCCTGGGCGTCGATAAACTAAGTAGGTAGAATGGAGGAACACTGCGGATCTCTGAGGGACACCGTCACTGCTGAGTCCACCCGGTCTACTACTCAACCACTGTATGCCATGTACTGCCTGCTGGTTACAGTAAAGACCCGTTATAGAGACTTTCTGTGTCTGTGCTTCCTTATGAACTATCCGTCCGCACAACAAGGTAACCGCAGCTGCCGCACAACATCTTGAGCAGCTCCAGCCCCCGGGGATCACCGCTCAGCCTGTGGGGAGCGTAACATCTTGCTGCTGTCCATCCCCCGGGGGTTCCGCAGCGTCGGTAGTCCTTACAGAATCTATTCATAGGTGTCACTAATAAATTAAAACCCCTTTAATCTGTTCCACCAAGACGTCTTCACTTTTGATCTGCACTACACCGGGCCCCACTACCGGCAGGCGCGGTCCACCCGTGACAAGGAGGGAAGAAGAATCGCCTGTCTAAACCGGAGTCAGCCGGCCACGGTGAGTCAATAATACCAAAGAATTTGTGATTGCAATCATTTTCAGGAAGGAACCGAGTATCATCTGACAGAATTGCAGGGGTGTCAATACTTTTGGCCACAACTGTATGAATCTATCATCATCTATCTATAACCATCTATCCATCTATCTCTAATCTATGTATTTATCATCTGTCGGCTCTCCTGTGTGGTGTAGTATATAGAGGATCTGGCAGCTCTCCTGTATGGTGCAGTATATAGAGGATCTGTCATCTCTCCTGTGTGGTGTAGGATATAGAGCAGCTGTCAGCTCTCCTGTATAGTGTAGTATATAGAGGAGCTGTCAGCTCTCCTGTGTGGTGTAGTATATAGAGGAGCTGTCAGCTCTCCTGTGTGGGGCAGTATATAGAGGAGCTGTCAGCTCTCCTGTGTGGTGTACTATATAGAGGAGCTGTCAGCTCTCCTGTGTGGTGTAGTATATAGAGGAGCTGTCAGCTCTCCTGTGTGGGGCAGTATATAGAGGAGCTGTCACCTCTCCTGTGTGGGGCAGTATATAGAGGAGCTGTCAGCTCTCCTGTGTGGTGTCTATATAGAGGAGCTGTCAGCTCTCCTGTGTGGTGTAGTATATAGAGGAGCTGTCAGCTCTCCTGTGTGGGGCAGTATATAGAGGAGCTGTCAGCTCTCCTGTGTGGTGTACTATATAGAGAAGCTGTCAGCTCTCCTGTGTGGGGCAGTATATAGAGGAGCTGTCAGCTCTCCTGTGTGTGGCATTATATAGAAGAGCTGTCGGCTCATCTGTGTGGTGCAGTATATAGAGGATCTATCGTGTCTATCGTCTCTCCTGTGTGGTGTAGTATATAGAGGAGTTGTCAGCTCTCCTGTGTGGTGTAGTTCTGATGCCAGTGAAATCACATTGACTGAGCAGCTCCTTCTGTTCCACTCTGCTCTGTCAGTGGAGCATAACTGCTGATGTCATCCAGATTGACAGACAGCTCCCTGATACCTAACTGTGGGGATCTGGCTGTCAATCAGCAAGACTTTTCGGCAGTGACACTCTTCAGATGCTACAGATTCATGAAGAGTTGTATATCTCTTCATAAGCCAGGGAGATCTGACCTCAGCATGCTACCTCATCAAAATTGGCGTGAAAAATGCTAGTTTTTCATAAATTGGGCCCATTTTGTATGACCGTATATTACAAAAAATATTTGCACATTTTGCTATACAATTGGTGTTCTTCTATTATTACCATATTGATGATATAGCATCATGGTTGTCCCCAAGAATGATTGTCTCTGATGGGCCCAAGGTTCTCCAGTCCAGCGCTGTATATATATATATATATATTAGTTATGTGTAGTATATAGTGTATACACTGGTGTGTATATACTGATGTGTAGACACTGGTTTGTACTATATAGTGTATACTGGTGTGTAGTATATAGTTAGCGCAGAAGGCGATTATAGGGTCTTATTTTTAACTGTGGGAAACAAGTGATATAAGAAGGGCTTGTTCTAATAGTGGAGAACTCCTTTAATAAATGAAGCTCCTGTAGTAATATTCACCAACTTCATTAATTAGGAAATGTACAAGCCGGGTGAGCATCCAACACAAATGTACACACATACACACATATATACACAGAACATACACATTATATAGAATATTATACATACGCTGTGCGCCTATTAATGAAGTGGGTGAAAATTACTCCAGCATGTTCATTAATTAAGAATGGCCATGCACAGTGTCTTAATAAAACAGGGCCATTGTTCTCGGCAGCACATCATCCGGTGTAAACAGGAGAAGTGCTGCTGATAACACGATCTGTATGGGGACACAATGATTTATTAGTGACTGTTCAAACCCCTTTGATCTATTAGTGATCGTCCTATCCCCGATGATCTATTAGTGATCGTCCTATCCCCAATGATTAGTGATCATCCTACCCTAATGATCTATTAGTGAGCTTTCTCAGCCTGTGTGAGGAGGCGTTACACAAGCGCAGAATGACATTACTATAGCCGATGGCGCTCATTTAAAGGTCTGAAATCGGTTTCAGTAAATACAACTCAATTGTTTGTGTGTGATGGTGCACTGCAATTTATTAGCAGATGGGGCCCCACTTTTAACTTGTGCCCAGGGCCCAACTTTGTCTAAAACCGGCCCTGCCAGAGACAATACATGCTAACTTGGTGGATGTTTTCAGCGATGCTCCTCTGAATCTAAGAAGGGTCCAATGCAACAGGGAGCTATGTCTATAACATACTTGTATATCTAATACAGTTGATCTTTGACTTGTGTTTTTTTTTTTAATAAAATGAACTGCCATAGCATTACCTGCATACACGCTATTCTAAATACTAGATTTCTGTAGTGAAATATTGTTACGGCTACTGACATCATGCAATCTGGAATTTACAGCTAAATTATGCACGAAAGGTATTCATCAAGTATATCTACATTCCTGTTAATATCACTGTCCTGAGGGCAAGCAGTGTGTGCTCCGTCTTCTAGGGAAGCCTGTCTGTGCTTGTGTTTGTAAGCAGCCAAACTTGAAGGCTTGCAGCTATAGGTTTGTTTTGAGAATACAGAGCGACTTCAGAAAACCACAGCATTCAGAAAAGATGTGTATGGAGGCAAGAACAGCAAAAAGACAGTAAAATAATGTATCTCAAAACCACTTAAAAACTATACATGAAGGTCATTTATACTAGCGTCAAATGGCCTACCTCAGTACTGCAGAAAGAAGGTGTGCTACCTGATTTCACAATGGAAGCTGCATTTGATATCTCCAAACCATTCAAGATTTAGCAGGACTGTCCCAATTTGAGAGCTCTCAGCTCTCTTTGCTGCCTTCATGTGTCATCCTCAGAGGGCACGGCTGGCACCTCTCTACACATAAACTATTTTCTTTTCTCATGTCAAACTCACAACCTTCATGTTTGGAGGTAGCAGCTTCAGCTATGGGCTACAGTTCCCATTGAAGTAGATAGAAGAATTTGGTATACCGTATTTGAGTTGTATTGAAAGCAGGGAAACCAGAAAAATAATATAGGTACATAGAGATACATCTGTACATAGCAGTTCATTTCTATGTTCCTGTATTTTAGAGGTAAAGTAAAGATGTTTTTTGTTTCTATGAAACTGCTAAAAATAATGAGAAACAATGGCAAAAATGTTTAACTTTACTTATTTTGTATTTTCCCTCTGGAAATCGAACAACCTACAACATTGTAGGCAAGAACTAAAGCTGAGAGCCACAGGCTCTGCTGATGTCACTGAAAGAATTTTGAAGCAGCATTGCAGGCTCTGACTCCACAGGCAAATTATACTGATGTATAGAGATACATTGTACATAGCAGTGTATTTCAGTGTCCCTGTATTCTAGATGGAGAATAAAATAACTAATTATCAAAAAAGAATTACAATAATGGCATTTTTAATGCACTTTTTAAAAAATAAATAAATAAACAACACAAATAAGTAAATAACAGATATATTTGGTGACTATGTAATCATAATGACCTGAACAAACCAACAATCAGATCACTTATGGTGATTAGTAAATGGCGTGAAAAAATTACATGATTGAATATTTTTCTCTATTAAAGCCATAAAAATATACGGTAATAAAAATGTATTGCTGACGCCAAGTTCACATCTACTGTAAATAATGTGTTTTTCTACACATTTTCTGCAAGTGCCCACACCACCCAACACAAAAACAATCTTCTCTTACTATTGTGTGTTTGCTGCGTTTATTTTATGCACATGTTCCTTTTTTATGCCTGTTTGGTGCAGATATGAATCCGGGTTTTAAAGGGAACCTGTCACCCCCCCAGGGCCTATTAAAGTAAAAGAGCCACCTTCAGCAGCACTTATGCAGCATTCTGTAAAGGTGGCTGTTATCTCTATAACCCCCAGGGACACCAAAAGAAAGACTTTTATAAATTTCCTGCCATGTATGGAAATACCTCTGTTAGGTCTGGGGGTACGTTCTCTCCCCAGGACCTAAACGCCTACCTGCTCTCAATAATTCTCCTCTGGCCTCCGGGTGCGCCTCCTCTCTTCCTCCTGATGTCATCGGCACCTGCGCACATCAGTCAGTTCTTGGGCATGCGCCGTGTGCGCTTGCCTGAGAACTTAGATCACCTGATTTAATCAGATCATGCCTGCGTACAGTGGAGGCCCCAGATCCCGCCCTGCAGTGTGTTATGATGTATTCACACTGCGGGGCTGGGAATCTGGCGCCTGTGCAGAGGGGATCACTGCACCTGTCCCCATCACCTTCCGTCTCTTTCCTTCCCACCCCATAGTGTGAATATATCATAACACACTGCAGGGCCTCCGCTACATGCAGGAGTGATCTGATTAAACCACGTGATCTAAGTTCTCGGGCAGCACGCACGGCGCATGCCCGAGAACTGACTGATGTGTGCAGGCGCTGATGACATCAGAAGGAAGAGAGGAGGTGGTGCCTGGAGGCCCGAGGAGGATGATTGACAGCAGGCAGGCTTTTCGGTCCTGAGGAGAGAATGTACCTCCCGGACGTAACCTATGTATTTCCATACATGGCGGGAGATTTATAAAAGTCTTTCTTTCTGTGTCCCTGGGGGTTATAGAGATAACAGCCACCTTCACAGAATGCAGCACAAGTGCTTCTGAAGGTGGCTCTTTTATTGTAATGGGCATTGGAGGGGTGACAGGTTCCCTTTAATGCTTTTTTAATACTACAGAAAAGCTTTTATTCTGCATGTAAAAATACATTAGCATCTTTTTTCTTTTACTTGCATTTTTTTCAGGCTCCACAAGGAAGCTTTTAGGCTATGTGCTCATGGTTCGGAGCCACTGTGTCTTGGACACAATACCTCCGGATCTGCAGGAACTCAACGGTGAGTGCAGAGAGACCGCAGCCACCCTGTACTCACTATCCGTGGTGGGTGCAGCTGCTCCCTCCATGCACCTGATGGTAATCGCTCCGACTCCACAGATTGAAATCAACATGCTGCAGAGATGCCAAAGTCCGGAAACACACACCGCAGCTGAAAACACACTGCGGTCGGGAGAAGCACAGTGATGATGGGATTTCTACAAATCCCAGCTACTCTGCTGCTACTGCACTACGCAGCGCTTTGGACTCAGTGGTAAGACGCTGCTTCTAAAACGCTGCGTTCACTGATCGGGAGTATGCCCCATTAGTGAAAAAAAGCACCAAAACCACACAGTTCAGCAATGTCTTTACATGAACTGAGATTTCATGAGATATCATCCATTTTACTTGGACATTTAAGCCAAGTCTATATGTAGCGTCAATGCATTTTTTTCTGCTTTTATTGCACAGAAATTTTGCTGCATTTAATTGTCCATGCAAAGTGGATGTGATTTCATGAAAGCTTGGTGCTTTTTTTTCTCTAGAGGATCAGGATGTGGCTGCCAGAGTCCTTTTCTCAGGGTTCCAAAGCCAAAATCTGACAATGCCTGTATGTACCAGCAGTCAGACCCCCAGCGACCAGCAAGTTATCTCCTATCACATATCTATGGGATACCCGTATATACTCGCGTATAAGCCGAGTTTTTCAGCCCAAAATTTGGGCTGAGAAGTCCCCCCTCGGCTTATACGCGAGTATACAGTAAACAGCAGCAGCTCCTGGAGGTATACAGGCCCCCCATCATGATCCAGGGCCCCCCCCCTTGCGCAGCACACCTGTAAAGTAAAATCATACTTATCCCTGTCCTGTCGCGCTGTCCCGCCGCTGCCGACATCACGATCCCGGGCTTCATTCCGCGTCTTCCGGCTTCCGGCTTCCTGTGGTCGCGGGCAATGACGTCATTGCCCGCGACCACAGGAAGGCGGAAGACGCGGAATGAAGCCCGGGATCGTGATGTCGGCAAGCGGCGGGACAGCGCGACAGGACAGGGATAAGTATGATTTTACTTTACAGGTTTGCCGCGCAAGGGGGGGGGCCCTGGATCATGATGGGGGGGCCTGTATACCTCCAGGGGCTGCTGCTGTATACAGCCCTGGGGCTGCTGCTGTATACACCCCTGGGGCTGCTGCTGTATTCACCCCTGGGGCTGCTGCTGTATACAGCCCTGGGGCTGCTGCTGTATACAGCCCTGGGGCTGCTGCTGTATACACCACTGGGGCTGCTGTATAATACCTAAGGGCTGCTGTATATACCTCTGGGGCTGCTGTATACACCACTAGGGCTGCTGTATATACCTCTGGGGCTGTAGTATACTACCACTGGGGCTGCTGTATACTACCACTGGGGCTGCTGTATACTACCACTGGGGTTGCTGTATACTACCACTGGGGTTGCTGTATACTACCACTGGGGCTGCTGTATAGTACCACTGGGGCTGTATATACCTCTGGGGCTGCTGTATACTACCACTGGGGCTGCGTATACACCTCTGGGGCTGCTGTATACACCACTAGGGCTGCTGTATATACCTCTGGGGCTGTATATACCTCTGGGGCTGCTGTATACTACCTCTGGGGCTGCTGTATACTACCACTGGGGCTGCTGTATACACCTCTGGGGCTGCTGTATACTAACCACTGGGGCTGCTGCTGTATATACCACTGGGGCTGCTGTATATACCTCTGGGGCTGCTGTATACCACACTGCTGGGGGCTGTATACCTGTGCTGGGGTCCACCCTCGGCTTATACACGAGTCAATAGGTTTTCCCAGGTTTTGGGGGCAAAAGTAGGGGGGTCGGCTTATACACGGGTCGGCTTATACACGAGTATATACAGTAACTTGTTTTAACTTTTTTAGCATATGTAAGGCTGCTTTCACATCAGCGGTAGTTTGTAATTCATGGCAGATCCGGCAGATGTCGCCGCACCTGCTGGATTTACTGCGTAACGGCCGACTTGCGGCACTTATCCGGCAAGCCCCATTCATTCCCTATGGGTCTTGTGGTCAGGTGCGGCAAGTTCGGTTTTGCCGGATCCGGCAGATTTGGCACTTGCAGCGTTTTTTTTTGCGGCGCCGCAAGTGTTAGATCCAGCAGAAACGCACTTGCGGCCTCTATGGGGCTTGTGGTCAAGTGCGGCAAGTGTGGTTCTGCCGGATCCAGTACTTGTAGCACCGCAAAAAAAACGCTGCAAGTGCCAAATCTGCTGGATCCGGCAAAACCGAACTTGCCGCACCTGACCACAAGACCCATAGGTCAATTTTTTTCTTTGTTTTACATGATTCTAGTAATAATAAGGGGTCTCATAAAGTGTACCTGCTAATATGCCCAAAAGCCATGTATAGGCCCTGTATTGGGGAGATAGGACTCTATACAACTGGTCTGCTCTGATTGTAATAAAAAATGGCACAAGGTCATACTGTTAAATGGGAGTTTCCAGGACAAGCATAACCACTTGGGTTGGATGAAAGTCCAACATGGAACATCTGTATGTTAGATCAGTGGTTAACACTGTTGATTTATAAGAGCCCTGTTACATGTAGCAACGCACCAGCGATCCCGACAATGATCTGACCTGTACGGGATGGCTGGTCCATTGCTATGTAGTCGCTGTTGAGATGCCACACAGGCAGACTTACCAGCAATGACCCAGCGATGCGCCGACAACCCAGCGGTCATTGGGATCCGTCAGGTTCTCGGACATAGAATCGGGATCGCTGGTCGTTGCCCCTGTCACACACAGCGATCCAGCATGCCCAGCGGGAGATCGCCGATCAAAAAGTGGTCCAGGCCATTCATTAACAATCAGTGATCTCCCAGCGGGGGGGCCGGTTGCTGCTAAGTGTCCCACACAGCGAAATCGCTGGGGAGGTTGCTGCTACGTCACAAAATCTGTGTTGTTGTGGCGATGTCGTTACCGATATCGCTATGTGTAATGGGGCCTTAACACTTGGGCTGTGGGCTTCAATCCCACTATAGAGAACAACTGCAAGGAGTTTGTATGTTGTTTGTGTCGGTTTCCTACCTATACTTTGTTTTACTCCTACACTCAGGAATTTAGATTGTAAGCCCCAATGTTCGACAGTGATGATAATGTCTGTAACAAGCTTTGTAATATGTTGTGGTATAAAAAAATAACTGAATCTATATTTTATGGCCGTAATATATAATCAATCACTGATATTACTTTGTATTTAGATTTTCAGTAGCTGGTATTTTGGATTCACAAGCATGTAAGCTAGGAGGTTGGCGTATCTCTATGTAACTTATGCCAGTTTCACACCATGATTTTGAGCTATCAGGTTCTGCCCGGTTTGAACCGGACAGAACCCGATCCGGTTTTGCAACCATGTATTCCTATAGTGTCGGGTTGGTCCTATTTGGCCATCCGGTTTCATGTTTTTCTCCCTGATGCGGTTTTGTTAGTTTTTTGCACCAGACACAAAATCGGAGTCAGCATCATTTTTTGTGTCTGATGCAAAAAAATAACAAAACAGGATCCTCCTGGATCTGGGGCGATCCGGCTCCCATAACATTGGTGTCCATGGGCGCCGGATCGCCCTGGATCTGGCAAAAAAATCGGATCATTTCCCGGAGGCCATTTACAGAACAGTGACGGCTCTGAAATGCTGATGCGCTTGTTCAGCACCATGGACAGCAGCAGCATTTCAGAGCCACCGCTGAACGTTCAGCACCATAGAGAACTCCACTGCTCACACGGGCTGGACGTTCAGCACTGCGGGCATCTCCCCTGCACACTCAGACGGACAGCAGAAACGAATACTGCAAAAAACAGGATATTTGCCCTCAATTTGCCCTCAGTTTATGCTCGTCCGGTGCTGTCAGGTTCTGTCCGATGCATCCTGCAAAACACCGGACAGAACCTGACAGCACAAAATCGTGGTGTGAAGCCGGCCTTACCCTGACACTGATCCTATGATGATATTTAGAGGTTTAGTGGCAGCCCCTCGGGCTGGAAAGTCACCATCTCAAGCGTTTTGCAGCAACCTCTAATAATTACATGATTCTACATGTACATATATCCTGGGTGAGCTCTGTTAGTATGTGCACTGTAAAATCTATAAATTCAAAAACCTATTTGGAGCAGGCAATGAGGTTATTTAACCAGGGTGAGTTTCCAGCTTGTAACGTTGACTTTTCAGAAAAATAAAGTTTTACCTTAGCATAAACTACGGTACTTACTTCTGATGCCTTTCATACCAAGGCCATATGGGGTGCCCATGGCCAGCGGCGGGCTGGGCCAGGGGGCAGGGAGCAATTTGCCCCCTGGGCCCGGCAGCTGTTCAGGGCCGCCGGGGTCCGGCACTGCAATTTTGATTGTGTCTGCCTAAACATTTCCGTCCGGGCCGGCAGAATCCTTTCTGATTGTGCATGATTCAACCACATGTATTGCGTCTTTGGAACGCAAATACATTTGAATGCATGATATCCAGCACAGAGCAGAGTCTTGCGGTTGTTCCTGCACCGCGGCCTAGCATGCAGCAGTGTAAAGAGGTCATCATGCTGCGACATTGTCACACTGCCGCTGCTGGTGACGCAGAGTGGGGCAGAGGAGGCGGGAAGAATGGTGAGCAGCACTCCAATGAGGAGCAGGAGTTCGGCTATTGAAGAGATCTGTAATTTGTATCGATAAGGTATACAGCATGAATCCATGGTGTTAGTAGGCCGCAAGGGCAGCAACTCATCATTGCGAGTGTATGAGTGTGTGTAACTGTGTGTATGAGTGTGTGTAAGTGTGAGTGTGTGTAACTGTATGGGTGTGTGTATGAGTGTGTGTATGAGGGTGTGTTGGTGTGTGTGTGTAGGAGTGTGAGTGTATGTAGGGGTGTATGTGTTTATGTATGAATATGTGTGTGTAAGTAGGAGTCTATGTTTATGTAGGAGTGTATGTATATGAGTGTGTATGTGTGTTTGTATGAGTGTGTATGAGAATGTGTGTTCAGACGGGCAGTGTGGAGGGAGGACATTATAGAGATTAGAGACAGCATATGGGGGAGGACGTTGTGAGCAGTTTATTATGGGGAGGGGCGGTATGTTTTATGGAGGGGCGGTATATGGGGTATATTATATTATATGGAGAGGGGTGGTGTAGTGGTTATAATATGGAGAGGGGTGGTATAGGGGTTATATTATGGAGAGGGGTGGTGTGGAGGGTATATTATGGGGAGGGGTGCTTTGTGTGGGGTGTATATTAAGGGGAGGGACAGTAAAGGGGATATATTATGGAGAGGGGTGCTGTATGGGGTATATTATGGGGAGGTGTGGTGTATATCATGGAGAAGGGTGGTGTGTCGGTATATTATGGAGAGGGGTGCTGTATGGGGTATATTATGGGGAGGGGTGCTTTGTGTGGGGTGTATATTAAGGGGAGGGACAGTAAAGGGGATATATTATGGAGAAGGGTGCTGTATGGGGTATATTATGGGGAGGTGTGGTGTATATCATGGAGAAGGGTGGTGTGTCGGTATATTATGGAGAGGGGTGCTGTATGGGGTATATTATGGGGAGGGGTGGTGTAGGGGGTATATTATGGAGAGGGGTGGTATACGGGTTATATTATGGAGAGGGGTGGTGTGGAGGGTATATTATGAGGAGGGGTGCTTTGTGTGGGGTGTATATTAAGGGGAGGGATGGTGAAGGGGATATATTATGGAGAGGGGTGCTGTATGGGGTATATTATGGGGAGGTATGGTGTATATCATGGAAAAGGGTGGTGTGTCGGTATATTATGGAGAGGGGTGCTGTATGGGATATATTATGGGGCGGAGTGGTGTAGGGGGTATATTATGGGGAAGTGCAGTGTAGGGGGTACATTATTCAGATTTGTGGTGTGGAAGTAATATTGTGCAGACAGAGATACAGTCTGGGGATTTTTTGTGCAGGAAGTACGGTACATTGAGGGGCAATTTAGTCAGCGACGCAGCATGGTAGATATTTATATTTCGTTGGCAGTATATTGATACTTTTTATTTTTAAGGGCACCGTGTCAGGAAATGCTGATAAAGATGGAGAAGAGGGAAGTCTGCAAAATCTGACGGGATGACATTTCATCATGGCACCTGTACTACATGGAGACAAATGGGATGGGAATGACTCCAATCAGGTATGATGTCATCTATAAGGTACCAGGATGTAAATGTTTGTAATACTTACTACATCTCATCAGTACTGAGGTTCCTGTATGGTCGACAGTCTGATGATGAAGGTAACAACAACTCCCAGTCCTCCTTACCATAGTTAAGGACATACTGGGAAGTATATGTTCATGTCATACAAGTGTATCATTGGGCTGATCTGACACTGAAATAGATCACTGTACTACGTGTGGTGCTGCATTCGTCTACAAATCGGTGGTTGTAATGTTATATTCAGTTACTGATAGTGGTTCTAATGTATTCATTTACTGATGGTGGTTCTAATATTGTATTCATTTACTGACTGTGGTTCTGATGCTGGATTCATCTAATGACGGTGGATTTGGCACTGCAATCATCTACTGACTGTGGTTCTGTTGGTGCATTTATCTACTGATGGTGGTTCTGTCGCTGCATTTATCTACTTGTCGGT
This sequence comes from Allobates femoralis, assembly GCA_033576535.1. Classification (NCBI taxonomy): domain Eukaryota; kingdom Metazoa; phylum Chordata; class Amphibia; order Anura; family Aromobatidae; genus Allobates; species Allobates femoralis. The sequence continues at coordinate 538,520,766 of JARQOC010000001.1, forward strand.
GGTATTGTCATTTCATTCTGCTACTGGTTCTGATCATATACACATGTAGCAAACCTTAACGTGCTTCATGGCTATGTTAAAACTGAAAATTCTGTGGTTTCATATGTGATATCTGAGGTTCTGTAGGCAGGTCCAGGTATGCCAAGTATAGAACATTGGAAATATAAATCCTAGGTATTGATGAGAAGAATCACATACTTTGATTGACTACATATCTGAAACGTATGCCCAGTTTAAAAATTGTACTACATGAGCATAATATATGATTTGTCTGATCAATAGAAACGCTTATCTGAGCTGATCCGATTGCTGCCAGTTTTTTCTTTGAGCAGCTGTCATACAGGCAATACTGTAGTAGGAAGCAGCCAAAGGTAAACATGTTAAAGGGGTTGTCCAATTTTAAGCTACAAGTCACTTTGTGACTGCAGCAGGGGCGTAACTACCGGCATAGCAGACGTAGCGGTCGCTTTGGGGCCCGGCGCTTGAGGGGGGCCCGGACCCAGCGCCGCTACGCTGCTATACGGTCAGCTACAGGCCCCCAGTGTGTATATACAGGCCCCCCACTCCTCCCTTCCTGCTGCACACGTCACCTGTAAAGGAATACATCATACTTACTTATCCCTGCCGGCTGCCGCTGTTCGCCGCTCTGCACCGCGCTCCGTCTTCATCCAGCTTCTTCCTGGTTGTGACGTCATTGCCTGCACCCGCCGGTCACAACCAGGAAGAAGCTGGATGAAGACGGAGCGCGGTGCAGAGCGGCGAACAGCGGCAGCCGGCAGGGATAAGTAAGTATGATGTATTCCTTTACAGGTGACGTGTGCAGCAGGAAGGGAGGAGTGGGGGGCCTGTATATACACACTGGGGCCCTGTATATAGCCACTGGGGCCCTGTATATAGCCACTGGGGGCCTGTACATAGCCACTGGGGGCCTGTACATAGCCACTGGGGCCCTGCATATAGCCACTGGGGGCCTGCATATAGCCACTGGGGGCCTGTATATAGCCACTGGGGCCCTGTATATAGCTACTGGGGGCCTGTATAGTCACTGGGGGCCTGTATATACCCACTGGGGGCCTGTCAATAGCCACTGGAAGCCTGTATATAGCCACTGGGGGCCTGTATATAGCCACTGGGGGCCTGTATATAGCCACTGGGGGCCTGTATATAGCCACTGGAGGCCTGTATATAGCCACTGGGGGCCTGTATATAGCCACTGGGGGCCTGTATATAGCCACTGGGGGCCTGTATATAGCCACTGGAGGCCTGTATATAGCCACTGGTGGCCTGTATATAGCCACTGGGGGCCTGTATATAGCCACTGGGGGCCTGTATATACCCACTGGGGGCCTGTATATAGCCACTGGAGGCCTGTATATAGCCACTGGGGGCCTGTATATAGCTACTGGGGGCCTGTATAGCCACTGGGGGCCTGTATATACCCACTGGGGGCCTGTATATAGCCACTGGAGGCCTGTATATAGCCACTGGAGGCCTGTATATAGCCACTGGAAGCCTGTATATAGCCACTGGGGGCCTGTATATAGCCACTGGGGGCCTGTATATAGCCACTGGAGGCATGTATATAGCCACTGGAAGCCTGTATATAGCCACTGGGGGCCTGTATATAGCCACTGGGGGCCTGTATATAGCCACTGGGGGCCTGTATATAGCCACTGGAGGCCTGTATATACCCACTGGGGCCCTGTATATACCCACTGGGGCCCTGTATATACCCACTGGGGAGGCTGCTGTATACCACTGGGGCTGCTGTATATACTGCTGGGGCCTGTATATACCACTGGGGAGGCTGCTGTATATACCACTGGGGCTGCTGTATATACCACTGGGGAGGCTGCTGTATACCACTGGGGCTGCTGTATATACTGCTGGGGCCTGTATATACCACTGGGGAGGCTGCTGTATACCACTAGGGAGGCTGCTGTATACCACTGGGGAGGCTGCTGTATGCCACTGGGGCTACTGTATATACTGCTGGGGCCTGTATATACCACTGGGAAGGCTGCTGTATACTACCACTGGGGAGGCCTGTATACCACACTGCTGGGGGCTGTATACCTGTCACGAGTCAATAGGTTTTCTCAGGTTTTGGGGGCAAAAGTAGGGGGGTCGGCTTATACACGAGTATATACGGTAAACTGGGTGGCGTCAGACTGTTAACACCGATTCGGTAAGGGGGTGTGTCTTGAAGGGGGCGTGTCATTGGGGGCGTGTCTTGGAGGGGGCCCCGTTCAAAAGTTTGCTATGGGGCCCTGCCAGTTCTAGTTACGCCCCTGGACTGCAGAGTCATGAATTCTCACATTTCTTGCAGTGCTTTCATGTTTCAGAGGTGTGTGACTGCAAGTATGTGGTTTGCATACATGAGGTCACATGCTAACTAGCCTTGCTCGGCCTCAATGCAACTGTGTTGAACAAGGCCATAAACTGTCTAGTTGTAATGTGATCGAGAGTATACATATCACATACTTGAGATCACATAACTGCCCGCTCCCGCTGCTGGCTCTAGAGAATCCTCACAGTGTGCATGATGTGAGGATCCACATATAGTGGCAATAAACTTGTAGCTTAAGATCCGACAACGTCTTTAAGAATGGGCCACTAATCATATGCCACTGCTGTGTGTTTGCTCCCAAGGCTAAAATTTGCCAGCCAGCCCCTGCCCATGGCTAGTACAGTGATCTCACAACTTGCATACCATTAAAAAGATATTTTTTTCCTGAAGCTCAAAAAGGATGTGAGGGTTTGTTAGGATATGGTCAATTCTAGATTTATTGGGTTGACGTGAATAGGAAATGCACAACACTTCACATATGTGCTGATTAAAGTATTGGATTGTATTTTTTGATATCGGGACATTCACCGTAGTTCTCTGTTTGGGGATATTCAAATCTTATGACTGTGTTCTGTTTTACTCAGTTACATAACTTGAAGCTCATGGACCCCAGTGCAAAAGCTTCAATGGGGCCCCCAAATATTACAAGTTTTTAATACCTTTGTTCTTTTTATATTGGCCAAAAGGGACTATTGGGGCCAACTAGACTCCAGTGTCCAGGTGTGATTGCAAGACCTGCACACCTTGTAGTTTTGCCCCTGTTTTACTAATGAGTAGATCTCTAAATGAAAGATTGACCCTGTTCTGTGTTTTGGAGACACTCCTAGTTTTGAGGCAGAAATACAGATGCATCAATGAAGCCTAAACGTACCGTCACACGTGGCAATTTTGCTAGCAATTTCACTGGCAATTTGCTGGTTGCAGTGAAATTATGGACACATTGTTCCATTTGTACACGGCAACAAAATAGAACAATGTGTCCATGATTTCACTGCAACCAGCAAATTGCCAGTGAAATTGCTAGCAAAATTGCCCGCGTGTGACGGTACCTTAAAGAACATTTTGTTATGCACCATTACATAAGATCTTTCTGTCCACTTCTAAGGCCATGTGCACACGGTGAGTATTTGGTGAGATTTTTACCTCAGTATCTGAAGCCAAAACCAGGAATGGTGATAAATACAGAAGTGGTGACGTGTTTTTATTATACTTTTCCTCTGATTTTTCCACTCCTGCTGCTTTTCGTTTACAAATACTGATGTAAAAAACAGGTTAAGGGTGCGTTCACACATTGCGTATTTGCTGCGTAGTTTTACACGAGTTTTTGTAGCCAAAACCAGGAGTGGCTGATTAAATACAGAAGTGGAGCACTTGTTTCTATTAGACTTTTCCTCGGATTGTTCCATTCCTGGTTTTGGCTACAAAAACTGCAACAGCACTCACATAAAAATACGCAGCAAATACACAGTGTGTGGATGCACCCTTAAAAACCTGACTAAATACTCAATGTGTGAATGTGGTCTTAAGGGCCCATTTCACGCTTCAATGGTTGAGCGATCCAACCAACGATCCGACTTGACCTAGATCGCTTGAACGACGTTCAATGATCGCTAGTGAAATGTCACACGTACAGATATCGTTACCAACGCAGCAACCATTCCGCAACAAGCAAACAATACTTGCGGTCGTTATATTGCCTACGTCCTTCACTTCTCAATAGGCAAGGTCGTTAACGACATCGTTATCGAGGTGTCACACACATCCATGCTGCAGGTTGGACGAATGATCATCGTTTGGTTTTAGGTCCGATTCAAAAACCTCTGATGTTATCATTGATCGGATGTGCATGTCACACTGAACAACGTTGTTATGAAAACCCGTGACGTTTCAACGATATCGTTAACAATATTGTAGAGTGAAACGGGCCCTTAAGAACATATATGCCAGATAATGAATTTCCTGGCTTGGACTACTACTGTGACATTTCTGATAACAGCTGAAAGAATCTCGATCAGTTAACAGCTGTTTTAATAGACACATAACAGACCCACTGTCCAATGAAGGCAATAGACGACCATGCCCTTATTTTTTTAGAGCATACCATCAGTTTCCGGTAGAAATGCCCTAATAGGGTGTATAAAACTGTCTGACAGTACACAATGCAATGTGTCATGCTCGTGTCATCAATGCTACTGCATAAACCTTCCTTTAGGTGAGTAATAAAGTAAGCTGCACATACAAGGTCCTGTCTTAGAAGTAGGATATCATTGGGTAATACGAAATTTAATGTTTATTGTCGTGCCTGCAATTACAACAGACGTTTCCAAACCATATAATTAGGAGGAAATTGCAGATATGTTCTATACCTCAGCTAACGGGAGCCTCAGGCCTCAACAATGTCAATGACTACCTGAAATTACAAATATAAAACTGTATTCTAGAATAACAATACAATCGTATATATAATAGAGAATACACTCAACATAAGTGGGGTTCTTCTATATTCATAAATTTAGTGATCACTGGGACGTCACTCCAGCCTCTGGAACCCCCACTGATACTTAGAATGAGGGGGCCGCTATGCAATACCACTAAAATTATTATCCCTGCATCTCCTGCCACCTGGTAGTGAAGGGAACAGCAGTTTGCACTATTAATTTGCATTTAAAAGGTTTTGTGGGACTACAATATTGATAACTTAGTCTTAGGGCCACGTCACACACACAGATATCTGGGCAGATATTGTTCACAGATCTCTGGTTGCAGTGAAATCATGGACACATTGTACCATTTGTACACAGCCACAAAATGGAACAATGTGTCCATGATTTCACTGCAACCAGAGATCTGTGAACAATATCTGCCCAGATATCTGTGCGTGTGACGTGGCCCTTAGGATAGGTCACCAATATCAGCTTGGTGGAGTCCTCCAGACAACACCCCCACCAATCAGATATTGGGAGATCCTGCAGTACCTTGAAGTACACAAAGTACTGGGCTAGAGCACCATAGGTCTCTTCATTGTTTAGTGGCCAATCTTGGGTTCTGCAACTCAGCTTTTATTGAAGTGAATGGGAGCTGATCTATAGTACATTGGGGCGGCCACAGCACAGTGGTATTCTGGATTTATACATAGTAAAAATTTGGTGGTCAAACAATCTGCTAGTGGAATATTTTGAGGGTCCCCCACCAATCTAAAATGTATGATTTATTCTAAGGAGGAACCATTAATTTTCTAGCACTGCGCACATCCTTTAAGGGTAAGGCCACAGTGGCGTGAAAAACGGACCAATGCTACAGAATGAGTGAGAACACATGAACGTGTGTCGTCCCGCTTTTTTCTCATCCAGATTTTGTTGCACCATGCTGTGACAGTATGAGAGTCACGTGAGGGACTCGCCAATGCAAGTCAATGGGTCGACAAAATCACAGACAGCACATGGGCTATCCTAGTGGCATCTGTTTTTTTCACTGATACATTATCATTCTGTAGCTCAGACAACTGTAAAATGTTCCTGTAAATGATTCTACAGTAAATAGCTGCTGAGAAAAAAAAACACATTGCACATGGACAGCACACAGATCAAAAAACAGATGTCACTCGTCCACTTCTCCTGGATGAGAAGCGGACCACTTTTTTTCACGCCAGTCTGTCTCTACCCTAAGCTGCTCTGTAGCTTTTGAATTGGAATTCATCTATTCTGAGGAAACATTTTGGGGCATTGCTGTGGTCCCTTCATTCACCGGATAGGTGGGGATCTAACAATCATAACATGATGGTATATAATAGTGATATTATACCACTTACTGAGGTAGGAAAATCACTGTAAATGAGCTGCCCTATGCATTGTATGAATAAGCAATAATATGGTGATTTCTACATCGCTGATTGAGTTATATGGTATAGTCACTGCAATACAAACTAATCCATACAGCATTGTGACTCAGTAGTAAGCACTACAGCCTTGCAGCGCTGGGGTCTCGAGTTCAAATCCCACCAAGAACAGGAGCTTCAAGGAGTTTGAATATTCGGTGTTTTCATGGGTTTCCACAGACTTAATAATAATAGGTTGTTTAGATTGTGAACCCCAATGGGAACAGTGTTGCAGATGTATGTAAAGCACTATGGAATTAATAGCGCTATATAAATGAATAAATATTATTATTACAGTAAAAAGATAGCCAATTCCATCACTCAGCAGAGCTGCCAGCCTTCAGACCCCTACCGATCCTATATCTATCCCTTTTTCCATTATTGACTGGAATACTTCATTAAACTCAACATTCAAATATTATCTAAAATACTTCCTCCTTTGTTAATTTAAGAGGAAATTGATGAATAGTAAAACCAATTACATTAATGAATGCTAAAGAAGAGGTAAATATAAAATAAAATAAGCTTAAACATATACATATAATATTACTCTAAAATATGTCAAACAGCAGCGAATCATAGACTCCAGTCTAAGGCACCATCAAAATTTGATGCAAGTGATATATATTTATGAGTTGACCATCTTACCTTAATACTAGTTCTATATATCCGTATAGATTCCGCTATTGTATGATCATGGTATGTATAAAGTGGGCTCACCTTGTTTTCCTGTGTTCTGTACGGTGCAGTTCTGCGTCCACCTGAATTCCAATGAGAACAGGAACAAACACTTCAGGTAAGCAGCAATTCTTAATCTCCACCCAACTGTGACGAGGACAAGAGGAGCGAAGGGGGCAGGTTATGAGCTGAAGAAGGGCCCTCCACTTGTTATTCAATGTCCCGCCCAAGGTTTCTGGCACAAGCTAGCATTTCTGTGTCTGCAGGTAACAACATGTCAAAGAGGAGACTCACAGCTTTACCGATACAGCAGATTATGAATTCTTTAAAAGCCTTAATACATGCATCACCCTTGGTTTTAGCAGAAATCGCGAATAGTTATAAACATTTCACAAATTCCTTCCCAGTATTATACCACTGCCAAGATTGCAGGAGGCACAAACAATGCAATGTGTGAATGGCTATGAGCGCAAAGCTGTATCCTGAAGGCAAAGAATTTACAGATTGGACTTTAGCACCTGCGGCCTGCGTTCCTTTGTCAAATTAACTCTTTCTCCTAGTACGTCATGTTGCCGGGATTCCTTTCCTTTTGTTAAAAGGAAGCCATCATCAGAAAATGGCCTAGTTTTTCGGTTAAATATATAGTTTTTAAATTTTGACCATTTTTTTTTTCACATCGCAATGATCTGTATTGCAATTATCACAGTGGTCACTAGGACTTTTGTAAAGCCTAAAGTTTTTTGTTTTAGGAAACAACACATGTATAAAGCCACAATGGTCAGACCCCGACCTTATCTTTTGCATTGAAGCTTCTAATGAGCTTGTGCAAAGGTCATTGTGCAAGAAGGCGGAGCAGGGTCAGCTGTGACATTAGATGTTGTAAATGGTGGATCCTTTGTTGTTACCTGTCATTGTGATCCTTGTATTAAAGAGAATCTGTTAGCAGGTTTTTGCTATGTAATCTGAGGCCAGCATAAGGTAGACTTTAAAACACTGAATTCATTGATGTGTTACTTATTAGGATGTGTGCTGTTATTTTGCATACAATGAAGGTTTTATCAGCAAATGATTATCACTGTCAGGACAACAGTGCACACAAGCCCTGGTCCCACTACACCCCTCCACTTCTAAGCAGCTCACTGTCAATAGACAATGTATGCAAAGAGCTGTGGTGTGGGTGGTGTTAGATTTCTGAGCTCTGCTACATCTAAACTAAGTAAACTAAGTGATACATTATTGGATTCAGTGACCCTTTTCCTACTTTATGCTGCTCTCAGATGAAAAAGCTGGTGACAGATTCCCTTTAAAGAGCCTTGCTAAGGCTGCCTTCACATTTGCGTTTGGAGCGCAGCGCACCAAACGCAGCCAAACGCTTACGCACATGCGTTCCTATGTTTAACATGGGAACGCATGTGCCTGCGTATGGCTGCGTTTGGCCGCATTTGCATCTGGATGCGCATAATTTATGCACCCTCCGACCACGCTCCAAACGCAGCTTGCAGCATTTTTTTGTGCGTTCGCGGCGCTTGTTTTATCTGCAAGCACCCGCAAGCGCACAAAATATGCATTGATCTCAATGGATCCGCAGAGTCCTCTGTATGACACCGCAGGAGAACGCTGCGGATCTCATTGAAATCTCTCCCGGTGGCCGCCGGTGATCACCGGCGGCCACCGGGAGATCATGCAGAGCCGCCGCTGATCTCCCGCCGGTGTCAGCGGGGAGATACAGCTGATCTGACAGCTGTTTAAATCTCCCACGCTGACACCGAATAGGTGATGTCGGCGCGGGAGATTTGAAGCAGCGATCAGCTGTTTGTTATCTCCCACACTGATATCACCATATCCGGTGTCAGCGCGGGAGATTTAAACAGTTGTCAGATCAGCTGTATCTCCCCGCTGACACCGGTGGGAGATCAGCTGTGCCGGGAGGAGGAGATCTCTGCCGCTGATCTCCTCCTCCCGGCCGCCCCCAGAGACAGCTGATTGGCTGCCGGGGCACCATAGTAATGTGAACGCATGCAGAGATTCTCTGCTGCATTCACATTATTATGGGCTGCTTTTGCCTGCGTTTGCGCCTGCATGCCCTCTGCATGCAGACACAAACGCAAGTGTGAAGCCAGCCTAAAAACTCTACAAAAGACCTAGTGACCAGGGTAAAGATTTCTTTTTTTTCTTCTTTTTTTTTAATAAAGATCCTGTTATAAATAAAATGCCAAAAGTGGTTTATAAATACATCTAACACAAAAACTTAAAGAGGACCTGTCACCCCCCCATGGATGTGAATCTAAGTCCAGCACTGAATGCAGGAGGTCTGCTTCATTCAGGCAAGGGGTCCCCCATGGCTCTGTGGGGCTGCTACCCTGATATATAGGCTTATAAAATTTTACAGTAAAATCCATGGAGGTGGCCCTTGTGTTGCAGCCAGCTCATAGCCCAAGGGGCATTTCACATCCCCTGCGCCTCTGTACTGCCCATGTCCTCGTGCCAGTCATTTCGTCCTTGCTCTGCGCCTCCTTGTGGTGTTGACGCAAGTGCAGAGCAAGGTTGAGGTGCATGCCCCACCTCCCATTATGACGTCTTTTCATTTCCCCGCCCTTCTCGTTAGCACAGCACGGAACAGGGTGGGGAAATGAGAGGATGTCATAGTGGGAGTCGGGGCATGCACCGAGACCTCAACCGAGGATTTAATGAATAGCACAAGCGAGGCGCCGAGGACATGGGCGGCACAGAGGCACAGGGGGCGTGAAATGCCCCCGTAGACGAGGTCCCTGAATCACAAGGGCCCACCTCCATGGATTTTTACTGTATGTTTTAATAAGCCTTTATATATCGGGGTAGCAGCCCCACAGAGCCATGGGCGACCCCTTGCCTGAATGCAGCAGACATGCTGCATTCAGTGCTGGACTTAGATTCCCATTCATGGGGGAAGAGGGTGAAAGGTCTTCTTTAATTTATACAATAGGTCATATTCTGTGGGAAAAACGTCCCTTGAAGCTCATTGATATATATTTATCCAAGTAGAAATGATTGAGCTGCACTCACTGTGGTAGTCTTACAGGAGGATGTGGGCTATGTTCCTGGACTGGACTATGATTGTTTCGCTCTCAGGTGATCTTCAGTGGGTCCATCTCCCAGATGATGGTGCAGGTATTTTCTATTTTGAACTATAATTGACATATGTTACTACAGGTTTTTTTTAGTTATTGATGAGTAGTAGGTCTTTTCATATCGAAGGTGTCTTAAATATCAGAATGGCAAGAGGCTGACTTCTGGCATCCCACACAATCAGTTGCTAGAAGCTCCAGTGGCGGCTGTATGTACACAGTTTTATTGAGCAGAACTCCAGCGTTCCTTCACACTGTTTAGTGACAGGGTTCTATAGATTAGCTCTACTCAAGATAAAGCTGCAATAAGCGCAGATAGTGGAAGCCCAGACATGACAGGGGTAGAAAAGTAAAAGGCTATTAGAGGGTTAACTAGGAATCTGGCATGTACACTAGAGGGTTCAGTTAGAGGGTAAGGGGCCAGGTCATTAGTTTATGTGGCACCCCTGCGGCTAGGCTGCCACAAATAGTACTGCATATACCCTATGTGTAATATCATGCCTGGAGGTAAGTGGAGGACACATTGCTGAGACCCCCAACATACACTCAAAACATATGAACTTCAAGCCAGGAAGTGCTGGGTGGAAGATACTCACCTATTGGGCAGTCCCCACTTCTGGCTAGAAGGAGGAGTTAGGTTAGGGATGGGTGGAAACAAGGAGAGCTCTAGTCTGTTCTGGGCAGCATGAGAGACAGAGTGGAATGTGAAGTGCTGAGCCCAGGGCCTGGTGAGATGAATTTGCTGCCAGCTGTTGAAGCTGGGTGTTCTGCCCCTTCATGAGCACAAAAATAAACATACAGTTGTGGCCAAAAGTATTGACACCCCTCCAATTCTGTCAGATAATACTCAGTTTCTTCCTGAAAATGATTGCAATCACAAATTCTTTGGTATTATTATTTTCATTTAATTTGTCTTCAATGAAAAAAAACACAAAGAGAATGAAGCAAAAAAGCAAAACATTGATCATTTCACACAAAACTCCAAAAATGGGCCAGACAAAGGTATTGGCACCCTCAGCCTAATACTTGGTTGCACAACCTTTAGCCAAAATAACTGCGATCAACCGCTTCCGGTAACCATCAATGAGTTTCTTACAATGCTCTGCTGGAATTTTAGACCATTCTTCTTTGGCAAACTGCTCCAGGTCCCTGATATTTGAAGGGTGCCTTCTCCAAACTGCTATTTTTAGATCTCTCCACAGGTGTTCTATGGGATTCAGGTCTGGACTGATTGCTGGCCACCTTAGAAGTCTCCAGTGCTTTCTCTCAAACCATTTTCTAGTGTTTTTTGAAGCGTGTTTTGGATCATTGTAACATAGTAACATAGTAACATAGTTTTTAAGGTTGAAGGAAGACTTTAAGTCCATCTAGTTCAACCCATAGCCTAACATATTGATCTAGAAGGCAAAGAAAACCCATGTGGCAACACTAAGCTCCACATTGGGGGAAAAAATTCCTTCCTGACTCCAGATACGGCAATCAGACTAATTCCCTGGATCAACGCCCTATCAAAGAATTTAGTATGTATTACTGATAATTTTATAGTTTTCAAGAAAGGCATCCAGGCCTTTCTTAAATGTTAGTAGTGACTCACTCATTACAACAGCATGTGGTACAGAGTTCCATAGTCTCACTGCTCTTACAGTAAAGAATCCGCGTCTGTGATTATGATTAAACCTTTTTTCCTCCAGACGTAGAGGATGCCCCCTTGTCCCAGTCTCAGGCCTAAGAGTAACTGTCCCCTCATATATTTATACATTATTATAAGATCACCCCTAAGCCTTCGTTTTTCCAAGCTAAATAACCCCAAGTTTAATAACCTGTCTTGGTATTGCAGACCCCTTAGTCCTCTAATGACTTTTGTCGCTCTTCTCTGGACCCGCTCTAGTTCAGCTATGTCTTTCTTATACACCGGAGACCAGAATTGTACACAGTATTCTAAGTGTGGTCGCACTAGTGACTTGTATAGAGGTAAAATTATGTTCTCCTCATGAGCATCTATGCCTCTTTTAATGCATCCCATTATTTTATTTGCCTTTGCAGCAGCTGCCTGACACTGGCCACTAAATGTGAGTTTGTCATCTACCCATACACCCAGGTCTTTTTCAGTGACAGTTTTGCCCAGTGTTTTACAATTAAGTACATAATTATACCTTTTGTGTGCGTATCAAAAGCTTTTGAAAAGTCCATATACACCACATCCACTGCATTTCCTTGGTCCAGTCCAGAACTTACTTCTTCATAGAAGCTTATCAGATTAGTTTGACAGGAACGGTCCCTCGTAAAACCATGTTGATAATGGGTCATGAGGTTATTTTTCTTCAGATACTCCAGTATAGCATCTCTTAGAAAACCCTCTAGGATTTTACCCACAGTAGAGGTTAAGCTTACTGGCCTATAATTTCCAAGTTCAGTTTTTGTCCCCTTTTTCAATATTGGCACCACATTTGCTATACGCCAGTCCTGTGGTACAGACCCTGTTATTATGGAATCTTTAAATATTAAAAATAATGGTCTATCTATGACAGTACTTAATTCCTGCAGCACTCTGGGGTGTATCCCATCCGGGCCCGGGGATTTGTCAATTTTAGTGATTTTTAGACGATGCCGTACTTCCTCTTGGGTTAAGCAGGTGACATTTAATTGAGACTTTTTGTTATCACTGATCATATTGTCTGTCATGGGATTTTCTTGTGTAAATACTGTTGAAAAAAAGTCATTTAGCATATTGGCTTTTTCCTCATCCTCATCCACCATTTCACCCAGACTATTTTTAAAGGGGCCAACACCATCATTTTTTAGTTTCTTACTATTTATGTAGTTAAAAAATATTTTGGGATTCTTTTTACTTTCTCTGGCAATGAGTCTCTCTGTCTCAATCTTTGCTGCCTTGATTTGCTTTTTACAAATGTTATTTAATTTTCTGTATTTATTTAATAATGCTTCATCACTACCTACTTGCTTTAATTCCCTAAATGCTTTCTTTTTGTCACATATTGCACTTCTTACCGCTTTATTTAGCCATAGCGGTTTCCTCCTATTTCTAGCATGCTTATTCCCATAGGGTATATATTGTGCACAGGTCCTATTCAGGATGCTAATAAACATCTCCCATTTGTGTTGTGTACTTTTATGTCTCAGGACATCGTCCCAATTTATTGCACTAAGATCGTCTCTCAACCATTGGAAATTTGCCTTCCTGAAGTTTAGTGTCCTTGTAGCCCCTCTACTACACGTCTTAGTAAAGGATACTTGAAAGCTTATTAAGTTATGATCACTATTACCCAAGTGACCTCCAACCCGTATATTTGATATGCGGTCCGGCCTGTTGGTTAATATTAGGTCCAGCAGTGCCCCCCTTGTTGTTGGGTCCTGAACCAGTTGTGAAAGGTAATTGTCTCTCATAGTTTTCAAAAACTTATTACCTTTGCTGGAACTGCAGGTTTCTGATTCCCAATGTATTTCAGGGTAGTTGAAGTCCCCCATAATAATGACTTCTCCCTGAGTCGCTGCTTCATCTATTTGCTTTATGAGGATATTCTCCTCCACTTCCATTATTGTTGGGGACTTATAACAAACCCCTATCAGTAATTTATTATTTTTTCCCCCTCCCCTTATCTCCACCCACAGGGACTCTACATTTCCATTAGATTCACCTATATTCTCACGCAGGATGGGTTTTAAGGATGATTTTACGTATAAACATACACCTCCTCCTCGCCTATTTGTACGGTCATTTCTGAACAGACAATAGCCCTGTAAATTAACAGCCCAGTCATGGCTCTCGTCCAGCCAAGTCTCCGAAATCCCCACCATGTCATAATTATTTTCCAACAAAATCAATTCTAATTCCTCCATTTTGTTGGTGAGGCTTCTGGCATTAGTGTACATGCACTTTATGCATCTCTCTTTACCTCTATTCCTTCCTACTAGGTTGACTGTTCTAACCCCACCCCCCATGCCACCCCCAGTTTTATTACTTGTGCCCAGGTTACTATTTACACTATCTTCCCCTCCTATACAATGAATACCCTCCCCCCAAATCCCTAGTTTAAACACTCCTCCAACCTTCTAGCCATTTTCTCCCCCAGCACAGCTGCACCCTCCCCATTGAGGTGCAGCCCGTCCCTAGCATAGAACCTGTAGCCAACAGAGAAGTCGGCCCAGTTCTCCAGGAACCCAAACCCCTCCTTCCTACACCAATTCCTGAGCCACTTATTTATCTCCCTAATCCCCCTTTGCCTCTCTGGTGTGGCGCGTGGTACAGGCAGTATTTCAGAGAATACTACCTTGGATGTCCTTGCCTTAAGCTTGCAGCCTAATTCCCTGAAATCATCTTTAAGGACCTTCCACCTACCTCTAACTTTGTCATTTGTGCCAATGTGCACCATGACCGCTGGGTCCTCACCAGCCCCTCCCAGTAATCTGTCAACCCGATCAGCGATGTGCCGGACTCGAGCGCCAGGTAGGCAGCACACTGTTCGACGATCCCTGTCTTTGTGACAGATTGCCCTATTTATTCCCCTAATAATTGAGTCCCCCACTACCAGCACCTGTCTGGCCTGTCCTTCTCTCCTGTTTTCCCCTTACTGGAGCAGCCACTCCTCTGGCTTTCAGAGGTCATGCCCTGCTGCAGCAGTGCTGTACCTGAACTCACACCCCCCTCATCTGCCAACATAGCAAATTTATTGGGGTGTGCCAGATCAGGGCTAGCCTCCCTGGCACCCTTCCCTCTACCCCGCCTTCTAACTGTCACCCAGCTAGCTACCTCATGGTCCTGCAGCTCCATACTACCATCCTCCCCCACATCTATCCCTTTGAGCAGCTGTTCAGTGAGCAGCAGACTCCTTTCCATATTGTCTATGGATCTCAGCGTTGTCAGTTGTTCATTTAGATCCAGTATCTGGGCTTCCAAATGCACAATGTACTCACATCTCACACAGCAGTATGCACCCTCGACCGGCTGGTCAAGGAATGCATACATGTGGCAAGATGTACACTGGATGGCATTGCCAATCATGGAGCTCATTTCCTAATGGGGATTGCACCAGACAGAAATGATAAGTAAAAAGAAATGCAAAGTATTAATTAAATGTCCTGCTGGAAGACCCATCACCTCTGAGGGAGACCCAGCTTTCTCACACTGGGCCCTACATTATGCTGCAAAATTTGTTGGTAGTCTTCAGACTTCATAATGCCATGCACACGGTCAAGCAGTCCAGTGCCAGAGGCAGCAAAGCAACCCCAAAATATCAGGGAACCTCCGCCATGTTTGACTATAGGGACCGTGTTCTTTTCTTTGAATGCCTCTTTTTTTCTCCTGTAAACTCTATGTTGATGCCTTTGCCCAAAAAGCTCTACTTTTGTCTCATCTGACCAGAGAACATTCTTCCAAAACGTTTTAGGCTTTCTCAGGTAAGTGTTGGCAAACTCCAGCCTGGCTTTTTTATGTCTCAGGGTAAGAAGTGGGGTCTTCCTAGGTATCCTACCTTACAGTCCCTTTTCATTCAGACGCCGATGGATAGTACGGGTTGACACTGTTGTACCCTCGAACTGCAGAGCAACTTGAACTTGTTTGGATGTTAGTCAAGGTTCTTTATCCACCATCCGCACAATCTTGCGTTGAAATCTCTCGTCAATTTTCTTTTCCGTCCACATCTAGGGAGGTTAGCCACAGTGCCATGGGCTTTAAACTTCTTGATGACACTGCGCACGGTAGACAAAGGAACATTCAGGTCTTTGGAGATGGACTTGTAGCCTTGAGATTGCTCATGCTTCCTCACAATTTGGTTTCTCAAGTCCTCAGACAGTTCTTTGGTCTTCTTTCTTTTCTCCATGCTCAATGTGGTACACACAAGGACACAGGACAGAGGTTGAGTCAACTTTAATCCATGTGAACTGGCTGCAAGTGTGATTTAGTTATTGCCAACACCTGTTAGGTGCCACAGGTAAGTTACAGGTGCTGTTAATTACACAAATTAGAGAAGCATCACATGATTTTTCTAACAGTGCCAATACTTTTGTCCACCCCCTTTTTATGTTTGGTGTGGAATTAGTATTTCTTTGTAGAATACTGTAAAGTGAAGTGTATTGAGCTCTGAGATATACCATGTGAGTTAGTGTCCTCTGTACTGCATATAGAGAGATGTTACCTCTGTATAAAGTAGTGCCATTCCCAGTGACCTTTGTCCTAGTTGATGTTCACTGCAACTTGTGTTGTATTACTGCTGTGCTAATTACTCCAATGTACCCAATACTGACTGTGATTATATTATATACCTTGTATTATACTTTTTACCAATTAAATTCACTCCATCACCAATAAATTAAGACTAAAGAACCTCTACAGTCCATTTACTGGGAAGTGGATGAGGTTTAGCTATAAGCTGGAATCCACAGCATCATATGTGGACAAAGGCAGAACACTGGGCAAAAAAAGCTAGCTGCAGGAGGGGTACCAGCCCCCAACTTGATCAGGGATACTTCAGGACTGTTCATGAAGCTGGAGGTCACAGGGCTTCAGATACAGGTGGGTAGTTATCAGACACTCCGCATCATATGTATCAGTGTGAATGGCGTCCTATGCAAGTCCATTCTGTGCATGGCAAGTCACCTCCCACATGTCTTTGTAGGTAGATGGTGATTTTTATCTGATTGCACCTGGGCTTGCTCTACATAATGCGGTCTGACGGCATCCTGCTAAGTGCAGTGTTGTTTTTTGTTTTTGGCTGCTGATGGTAAGTTTTTCTGATGCTGCCCTTTTTTTGAGTAGTTTTTGTACATATTTTGTTAGAACTCGTAAGCATGGGGATTCGTGACATGGATTACGAGCTCAAGTGTCTTAGCCGATACATGAACCAATAACCCATATAAAAGGTTTTTTGTCTATCATAAAAAATGTTTTGCACTTTTTATCATTTTTGCAGGGTGCATCTGGGCCCCATGGGGTGCCATTCATCCAGTGGTGCAGAGATATCATACTGGGAGGCCCATTTGATCAGGTGGCAGGACCAGTGGGTAGCTATCAGACACTCCGCATCATATCTATCAGTGTGAAAGGCGTCCTATGCAAGCCCATTCTGTGCATGGCAAGTCACCTCCCACATGTCTTTGTAGGCAGATGGTGATTTTTATCTGCTTGCACCTGGGATTGCTCTACATAATGGGGTCTGACGGCATCCTGCTAAGTGCAGTGTTGTTTTTTGTTTTTGGCTGCTGATGGTAAGTTTTTCTGATGCTGCCCTTCTTTGAGTAGTTTTTGCATATCTCAGGTACAGTGACTAACTTTGTGGACCTACCCAAGGCTCATGAGGCTACTGTATATAGGGTTAGAGGACCAACACTGTTGCTCGCCGGACCCATAGCTACCTGCCTGGCAGGGAAAGGCAACCACAGACACTGAGAAGAGGAAAGGGGTAGCACAGTGTCAGAATTGGGAAGACAGCTGGAAGACCATATACTCTGTGTCTCAGCAATGTGGACTCCAACTAATTGTGGGCTGGCCAGGCTGCGCTCCTGGTGAACATTGTACCCTGGCTGGGTTATAATCTTCAACTACAAATTAAGGGTAAGAACCACAAAGACTGTCGTCTGATCCTTCTTGTGTCCTCCTGAACCACTACCCTCACCCTCCTCCTCTGCACCATTCACCATCCCATCCATCCTCTACACCTTCCAAAGGTTTTTTGCCCTGGCTGGAGAGGACCTACCACCTCGCTGCCCTACCATCTTCAATTGGAAGCCCCCACTGCAGCTCCTGGCCATCTATGGTCAGAACTCCAGCTGACATCACAAACTATTATCCCCTGTAAATACCCCTATAACATGTCTGGTCAGGTAAGGTGATTCCCTGTAGGGTATATATAAAAAACAAACATGCGGCGCCAATCTCAGCGCGTTACCAATGTAACTCTCTGGTGCCCTTTTAATGAAGTTTTATGCACTCACCCCTTGCCATAAAACTTCAAGCATATGGTTTTTCCAAAGCCTCCTCACGCTTTGGATATTTATCCGGGTCTGCTGCTCGCCTTGAATTGATCCTGTATTGGGTCCTGCCACGGATTCCCACAGGCATAAAGGTTCAATAGGAAGTGATCCAATTCTATAGTGGCCGCGCTCCCCGTGGTAATGATTTTAAGAACTTCTTGTCCACAAAAAATTTTATTCCTCAAAACATGCGAGAATATAAAAAACGGATACAACGCGTTTCGGCGGAGACAACCGCCTTCCTCAGGTATCTGAGATACCTGAGGAAGGCGGTTGTCTCCGCCGAAACGCGTTGTATCCGTTTTTTATATTCTCGCATGTTTTGAGGAATAAAATTTTTTGTGGACAAGAAGTTCTTAAAATCATTACCACGGGGAGCGCGGCCACTATAGAATTGGATCACTTCCTATTGAACATGTCTGGTCAGGTTCACAACCTCTGGGGACAGCCACTGTGATCCTAGACTGTGTGCCCCGGATGGTTGAATACCCCGGCCCTTATGTCCACGACATTTACATTGGAGAGAGTGGGTTAGGATTGGTCAATTTAGATTAAGGGAAAGAGTATAACAAGCTACCTGAGTAAGAGGAACTTTTATTCACAGCCTTCACTTGGGATCAGGACCAGAGAACATCCCACCCTTCTTTATCTTTGGTCGTAACAACTAAACTTTGGTGGTAAGGGTAGGATTTAGTAATCTGTTAAATTCTGTCTTAGCAGTCACAGGTAAGGAGGTCAGGGATGGCCCTGGATAAAGGGAACAGGTATCGCATCAAAGGTATGGTGTCATCTATTATTATGTGGTTAGATCCCGCTGGGAAGTTGTTATTCCAATAGTACCATTACAGTTTGTCAACCCCAAGTTGGAGTGGTGCGGCAATGTATTGTGGTTTTGTACTGTTCAGTGTTGGTGGGCCATCCAGGATCTCCTCAGGCATAATTGATTGTTTTTTACATGCGGCATTTAATAAAGGCTGCTGTGGCCAGTTATATTCCATCGTCACTCCACATTATGTCTTTATAATGTCGGAGACACTTTTCAATGTGGTAGTCACATGAATGAGAGTTGACTGAGTTCTAGCCTTTGATCAAATGGGGGTGCCAGGTGTCGATCTCCAACTAATTTGCTATTAAAAATCTTTCCCAAGCACAGGATAGGTAATGGCTAACACTCTGGTAAAATCCAGTACAGTCCAATCAAGTGACTTATTTTAACAGCACATAAAGTTGTAGATGATTGCTTTCCATTTGAACACAAGATGCAAATAATATATACTCAATTATTTGTATCGATGCAAAAATGTTTGTAAATATAATGCAAACTTATTTCTATGAGAGTGATAGAAAAATTCTTCAGAACATTTTGGTCCATCTGGACCTTGTTTATGATGGGATCTTGTATCATAAGAGTTAGGGCCGCTTTACACACACCAACTTCTGTGACCAACTTCTGAACAGATCTCTGGTTGCAGTGAAATCATGGACACATTGCTCCATTTTGTGACTCTGTACAATGGAGCAATGTGTCCATGATTTCACTGCAACCAGAGATCTGTTCAGAAGTTGGTCACAGATATCTGTGTGTGTAAAGCGGCCCTAATGGCCACTTTACACGTCCCAACATCGGTACGATGTTGGATACAACGGCGCGGGAGCGCGCTTTTTCTGGGCAGAATTCCAAGATCACATAGGAGATGTTGCACAGCGCGATATCGGCAGGCAACGCAACAGCGATGTGTACGCCGGCTTGTACGGCCGACCCAGGAACAACCATTTAACATGGGAGAGAATAGGGGAAGTTGCTCTCCAAGTCGGTGTTGGGCTGTCACACAGCACGATCCTGCCACATCGTCCATCCAATATCGGGCAGTTGGAGAGCCTGCAAAATTCTTCCCGATATCGTTTTGGCATCGTTCTTGCATCGAATTGGTCATTTACACCATACAACGCACGAACGATATCGGGGCCAACGCACGAACCACGTGACTTTTTATCGAAGTTGGATGCCGATATGGGGATGTGTAAAGTGGCCATAAGAGTTTTTTTTGCTTTTTTGCTCTAGTAGCTGTAGTATTTATTCGTATAATTTTGATATGTATACGTTTATTTTTTCTTTTAGATTTTTTATATAGAGAATAGGGAAAGGCATGATTAAAAATGTTATATTGTTACATTATTTAATATTTTGCAAACATTTCTTAATTTAAACAATTTTTTAAATTTTTTTGTTGCCCTACATGACTTGAAGTATTGCAGTGTATTGTCATTGTGATATGACTGCAGATTTATTAATACTACCAACTCCTGTACTAAGCGCTGTGAGGATCTGCTGTTTTCTAAACTGGTTATGTGGTATGCATGTTTCTAGCAACAACACGACAAGAGGGCTCAGCCTCGCTCAATACAAGTAGATGGAGAGGGCGCATCTTACTAGTTCTTGATGGAGCAGCCATCTAGTGGGTGCGGCCTTGCTCCATACACTTATATGGAGCGAGGCCGTGCCCTTTAGTCTGGGGTCTAGCCAGGAACATGCATGACTGCGGTCTGGTCTTGGTTTAGAAATTGTGAATCCCCACAGCGCAATGTGCGTGCGTTGGGAGGATTGATAAGTCTGTAGTCACATAGGCTAGGGTCACACATGGCCATCAGTTTTTTCCCTTGTTATCAATAACTGATCCGTTTTTTTTTAGGGTGCTTTTTGACCCTCCTGTGCAGCTCTGCGTTTTTGGGACTTTGTCATTTTTTCCATATACAATGCTCTAAAAAACGGATCCTTTTTTTGTGCCATAAACAATGCTCTGAAAAACGATTCCATTTTCCCATTGGGCCCCATGTTAAAAAACATCCGTTTTTTTTTACTGCACCCAAAAACTTTGCTTGCAACGTTTTTTGAGTCCTGTAAAAAAACTGACACCATTGCAGTCACACTTGAGTGCAGCATCCGTTTTTGGCATCAGTTTTTGGACTTAGAACACAAAAGTGGAAAAACTGATGCCAATAACGGATCCAGGGCTTATGTGTGACCCTAGCCATAGAGTGACTGTAAAATTATCCGTTTAGACTGGACAACCACTTAAATAGGACAATGAAGATGGCCTGATGACCTTCCTTAGGCACCTACCGTATATGATAAAAAGCTGACAGGTGCTGCTAGCATGGTTGAGAAAATGGGCAGGGCAAAGACTCCTATCACTTAGGCTGGGAGGAAGCTTCCTTCATCAGAAAGGACCTAACTCTGGATAATAAAATATCATGGACTGTTATCTGACTTAAGTTTTTTATGTATGCTGTGTGCATGAAACCTAATAAAGCGCCAAGCAAAATGTAAAAGTTTTCCCTTAAACATTTACATCATATGTTAGAATATGACAGATACACCCAATTATCGCTGCTCCAGTTTGTGAAGTCCCAGCTGCCATTCTCCAAGTACTTCATTGGAGCAGCTTACGCAATTGTATTCTCCATCCAATTCTATGAGAATTTTAAAAAGGATTGAGCAAGATGAGTTATTACGTACTTTCGATAGGTACCAAAGGCAGTTATCTCCTATGGTTTTCCCACAACCATACATTACAGCGCTAGCAGTCAGTTTTTACAATGTGCTTAGGCTGCCTTCAGACTTGCAGATGCCTCCGCAGCGTTTTGCAGAGGCATCTGCAAGTATCTGCATGCAGACCGCGGCCCTTATGTTTATAATGGAGCGCACGGCGGTCTGCAGATGCTTGCAGATCGCCGTGCGCACCCATTCACTCCTATATGTGATCTGTGCGCAGGCGGATGCCTGCGCACAAATCACACACTCTCGCCTGCACCAGGGACGCAACATCTCGCGTCCCTGGTGTGGACGAGAGTGTGTGATCTGTACGCAGGCATCTGCCTGCGCACAGATCACTAATGGCGGGCAATGAGAGCGCACGGCGGTCTGCAAGCATCTGCAGACCGCCGTGCGCTCCATTATAAACATAGGGGCCGCGGTCTGCATGCAGATACTTGCAGATGCCTCTGCAAAACGCTGCGGAGGCATTTGCAACCACATCAAACAAGTTCCAAAAGGAATCAAGGGTATCTTTAAAATCACAGTTTTTATTATCAAGCTTTAAAACCAAATAGCTTAATGACATCAACAACAATTTTACAAAATAGAGACAACGAAGAATGGTATGAGTATGGGGTAATAAATTACAGTGTTTTTTACCAAGAGAACAGTGCCTCACAGCATGCTGAAGGGGCCGGAGAGCAATACTCACAAATCTGCAGTGTAGTTACACCATTTTAGATGTAATGAGATTACTAACAGTATCTCACAAGTATTGGACATATAATATGATCCAAACTGTGTGAACATATAGCCTTCAATTCTATCTCAAACACCCGGATTACCTGCACTTACACTATATCCAAACTGGAATTTACAGGCACACCTGTGCAAACTCAAACCTCAATCCTACACCTTAATACGCATTTAATTAGGCATATTAACAAACAAGGTGCCTAAAATTGGTCCCTTGTTGAAAAAAGACAACCCATATTGCAGTTAGGGAGGTTTACAAGTTCAGCCCGCACATTAGTACACATGTACCATTGAAGAAACAGGGCAAGTAATCTAGAATCCAATAATAGAGTAATACCTACATTAATGCAGTGTAGAGAGTGCTCATCCGTAGCCCCTATGGCCCCTACGCGTTACGGTCTAAACGACCTTCCTCAGGGGGGGTAGATTGTACCAGCTGCCATACATTACAGTACTAGCAGTCAGTTTTTACAATGTGCTTAGGCTGCCTTCAGACTTGCAGATGCCTCCGCAGCGTTTTGCAGAGGCATCTGCAAGTATCTGCATGCAGACCGCGGCCCTTATGTTTATAATGGAGCGCACGGCGGTCTGCAGATGCTTGCAGATCGCCGTGCGCACCCATTCACTCCTATATGTGATCTGTGCGCAGGCGGAAGCCTGCGCACAAATCACACACTCTCGCCCGCACCTGGGACGCAACATCTCGCGCCCCTGGTGCGGACGAGAGTGTGTGATCTGTACGTAGGCATCCGCCTGCGCACAGATCACTAATGGCGGGCAATGAGAGCGCACGGCAGTCTGCAAGCATCTGCAGACCGCCGTGCGCTCCATTATAAACCTAGGGGCCATGGTCTGCATGCAGATACTTGCAGATGCCTCCGCAAAACGCTGCGGAGGCATTTGCAAGTCTGAAGGCAGCCTTAGACACTAATAGGCAGGCAATTTTTAACTAGCAGCCTGTTGTGTCCAGGGTTGATCTCTGCTGGCACACAGGGGATACAGATGTCTCCTGCTTGTAATTAGGTAGCTTCAGATATAATAATAATAATAATAATAATAATAATACTTTATTTATATAGCGCCAACATATTCCGCAGCGCTTTACAATGTAGGGTTAGAGTACAGAAAATATAATACAGTAAGTAATTACAATAGAGAACAAATAAAGTACAATAATTGGATACAAAACAATAGGTATAGAATCAATGTGAAAAAAAATACAATAAATAAAGCAAGAAATGAAGGTGACCCTGCTCAAAAGAGCTTACAATCTACAATGGGAAAGGGGTTGTGCAAGGTGCCGGGGCTTATTGCACTGGTGGTCCAGGCATCTTGAGGAAATGGGGTATAGGGCTAAGCTTACATGGATGGTCATTATACAGTCTGTGTAGACCTTTAAGGTTTGGTGGAGTTTGTAGAAGAGTAATGTCCAGAGGGATAGCCCATTCACTGTCTACAGTACAATGGACTTATTAGGGAGTATGATAGGCCGCCTTAAAAAGATGCGTTTTTAGGGATCGTCAGAAGCCATGCAGGTTGTGGATAGTCCTGATTTCTTTGGGTAAAGCATTCCAGAGGTTTGGTGCAGCTCTGGAAAAGTCTTGGAGCCGGGAGTGGGAGGATCGGATTAGTGCAGATGTTAGTCGAAGGTCATTTGAGGAACGTAGAGAGCGGGTGGGGTGATAGACAGAGATGAGGGAGGAGAGGTAGGGGGGAGCTGCACTGTGAAGAGCTTTGTGGGTGAGAACAAGCAAGTAAGCATATAGCTCAGAATGTGATGTTAATCAATGATAACCCAAATTAGATGGTGCTCAAGTAGGGATTTCAACCCATAACAATCTATATGCAAAAACATGGCACAAAAAATGAAACTTCATATCGTTATTGAGTAGCAGAATAGTAGATGGACAAAATTCTAACAAACAAAACATTTCGGCGCTCTGGCCTTCTTAAGTTGATAAAACAACAAGCAGAAAACAGAATATATGATCATTTCTCATGGTACTTTTCAATAAACCAACATAAGTATTAATTAACATGATATTGATATATACCAAGAATTCTTGTCTCTGTGCTAGTTTTCTCTTAAGGCAGCACAAATTTTCACATAAGCTGTGCAAAGAAAAGAGTAAGGCATTTGAAGTCAGGAGGTACGTACACAGCCAAGGTATACAGACTAAATGGAAACATCACAATATGGTCACAGGAGGTGAGGTCAGAAACCACATTGGACAAAAAACATAATTTTCATGGGTATTGACATGGCAAGGAAACCATTGAGAGGTGGTGACTGGGATCGTTCAATTCTGAGAAAAGAAGTAAGATGGACATTTTACTTAGATACGGTAGCCCCAAAAGGTCTGAATGAACAAATACACTTTGGCTGCTACTTATAAAATCCACAGACAACTGTGTGGACATGAGAGCTGGACTTGTCTGACTAAAACAGTTAAGACCAAATTTTTTAAACACATGACTGTGATCCATTAGGTATTGAACCCAGAAGTGCTCATATGAACCTTGCCAGTGTCCCAATGGGGAAAGAGTCTGAAGCGCACTATATTGTATTTGTACCCTGAAGCTAATATCAAGTGTCTAACTGACCCTTATCTATGTACACTAAAACTGTGTTCAATATGTTTTATCCCTTCTATTGTCCACTGGTAAACCGTGTTGCGCTGAGAAAATTGATGAATTTGCATGTTATGGCAGCAAATAATGCCCCAACATGCTATTTCTAGCACAGAGCGGTAGAAAAAACAGCCTGTTTGCATCTGATAGCCGCCGGTTTACATTCCGGTTTACGTTTCACTTGGACGCAACCAAGAAATAATATGCGTTCCACCGGCCGAAAGTTATCAGCATTGGCATTGCATGCCGGAAATACGTCACTTGAGACATCACCGGCAACAAACCAGGAACTGGAGGAGCGGTGTAAACAGGGAAAAACACTATTGAAAGCACAGGTGATGTCTAATTGCACAGGGATGGAGGATGACCGAGTGTTCAGCCCATGATGGGCATTATGATGAGTGAACTTGATTGAATGGCTTTGGGGGAGTGTACAATAAGTGAGGATATAAGCCCATAGCTATAGGGGGCCCTTGCACTAAACAAAGGTTAGCTAGAGGCTACTATGTGCTGAAGCCCATATATTGATAGGGTGCTGCTATACCCATGAAGAGCCCTAAGGGCGAAACATGTCGAGAGGCACCTGGGCAGCTGGACAGGGACAGGGATAGCTAGGGAAGGCTGTGGCCTGCCCTTTTCAGGACGGAAGTATGAGGATGAGATGGCAGTTTAGAACCTGACAGGGCAAGTCCGCAGACGTCTACTCCTTTACCCTGACATACCGATCAGTGAAAAACACCTGAGGAATGCAGTGGTGACGCCCCATTGAGAACATGGTTAGATCGTTCCATATATAGTGAATTTCGCAACGAAGTATTTACCTGTCCTATGGTGGACCATTGTCTACTTAATAGAAATTTGGGAATGACCCCCTTCTTTGTTCATCCAGCTGGTCTAAGTGAACGTGTGTGGGTTTGACCCAATACAGCTAAAGGGTGTCATTTTAGTGTGAATCACAAAGGATTGCTCAGGCAGGGCTCACAGGGTCAAGTGGCCAGCCAGGTCATGAAAAAGATATTCGGCATCTGTGTGTTTGTAAGTCTGTGGGTGTAATTCTCACTATATATATGTTTGTTTAAGTCTGGCTAGGACAAAGCCACCTTTTAGGTGGTATATTAAAAGTTATTATTATTAATAATAAATATTTATATAGCGCCATTAGGTTCCATGGCACTTTACATGTGCAAGGGCAGCCGAGGACAAGAACATAAAATGATAACACTTGAATAATATAGGTACAGTAGGGCAGATGATGCTGTCCAAGAGGGCTCACAGTCTATAGGGGATGGGTGGGGAGAAAGTAGGAAGGGAAGAGGTGAGGGTAGGGTGGTGTAGCGGATTAGGTCTCAGTGTGGGTTGTAGGCTAGAAGGAAGAGGTGGGTCTTCAGGTTTTTCTTGAAGGTTCCCAGGGTAGGGGAGTGTCTGATGTGGTGGGGGGAGAGTTCCAAAGTATGGCGAAGGTACGAGAGAAGTCTTGTATGCGGTTGTGTGAGGAGTAAATGCGAGTGAAAAGGAGTTCTTGAGAGCAGCGCAAATTGCGTGAAGGGCGGTATTGTGAGACCAGGTTGGAGATGTATAGAGGGGACAGGTTGTGTATGGCCTTGTATGTCAGGGTTAGGGTTTTGAACCGGGATCTCTGGGAAGTGGCGAGGCAGTGAAGGGCTCGGCAGAGGGGGAAAATAGGGGAGTAGCGGGGAGACAGGTGGATGATTCGGGCAGCGGAATTGAGGATGGTTCGGAGAGGTGCGAGGGAGGTAGCAAGGAGGCAAGTGAGCAGGATGTTGCAGTAGTCGAGGCGGGAGATGATGAGGGCATGGACAAGTGTTTTGGCAGTGTCTTGGTCAAGGAAAGAGCGGATTTGGGTAATGTTTTTGAGCTGGAGTAGGTAGGCGGTGGCAAGGGCTTGGATGTGGGACTTGAAGGAATGGGAAAAGTCAAGGATTACCCTGAGGCACTTAGCATAGAGGACGGGTGAGAGTGTGCGGTCATTGATAGTGATGGATAGGTCGGGAAGGGGGGGAAAGCGACTTTACTTCCTAGATACACAATGCGCTACATCTAACAATTAGTAAATCAATATCTCACATAGTTATCAAACCCACTTCAAGTCAGGTAATCAAAAAGTCCAAAGGACACCAGGATGAATTTATAAATCATGTACAATCTTTATTGAGGATTATTCATACAACAATTTAAAATCCTTCTAAGTAATATCATAAATAGCAAAGTGATTAATAGGACCGTATCATTAACCTAGAGCCACTGGGTATCTATAGGCAAAAAAGAGCCAGTGCTATATCTGATGGTATATGTATGGGGATGATCCAGTGACCATAAGGGAGGCATGTAAAAGGACAGTACCACTCAGTTCACAATTAATGTCCCAGGATTATTCCAGGATTTTTCCTATATATGTATATACATTTACCACATTTCAATTGAGTTGTTAGCCAACAGGCACGGAATATACATGTCCCTATAAATTCTGGTTCAGATCAGCCAATTGGTAGAGGGTATATAACATCTCATATCTCATCATGGACTTACACATAGGATTGTAAACTGGGCAATGCAATTTGCGTTGGTATTTATAAACCCCCTGATTCTTAATTCCATATCTCACATTCTATATCATACACAAACTAGGGTGCATTTATATTATCCATACAGATTAATGGTGGAAATATCAGATATGGCATAAGATTGTGTCACCACCTAATCCAGCCACCTGTATTTGTGGTTATTATGCACCCATGTGGTAGAATCAGAATGTAAGCATTAGAATATAAGCATACAAATTCAGGGGAGTCAAAAGTCCACAAACATCATGCAATGTCTCCGCTATAGCCATGTCCACATACCTCCAAGATGTTACTAATGGTCACCCTGGATCTCCACTTTACCCTGACGCGTTTCGTCACACCGGACTTTCTCAAAGGGTAGTGTGCCATGTGGGAAGCAAATTCGGGGTTTAAATAGTGTTCAGGTTAATTGTGAGAGAAAACAACCTGTGTGTGTCTCGCCCCTCGCCTCCATTCCCGGCGTCAGTGCAGCGTGACCGCTTCCGATCACCTGACACGCCTCGTTTCCGGTCTGTGGAACGCAAACACCCGGAGGCGTCATCAAGACGCTTCTCAGGGCCGCGGTCATGTGACCGGAAGGGGGCGTGTCCGGACAGCTCCACACTGCGGATGACGCTCTAAGAGGCGGGGGGGGGAGAACGGAAAAGGCCACCAAGTGATTATAAGGTTGCTGAGCAACATTTTAATAATATAATTTTGTACAAAACTACATCTAAATAACATCAGAAAGGGTTATTATTACAAAAACGGCCCGAAGGCCAAGGCAACCAAAGATTCTTCAACTATATCATTCATCATAGATAAAGTGCTTACAATAGTGCAACCAAACTGCCACTTATATAAAAATGATGTCATGATATTCATATATCAATGGAAAGTAAATTTTAAAACCATATCCCTCTGAGAAATAGATGCCGTATACATCAGACCATATGGTCTCAATGAACACTTTGGTTTTGGCGCTTTCTTGTTATTCATCAACAGTTCTCTATATAAATAGATAACAACAAAGGGATATAGTTGTTCTTAGATGTTCTTAGTATTTTAATCACATTTCTGTTTATTATATTTTAGAAATTTCCTTGTGAAGTATTATCGTATGAATATCGTATGGTTGATTGGTCTAATGAAGAGATGATAAAGAATGGACCTGTTGATGGGATCACCTATCTAAATACTTATATCTATTCATTTTCTGATGTATACGGCATCTATTTCTCAGAGGGATATGGTTTTAAAATTTACTTTCCATTGATATATGAATATCATGACATCATTTTTATATAAGTGGCAGTTTGGTTGCACTATTGTAAGCACTTTATCTATGATGAATGATATAGTTGAAGAATCTTTGGTTGCCTTGGCCTTCGGGCCGTTTTTGTAATAATAACCCTTTCTGATGTTATTTAGATGTAGTTTTGTACAAAATTATATTATTAAAATGTTGCTCAGCAACCTTATAATCACTTGGTGGCCTTTTCCATTCTCCCCCCCGCCTCTTAGAGCGTCATCCGCAGTGTGGAGCTGTCCGGACACGCCCCCTTCCGGTCACATGACCGCGGCCCTGAGAAGCGTCTTGATGACGCCTCCGGGTGTTTGCGTTCCACAGACCGGAAACGAGGCGTGTCAGGTGATCGGAAGCGGTCACGCTGCACTGACGCCGGGAATGGAGGCGAGGGGCGAGACACACACAGGTTGTTTTCTCTCACAATTAACCCTGAACACTATTTAAACCCCCGAATTTGCTTCCCACATGGCACACTACCCTTTGAGAAAGTCCGGTGTGACGAAACGCGTCAGGGTAAGGTGGAGATCCAGGGTGACCATTAGTAACATCTTGGAGGTATGTGGACATGGCTATAGCGGAGACATTGCATGATGTTTGTGGACTTTTGACTCCCCTGAATTTGTATGCTTATATTCTAATGCTTACATTCTGATTCTACCACATGGGTGCATAATAACCACAAATACAGGTGGCTGGATTAGGTGGTGACACAATCTTATGCCATATCTGATATTTCCACTATTAATCTGTATGGATAATATAAATGCACCCTAGTTTGTGTATGATATAGAATGTGAGATATGGAATTAAGAATCAGGGGGTTTATAAATACCAACGCAAATTGCATTGCCCAGTTTACAATCCTATGTGTAAGTCCATGATGAGATATGAGATGTTATATACCCTCTACCAATTGGCTGATCTGAACCAGAATTTATAGGGACATGTATATTCCGTGCCTGTTGGCTAACAACTCAATTGAAATGTGGTAAATGTATATACATATATAGGAAAAATCCTGGAATAATCCTGGGACATTAATTGTGAACTGAGTGGTACTGTCCTTTTACATGCCTCCCTTATGGTCACTGGATCATCCCCATACATATACCATCAGATATAGCACTGGCTCTTTTTTGCCTATAGATACCCAGTGGCTCTAGGTTAATGATACGGTCCTATTAATCACTTTGCTATTTATGATATTACTTAGAAGGATTTTAAATTGTTGTATGAATAATCCTCAATAAAGATTGTACATGATTTATAAATTCATCCTGGTGTCCTTTGGACTTTTTGATTATCTAACAATTAGGTAGCTTCCATTGTTGTCACATTGCTAGAGCAGAGACTTCTCTTCTCTCCTCTGTAGATGGGGTGTGACTGGCGACGTCATGTTGATTGATAGCCAACTCCATGTTTCTTAACTGTGGGAAGCTGGATGTCAGTCAGTATGACACCATCAACATAGCAGCCTGGAAGAATAGGATCTGCTCTGTTGATGTGAAGCAGACAGTTCACCTGCAGGAGCAGTCGGTGACTGTTCTGAGGTGGTGCTGGGTACAAAAGGCAGGTAGTTTCCTGTTTGCAACTACCTGCCTGTTAGTTTTTAAGTACCTAGGAAAAATAATTCTGGGTAAACTCTTTAAAGGAGCAGTCTGCTCTATAAAAGTGATGTGCAATTAACAGCACTGTAATATCTTGGGAATTCAGTGATGCTGTGTTCCATGGTCGGCTTTGCTGTCACTGAGCCACAGCAGGTTCACTCCTTGTTCAGGTGTTAATTGACAGTTATTCTTGGTTTAATCCTTTAGGTGTTCCCACTTGTTTATGTTATCTCCCCAATCACCTTTCGGGTGCAGTTATTTTATTTTCCCCTTATTGGTCTATCCTGCTGGTGATATTTTCAAGTGGAGTCTGCTTTGAGTTTCCAGCCATACTGCCGTTTGTTATGCCAGTCAGTGAGAGACCAGCTAGGCTTATTTTCTCTGCTGTCACTGCTCTCCACATTGCTCGTTTCTCCTTCTTAGATAGCCATTTGGTGGCATTCCCTTAAAGCAGTTATTGTCTTATCTTTCCACTTTGTATTCATGGTGTGTGCTTACTCAAACTGAGTTCTTTTTCTATCTCAACAATCCTTCCCTATTTAGGTATTCTACACTCTGTACTCTCCCACAGTTCCTTGGGAGGTATGAGAAACACTCAACGACCAATCGGGAAGCCGGGCCTGAGTAGTCTCCTCTTTGTCTGTGGTTAGGACTATTCTAACTTGGACAGGGTGCACAAGAGACTCAGTGGTAAGGAACCTTAGACAAAACTGGAATCATCTGGGTCAGTTGCAGTTTGATAGTGGTAGACCTATAATCCCATATGAGTAGACACGCAATCATAATAGAAGCAATATAAGCATTTAAAAAGTAAAATAAGATAAAGAATAACCTACTAAATCTACTCACCTTATGTATCCCCTGTCGATATTAGCAGGCATTCCCTGCTGGTCTTTGATAGCAGGCTGCCATTATTTAATCAATGCAGTCAATCAGTGAACTTAGTGGTTAACTTATTAGCATCATGGCTAGGAGCGGAGTGGTGATGCCAACAGACTGGTAATTGACTCTTGTGACCACTGATTGGCTGCAGTTGTCCCATGCTGGAAGCTTGTCAACAAAGACGGTTACTACTGCCTGGATCGGTGAAGGACTGAAGAGGTGAGTAGTGTTTTGTTTATATTTTATAACATTTATGCCACTTTTTTCTTCCCGAATCTGGACAATCTATTTGACACATGTTTTTTATGGAGAAGATAACCAGGGCTATGAGCCCATTTGCCTGTGAACACACAAGAAAATTCCTATACAGTTATAATTCCTTGTGCCGTGCACTTCTCCAGATGTACAAATAAATCAAGAGTAAGGATGCCAATGGTGCACCGGTGGAAGGTGATACATACGTTGCTTTCTATATGGCTTGTTCTGGATAGTGTCTTCATAAAACTTCTATTAGCTGCAGGTCAAATATCATCTGTGGAATTATCAGTGTAAACAAAAAATATGCAGAATTCAACTCCCACTATGCTTCAATACCAACAAACTGTAAAATACTATATAGAATATTATCAGGCCATAGATAAGATAATGGAGCTGAAGTTATATCCATAATTTCATATTACGTTATCATCACTTTAAATATTGTATATTACAATTCTTTAAATCTGTTCACAGTGTAAAGGACTAACTTTTGTTTTTGTTGTAAATGTGAATGACACAAACCAACCACACACTTAAAGGTATTGCACCAAACAGCAAAAACAATGCAAATACAATATATGGTGTTCTATTACTTATTATAGAAGTACTATGTGTGGCTATCAATTGGATAGATGAAATCCTACTGCCACATCCCTATATATGGTCATAAATGGTTGCACATCCAGTTGGAAGAATGTCTCCATCTCCAGTGGGGACCACAGAGCTCTGTCATGGGCCCTGTGTTGTTCAACATCTTTATCAATGATTTAGATAAAGGAATTGAGGGTAAACCGATTAAATTTGCTGATAACACAAAGTTAGGAGGGATAGGTAATACTAGAGAAGATAGAGCGTATTCAAAAAGATCTAAACAAACTCGAACAGAGGGCAACAACTAAGGCTGGAGGCACACTGTCATGCATCAAACATGGAGTGTGTTTGATGTATGACAGGGATGCGTGTGTTATGCGTGTTTTCTGTGAGTGTGGTGTGAGTGTGGTGCGTGTGTGTGCATGGCTGTATGCATGTGTGTGTGCTGCAAGTGTGCTGCGTGAGTGTGTGGTGCGATTATGTGTGATGCTCTGCCTGTCCTGAAGCAAATTTCAGGACCGCCGACAGCATTTAGTGGCATATTCAAACAACGCTGCTCTCAAAGCAGCGGTGTTTGTAATTGCTGGGCGCAGCCATCAATCAGCTGTCACTGCTGTGTCAGCAGCGGTGAAAGCTGAATGGTTCAAGCAGCTGGTAAACACCATTTAAATTTCCCAGGAATAACTGGCATATTAACCCCATCTGCAGTCTCTGCGCTGCATGTCAGCCGGGAAGAAGATACGTGCTGACCATGGTGCTGAAGCTGTTCAGATTGCGGTCAGCACCTAGCTTTAACGATCAGGACCATGGAGAGCTCCTGACTGAGTCCTGCAGATTGCCGGAGAATACAGGAATTTCCGGCTTTTAATAAAAAGATGCATTAACCCGTGCAGACACATTGACATGATGTGTCCAAGGAGTGTGGACATAACCGGACACAACCTGGCATGACAGCACCATGGAGTTAAACATACATAACTGGCTTATTAACCGCATCTGCAGCCTCCCGGCTGACATACAGCACAGAGGCTGCAGATGGGGTTAATATGCCGGGAGTGAGATGCTGCACAAAAACACAAGCAGCTGACACTTCCATCCAGAGAGGGAGAGGCCATTCAGGGTCACTGATCCGAGTCTCGTCCGAGAGACTCACATGTAAGTAGGATAGTGTGTTTCCAGCCTAACAGAGAGAAATGCAAAGTCTAACATCTGGGCAAGAAAATACATGATAAAAGCATATACAGAATGGGAGGAATAGGGCGAAGCAACAGCATGTGTGAAAAAGACTTGGGTTTATTATTAGATCACAGACTGAAAAGGAGTCAACAGTGTGATGCAGCAGCAAAAAGGCAAACACAGTTCTAGGATGTATTAACAGCAGCGTACAGTCTAGATCATGTGAAGTCATTATCACCCTCTATGGTCAGCACGGTGGCTCCATGGTTGGCACTGGGGTCCTGGATTCAAATCCCTCCAAGGACAACATCTGCATGGAATCTGTATGTTCTCCCTGTGTTTGTGTGGTTTCCTCCAGGTTCTCTGGTTTACTCTGACACTCCAAAGACATACTGATGTTTAGATTGTGAGCCCCAGTGGGGACAGTATTGCTGATGTATGTAAAGTGTTGTGGCCTAATAGTGCTATATAAGTAAATAATAATAATATTTATTCATTTTGATAGCGCTATTAATTCCATAGAACTATACATACATTTTGAATACATTATTATACTCCTCTTTGGTCAGATCTCATCTGGAATACTGTGTTCTGTTCTGGGCACCACATTTTAGAAAACACATCAACAAAATGGAAGAAGTCCAGTGAAGAGCGACTAGAATAGTTAGAGTGAGGGCAATCAGGGGCGGACCTACCGTGGTGCAGCTGGTTCAGCTGCACCAGGGCCCTGACCGGGTAGGGGGCCCCTCAAGCACCTGTAGGGGGCCCCCCATGACCCTATGTCACAGGAGAGGAGGTTAACTGAGGGAAGCTTCCTGCTTCCCTTGGCTATTCTCACCCCTCCTCTCCTCTCCAGCCCCGTCTCCCAGAGCTACAATACGCGGCTCGGCGCAGGTAAGAGCCGCACGCAATTCCCTCCTGCTAGCACCCCCCCCCCGCTCCTCACCTGACACTGCCAGCACCCCCTTCCCTGACGCTGCCAGAACCCCCATCCCCCCGCTCCTCACCTGACGCTGCCAGCACCCAAGCTCCTCACCTGACGCTGCCAGCACCCCCCCCTGGTCCTCACCTAAAGCTGCACCAGGGCCCGCCAGGCTGAAGGTCCGCCACTGAGGGCAATACCTTGTTTGTGTGGTTAGCACCATTCAGACATGAGCAATGTTTGGCAGACAGGCCTAGCCGAGTCATAATTACACATACTTTATGTATTGTAGCTCAGATTTCTAACCTGAATTGATGTGGCAACCTGATACATATCCTGGCTTGTGTTACATGAGGTGGAATGATGATGTCAATGTTTCTTTTTACTGCTCTCCATATTCACACCCTTAACAGCTATAACCAGCGAGTGATAATAAGTGTTGTAACCACAGAGGAGATGTGAGTAAGTCATTCATCACAATCGCTCATTAAACGCTATGAATAATGATGAGCATATACTGAATACAGTGACTACAGAAAAACAAATAGTAATTACAACATCTCTGAGAATACTAATATTTACCTATGATAGTAAACCTCAGACATTCAAGCATACATTTTCAGTACTTTTCAGTGTCAGTATAGTGTATCTCTAGTGTATATCTCTGTAATGCATGCAGCCTTAACTCTGCGTCCTAGATGTGAAGATCATGTAAGAATGAAAGGAATGTATCAACCCGACCGCTACAAATCAGTGGAAGAATATATACAGTACAAGGAAGAACATTCAGGATGTTATACATGTATGTACACCCATACATACCTATACTAACCATCAAAGAAAAGTTCACCTTGTCATTGCTGGTGGATACACACAGATAGGCCAATTTGTATAGTACCAAGTACCCTAATTGTATAGGTATCGCCTACTGGCATTATTGTCATGTAAAATATTTCATACATTTAATGTTTGAATATATCTTGGTTCACAAAGTGAGCTGCTATATGTTTTAGGTTGTATACAAAGCAAACAACAATTCTATATGCAGAAGATGTAAAAAAACACTCAGAAATTTATAAAGAATTTACGGTCTTCACTCGCCCCAATCTCCCCCCTCTCTTGTCCTGACTCTGCTCTAAAACTCTACAGTATAATGAAGCACTGTAAAGTGAACTGGATGAAGCTGCAACTTCTACTCTTAGAACAACTCAGCCCCGACAGCGGCAGCCCTGGCACACGCTGCAAACACGGTATCTCCAGCGGTGCTCCAGGTGCGCAGAACGTCTGTGGAGAAAATCTAACCCGGCTGATGATTCCTTTCATTATAAGTTTATACCGAAAACATACAATGATGCCCTTCACCTCTCCAAACAGGCTTACAACAACACCCTTATCACATTACTAGCCAACAGTTCTAAACAACTCTATGACACTTTCCCATCCCTCCTCAGTTCAAGAGTACAGACCCCTACCATCAACCTCAGCGCTAATGATCTTGTCAACTATTTTGAAGACAAAATTGACCACATATAACAGGAAATTTCTTCCCAGTCTCAGAACATCATGCATTTTCTTCCCTCCTCCACTGTATGCCACTTTTGGTCTTCAATCCGGTCACAGAAGAAGAGGTTGCCCAGCTACTTGCATATTCCCACCCTTCTACCTGCACCAGCCACCCGATTCCCTCACATCGTCTTTAATCCCTCCCCGGCTGTCACCTCTCACTCAACTCTCAATGTTGGTTTGTCCTGAATAAACCACAGCTATAATTCTGATGTGCTCCAGAGCTGTGGGGTACTCAGAACCGGGCAGCGGTGTTTCTGGGGAGTCACAGGTGTCGAGACCCGGCTCCAAGACCCTGGGTTCAGTTTCAAAGAGTTCTTGGGGGAATTATAAAAAGGATTATTTGTGACGTCACCCGTGGTTTGTGACTATGAGTGGCCACCGTTGCTGCAGAACCTCTGGGGACAATGGATGGGCAGCTAGGGGGTAATGGCTCCCCACGAGTGGAGCCGATCCCCAGGGCTGTGGATGTTTTAAGGGTGTAGGGTGCAGGATGGAGGGTGCGAAGTAACTGACAGACTCACAGTTTGGTGGTTCCTCAAGTCCTTTACTGGTGATACTGGCACAAGGACAGATGGTATTACTGGAATCCTGCAACCTGGGAGCAACTCGGGGTTCTTCTGACCCAACAAGTTCTGAGGCCTCCCTGCTGCGCTTTCTTAGTAGGTCCCTGCGGCTGCTGAAACTAAGCTGTGGCCCTCTTTCTCTCCTGCAGTGTGCCATATGGCAGGCAGCTCAAGTCCTTCTCCAGCTCCACTTCTCGGGCGGCTGCTCCTGGGCTCTTCACGCTGCTTTGCCTCCGGGAACTTTGGTATGGATGGGGGACTTGGAATCCCCCACCCTCTGGTATTAGCTGCCGGGACGTTAGCCCCTGTACAGCCTCGGACTCCGGTGTCTGTTTCTTGGCGCTTACTCCTCTGGGGTGAGCTCGAAAGCACTTTTCTCCCCAGGCTCTCCTCAACTTCCTGAGACCCTTGCCTACGGTCACTCAAGCTAGGTCTAGCTATCCTGGGACAAGCTTAGCACTGCTCTAGTCCACAGAATGTCTTCTTCAGTCCTCCTAGGAACTGAACTGGCTAACTCCGCCCCAGACCAGAATTTATAGGGGAGCTACCCTAAACATGGGCTTAGAGCTCCTCCTTCAGGCCTGGAGGCAGAAAGGTATTGTGTAGTTGAAAGGTACCGCATGTGTAGTTCCTTCTACTAATTTTTAACTGCACCTAGCAAACCTGTCAGTTTTTGCCTAAAACAAGTGGCCACAAAAAAACTGTAGTGTAGGCCACGTGTAATTCAACCAAGTACACCTTGAGTGTACTTCATTCTACTGATTTTTAACTGCACCTAGCAAACCTGTCGTGCATGAACTACTCAAACTATTGATTTTTTGGCCTCTACTTAGATTTTGGTGACAAATCTTTCAGATAACATGGGGAGACTAAAGGCTTGTGGATTTTGAAATGTGCTGCATGAAAGTCACCTCACCAACCATTTTAAGCTTACAACTGCGGGGCAATTGATGCCACTGAAGTGGTGTCTGGGCCCAAATTTTTGGAAAAAATGGAGACTCTTGTTGTAGTACCCTAAATGTGGCACAATGCTCAGCGTGTGCATGAGGCCTTACAGATGCTGAGGTAAAAAACACCAAATACTCATCTTCTGGACGTGGCCTTACAGATACTGAAGTAAAACGCACCAAATAATCATCATCTGAACATGGCCTTACAGATAATGAAGTGAAACGCAACAAATAATCATCATCTGAACATGGCCTTACAGATAATGAAGTGAAACGCAACAAATAATCATCATCTGAACATGGCCTTACAGATTCTGAAGTAAAACGCACCAAATACTCATCTTCTGAACGTGGCCTTACAGATACTGGAGTAAAACGCACCAAATAATCATCGGCTGAACATGGCCTTACAGATTCTGAAGTAAAACGCACCAAATACTCATCTTCTGAACGTGGCCTTACAGATACTGAAGTAAAACGCACCAAATAATCATCATCTGGACATGGCCTTAAAAATACTGAAGTTAAACTCACCAAATACTCATCATGTGTATGATGCCTTACTACTACTGGAGTAAAAACTGATTTTGGAAGGGCATGACATGCCTATATCTGTGTCTCCTCCCCCTTTTACGCGTCTATCTCTTTTTTTTCACATTTCTTTTATATGTACTTTTCACTTTTCCATATGTTTGTTGTATCTTCTGAGTAGTTTGTCACCTTTTGGACACTTTAGAAGGTGTTTTCTATGTGTTTGTATGTGTTTGTGTTGGCCTGCCATTGTTTTCAATGGGATTCGACGGTGTTCGATGAACATTCGATGAACATTCGACGAACAAACGCCCAATTCGGCAAACCGAATAAAATTCGAACACTAGGGTGGTGGCTCATCTCTAGTGCCCATACGAGAGTTAAACTGTGGAGATGAGGAGGTCAAACTGCCCAGATATACTACCGCTGCCAAGCTGTTCACTGTCAGCAACAACTCCATTCAGGCAGTGGAACCCTTGACCCCACCAAATCCGGCGGAGGACAACATCTCCAAGGGACAGTTGGAGGACTGGTGTCAGCAGCTGCATGTAGGTACTGATTCCACCCCTTCTCACCAGAAGCACGGAGTTTATCGGGTAGTACAGGAGCACGAACAGGTCTTTAGTAAGCCTCCACTAGATTTTGGGAGGATAAAAGGGGTACACCATCATATACCCACAGGAAACCATCCACCCATTAAAGGGCGATATAGGCCTGCACCAGCTCACTATCAGCATGCCATGGAGATGTTACTGGACATGAAGGAGGCTGGGGTTATTAGAGATAGTTGTAGCCCCTGGGCAGTTCCACTGGTCCTAGTTAGGAAGAAAGATGGCACCATGAGGATGTGTGTTGATTACAGACAAGTAAATCACTTAACACATAAAGATGCTTAACCATTACCCCGCATAGAAGAGTCACTTGCTGCACTTTTCCACCTTAGATCTTACTAGTGGATATTGGCAGGTCTCCGTTGCAGAAGAAGACCGGGAGAAGACCGCGTTCACAACACCAATGGGACAGTGTGAGTTCAATAGCATGCCATGCACCCGGAAGGTTCCAAAGGCTTATGGAGACTTGCTTGGGGCACCAAAACTTTGAAACCGTGCTGCTATTGCTGGATGATGTCATTGTGTACTCCAAAACCTATGAAGAACATCTGGAGCACCTGGCTGAGGTATTTGAAGCATTGTCAAAGTTTGGGTTGAAGCTGAAGCCGTCAAAGTGCCATTTGCTGAAGCCAAGGGTCCAGTATCTTGGGCATGTCGTCAGCGCAGAAGGAGTAGCACCAGAACCTGAAAAGATCACCGTCATTAAGGATTGGCAAAGGCCAACCACTGTCAAAAAGGTACATCAGTTCTTGGTAGGATACTACAGGAGGTTCATAAAGGGCTATACGAAGATGGCAGCACCTTTGCATGATTTCCTGGTAGGCCAGACCAAGAAGGGCAAGACCTCAGGTCTTCCGTTTGAATGGGGTGAGAAAGAAGAGAACTCCTTCAGCAGATGAAGTGGGCCCTGAATGGTGACGAAATTCTGGCCTATCCCGACTACAATTTACCGTTCGTGCTGTATACGGATGCCAGCAGCGTGGGATTTGGAGCTGTATTGTCACAGGTGCAGAAGGGCAAAGAACGTGTGATTGCCTATGCAAGCAGGAAGCTCCGTCCTACAGAGAGGAACCCAGAGAACTACAGCTTGTTCAAACTGGAGTTCCTAGCCTTAGTCTGGGCTATCACAGAAAGGTTCAAGCTTTACCTGGTGGCTGCAAAGTTCACGGTCTTCACGGATAACAATCCCCTAACTCACTTGGATTCCTCGAAGCTGGGTGCACTAGAACAGCGCTGGATGGCTGCTTGTCAAACTATGACTTTACTATCAAATACCGGGCAGGCTGTAAAAACGCCAATGCAGATGCACTGTCAAGGATGCCTCACTTACCAGATGCGGGAGAAGACGTGAATGAGCTAGAAGAGATATAGCTGCCAGCCTTTCACCACTACAGTGCATCCCAGTGTAATCATACTTGTAATGTCAAGCATCAAGAAGCCATTACCTCACCATAGGTGGAAGGAGATGCAATACAGTAACCCAGCTGTTAGCTTAATCAAAGAGCTGATAACCCAATCAGACTCACATCTAGGCCCAGATGCTCCACCTGATGCGCAACACCTGTGGAAATAGAAGAGCAGGTTGTTCATCTATCAGGGTAAGCTGTGCAGATGCTTCATCAACCCCAGAACCTACAAGAAGGTGTGGCAAATAGTAATACCGAAGAAGGATGTCCGGACGGTGCTGGAAGCATACCAAAACAGAGCAGGACACTTCAAGTGGAAGTAGCTAGAGGTACTGTTATGCGAGAGATTCTATTGGGTTGGCATGAGAACCACCATTGAGAATTGGTGCAGAAACTGTGGCCCATGCACCTTAAGAAGAAAAGATTGTGACAGAGAGCACCAT
Organism: Allobates femoralis; assembly: GCA_033576535.1. NCBI lineage: Eukaryota > Metazoa > Chordata > Amphibia > Anura > Aromobatidae > Allobates > Allobates femoralis. The sequence goes on from JARQOC010000001.1 coordinate 538,561,056, forward strand.
TACAACCAATTGTCACCGAACAGCTACTGGAACTTGTAGCCCTGGATCATATGAAGCTGACACCCAGCAGATCAGGTTATACATATGCTCTTACCATGGTGGACTACTATTCCCAATTCCTGGTAGTAGTACCCGTAAAGGACTTAACAGCAAGAACTGCAGTGAGAACCTTTCAAACCTACTTCTGTAGAACACACGGGTATCCAGAGCAGGTGTTGACAGACTAAGGTTCTGCGTTTGAAGCTGAAGTGTTCCAGGAGTTTTGCAAGTTGTATGAGTGCAAGAAAATCCGTACCATACCATATCATCAACAAACCAATGGCATGTACGAGAAAATTAATCAGGTAGTCATAGACCTGTTGAAAACCTTGCCTTTGGAAGAAAGAACTATTTGGCCGGAAAAGTTACCTGACTTAGTGGACATGTACAACAACATCCCTGTAAGTTCCACCAATTGCATGCCAGCGTACTTGATGAGAGCAAGACTCCGAAAGTTACCATTTAATCTTGAGATGGGAATTGTCATTCCAGAAACCAGTTCACCTGATGATGATTGGGACACTAAACGCAAAGAACAGTACAAAAGGGTACAAGAGTGCGTAGAGAAAAGTTTAACCCAGGTCAGGGAAAAACAAGAGGAAAACTACAACAGAAATGCACTAGCTGCTCCCTTAATACCTGGAGAAATGGCCTTAAAGAGAAAGAGACAAACAAACAAATGTGATCACCAGTGGGAAGCAAAACCCTATACTGTATTGCCCTCTAACTTTGATAACAGAAAGACTTCTTTGATCAGCACAATGGAGAAACATCAGCAACAATTTCAAGAGACCATCTTAAGAGATACCCTGAACAATTGACACTAAGAGAAGTTAGCCTCTGTATATCCCAACCAGAGAAAGAAAAGAAATAGAAGGTGATAAACACAGTACTTGGAGATTTTACTGAAAATTTGCCTCAGTACAATGGAGCCGTAATAGTGCCATTGATCACTTTCCCGCAGCCAGTAGAAGTCGCAGCAAGACTGGAAGTACCCGTTGAAGTCCCAGAAGAATCACCTATTGCAGCAGATCCAGAGAATCCTGCTATCCTGCCAGTTCTGTAGTAAGACCAAGAAGATGCTCAGGCATACCAGACTAGTGGATAGTGCACGCACAGCACCAGAAATAGACACTAGTACACAATTAGTTGAGACCCCAGTGCTACGTAGGTCAACCCATAGTAACTTTGTTCAGTCACCACTCAGGCACAGAGAATAAGATGTAACAGGAAAAAGTGTAAATAGGTGTGCTTGTGTAAATAAACAGTAAATAGTAGTATACAGAAGGGTGGAGGAGCTGGGTTCAGCCGCAGGAATATTAAGTTAGGAAAAGCAAGTTCCTGGGGGTGGAAGATTGAAACCAGGACTCCTAAGCTGAGACACCCATAGGTAAATGTAAATGTGTTTTTATATTTATTGTAACAAGGAAACCCGTAACCGTTAAGCGTATTGTGCCTGCAGAATTTATTGCATAAACTTTAGCACCTCTTTGAACTTTTGAGCTTTCATTAAACATGGACCATTAGCCATGGGACTGGTTGTGGCTAAAACTTTTTTAACAGTCTGCTGCTGATGGACTAGCGCCGTAAGGACTGCATTTTTCCTGTTTTTCCCGTTTTATTGTTTTTTGTAAATGTTTGAATTTTAAGACTCTGTACAATTTTATAATGTTAATATATTTACTGTTTTGAAAATTTTGTATTTCTCAGTCCAGGAGTACTGAATTTAACTAGGGGGGAATGTGGCACCCCTATGGTTCAGTAGCCACAGGAACACCTGGAGTCAGGGAGGGATTTCCACATCAGGTAAACTTACACACAACACTTTCCACCCCAGACCTGAAGGTCCAATTGCCGATTTCAGGCAAGGTCCTTTATAAATTCAGGCCTTTGGGCGGAGTTAGGCAGTTCAGTACGCAGCAGTACTGAGGAAGACATCCTGATGAACGGTGGGTGCGGCGCTAGGCCCGTGCCAGTGAGGGAGCCTCGCCGATGTGAGGGACCCAACAGTGAGGGTTGGAGGCAAGATGAGTCAGTGCGGGGAATGGGAACATACCGGTTCACCCCAGAAGAGCAACAGAGACAACCTGGACCCCAGAGTCCGAGACTGCAAGGGTCCAGTCAGCCCAGCAGTGAAGACCAGAGGTCAGGGAGACTTCAGTCTCCTGGCGCAGCAGCACTTGTAGCACAGCCACCAGCAGAGCCAGGAGCCGCAGCGTATTCAGCGGTGCCCAGCAGCAGGGCTCTCATCGCCTGCTATACAAGTGAGGGACACAGGAGAGGTCAGGGCCAGGTTTCAGACAGCCCAGGACTAAAGCACACACACAGCAACAGGGAGGCCTCATGACTCATCGGGTGTGGAAATCCTGAACTGCTACCCGACCACCCGGACTGTAACCTGGACTTAACCTTGAACAGCAACATCAGTAAAGGTATGGAAACAAAGATTCTGTCTGTGTGTGCCTGTTATTGCGGCCCCTGATCCTGCTCCCATCATAGACTGTCCTGAAATATCTCCACCTGCTGAGCCACCTTCCCCTGCAGCACCAGAGACAAGGCTGTGTGGAGAGCTGCCTCCCTGTGGAAGTCCTATACAACACTATAACTGCCCTAGATAACTGCCCTGGAGATCTCGCTCCACCCACGGGGAGTGTAACCATCTTGCTGCTCCACCATCACCCCGGAGATCTGTCCTGCAGTTCCGGAAACATTACTTTTGTTTGTGGTGTCACAAACTATTTTTTTTATTATTTTTACTTTTTCCCTTTTATAGCGACCACCAGGGCCGTGGCACCGGGCACCGGGCAACAGGCCCCAGTGACATTCCCGTGAACCAAACACCCAGGACCGGGTACCCTACGGCCCTGGGGCGAGTCATCCATTACACAGTACACAGCAGGGACACATATATATAAGATTATCTCAGCACAGGAGATGTGGTATGATCAGACCATGTCCCTGTATGGTCAGACACAGCCATTACACAGTACATAGCAGGGACACATATATAAGATTATCTCAGCACAGGAGATGTGGTATGATCAGACCATGTCCCTTTACGGTTAGACACATCCATTACACAGTATATAGCAGGGACACATATATATAAGGTTATCTCAGCAGAGGAGATGTGGTATGATCAGACCATGTCCCTGTATGGTCAGACACATCCATTACACAGTACATAGCAGCGACACATACCATATTTTTCACATTATAAAATGCACTTTTGTTTCCCCAAATTTTGGGGGAAAGTGGAGGGTGCGTCTTATAATGTGAAACAACACTCTGGTGGTGTAGGGGGGGCCTGAGGAGCAGCGTCTGGGGGCTGTCAGGAGGCTGGAGGAGGCTGCAGGTGCTGCCCAGTAGTCACGTGGGGCCGCTCATTATCTCCTGTAATATGCACTGCATCCCACTGTCAATCACCAGCGGGAGCAGCGCATATGACAGGAGCGGGTCCGCAGCCCAGCGGCTGCGGTCCTGTGTGGTTAATCAGTGCTTTCCACGCAATGAAAGAGTGGAAAGCGCTGACTATCCCTAGGAGGATGAGCATACTCACCCTCTCCTCACTCCCTGCCATGCGCGCCATCCCCGCTATCTTTGCCGGCATTCGGTCCTGTGAGCATTGCTGCAGAGTGACATTATCACCGCGCGCTGCTCACAGGACCGGATGCCGAGCACAGCACAGAGAGCGGGAATGGCGCAGACAGAAGGGAGCGAGGAGAGGGAAGAGTATACTTGTTTATTTTTTTTAAGTGTGCGGCAGCATGGGGGACAGTGCCAGCATGGGGGACAGTGCCAGCATGGGGGACAATGCCAGCATGGAGGACAGTGCCAGCATGGGGGACAATGCCAGCATGGAAGACAGTGCCAGCATGGGGTTGACAGTGCTAGTATGGGGGGGACAGTGCCAGCATGGGGGGGAGAGTGCTAGCATTGGGGGGCAGTGCCAACTTGCGGGGACAGTGCCAGCATGGGGGTGACAGTGCCAGCATGGGGGTACAGTGCCAGCATTGGGGGGACAATACCAGCATGGGGGGAAAATGCCATCATGAGGGGACAGTGCCAGCATGGGGGGGGACTGTGCCAACATGGGGGGGGGACTGTGCCAACATGGGGGGGAAAGTGTACCAGCATGGGGGACTGTGCCAGGATGAAGGGACAGTGTGCCAACATGAAGGCTATGTGTACCAGCATGGAGGATATATATACCAGGATGGGGGACATATTTACTGATTGTAAGACGGACACTTGCATTATAAGGCGAACCCCATTTAAGATTAAAAATTATTTTTTCCTCTTTTCCTTCATCAATTGTGGGGGTGCATCTTATAATACGGTGTGGCTTTATAAAGCGAAAAATACGGTATATAATATTATCTCAGCACGGGAACATTTTTTTTAAACAAATCCAAATGTGGAATTTATTATTATTCCAAGAATTATTAACATGAACTTTATTTGAGGAAAACCCCTTTAATTAACGCAATGACTTTAGCAATGTCCTTGATTCTAAGTAGCACAATATTTTTTATCACGTGAGAAAGTGAAAATGCGAAACGCTTATCCTCCTGTTACTAAAAGTATTTTATGCTCATCTTCAGTTCATACACCATATTTGTTGTTGAATATACACCTGGTATAAATAGTATAACGTGCGCTATACAACTCTAACTAAGCTGCCTGCACATGGTAAACTGAAATACTTGCAGCTGCTACTAGTTTAGTGTATACACAACCTACAGATGCATCTCAGTGAATTAGAATGTCATCAAAAAGTTAATTTATTTCATAAATCCAATACATAAAGTGAAACGCATATATTATATAGAGTTATTACAAACAGAGTGATCTATTTCAAGTGTTTATTTATGTTAATGTTGATGATTATTACCTAAAGCCAATGAAAACCCAAAGGTCATTATCTCAGAAATTTAAGCTAGGGAAGATGGAGGGTTAAAAACCATGCTGCCGTATTCCACGAGACATCAAAGCGTAAATATAATATATATATATATAATATTGGCTCCCATAAACACCCTGAAACATGGCAATATGACATTGATTTGTCCTGAGGAAGGGGCCAGGGAGTCCTGAAATACGTTTACCAATAGATCAATATTAAATTCACCCTTTGATGTCTCGAGGAATATGGCACCGTGGTTTTTAACGCTTCATCCTCCCTACTCTATATGCACCACGCTAGAGACTGCAGCAGCCGTGATATGCTTTTATAGTGGTTGTGACTCACACAACCACACAAGGTGAAGCCTCTGATACCTATTTAGGAAATATTTTATCTCTCAGACCCTTCATCCTCCCTATTTTAATTTTCTGTGAAAACCTTTAGGTTTTCATTGGCTGTAAGCCATAATCATCAGCATTAAGAGAAGTAAACACTTGAACTATTCCCCTTCCCCTCAGAGTAACGGTGGTATACCACCCCCAGGGTCACCCACCCAGTTCCCCGACCATTTCTCCGCATGGTTGATACACTTCCATGTCCTCAGAATTACCAGCCTTCATTCTGGGAGACTTTAACATCCCCATAAACAGCCCCATCTCCCCGTCAGCTTCCCAGCTCCTATCTCTAACCACGTCACTTGGCCTCTCACAGCTCTCAACCTCTGAGACACACAAGGATGGTAACACCTTTGACCTAGTCTTTACCCGACTCTGCTCAACCTCCTTCCTAGATAATTCATCTCTTCCCCTCTCTGACCACAACATTCTCTCCTTCACGCTCACTAACCCTCACCCACCACAGCCCATCCCTACCTTTCAAACATCCAGAAATCTACAGGCCATTAACCCTCATGCACTCACAGACTCCCTCATCTCATCACTGTCCCCAATCTCCTCATTCTCCTGTCTAGATCTGGCAGTAAATCACTATAATAACACTCTCAGAAGCTCCCTGGACCAAGTAGCGCCCCTCACCCTCAGAACCTCCAAACATAGAACAAAACAGCCATGGCTCACATCACAAACTCGATTCCTCCAGCGATGCTCTAGGAGTGTTTGAACGCCTATGGTGGAAAACTCACTCACCAGAAGACTTTATCCATTATAAATTCATGCTCAAAACCTACAACTCTGCCCTTCACCTTGCCAAACAAACCTACTTAACCACCCTGATTTCCTCACTATCCAACAATCCAAAAAACACTCTTTGACACTCTCTCCTCAGTTTAAAAGTGCAGGCCCCCATCACTGACCTCTGTGCTGATGATCTGGCCTCTTACATTATGGAGAAAATAGACAACATCCGCCAGGAAATCAGCTCCCAGCCTCCAAGAGCTGTTACTCCCATTCTTCCCCACATCTCCTCCTGCTTACTCTCCACATTTAACCCAGTTACAGAAGAAGAAATTGCCAGGCTCCTCTCTTCCTCTCGTCCCACTACATGCACCACTGACCCCATTCCCTCACACCTACTCCAGTCTCTCTGTCCAGTCGTCACCACTCACCTAACCAAAATCTTCAACCTCTCCCTCTCTTCTGGCATCTTCCCCTCCTCCTTCAAACACTCGATCGTTACTCCACTCTCGACCCATCCTGCACAAATAACTACAGACCAGTCTCCAATCTTCCCTTCATCTCTAAACTCTTGGAATGCCTGGTCTACTCCCGCCTCACCCGTTACCTCTCCGCTCACTCTCTTCTAGATCCATTACAGTCTGGCTTCCGCCCCCTTCACTCTACAGAAACTGCCCTCAAAGTGACCAATGACCTACTGACAGTAAAACAATGGTGACCACTCTCTGCTTATTCTTCTTGATCTCTCTGCAGCTTTTGACACAGTGGACCACCATCTACTATTCTCCATGCTGCACTCCATTGGTATAAACACCGCTCTCTCCTGGCTCTCTTCCTACCTTTCTGAGCGCTCTTTCAGTGTATCATTTGCTGGCTCTACTTCCCCCTCTCTTCCTCTCACTATTGGGGTCCCTTGGACCTCTTCTCTTCTCTCTCTACACAGCCCCGAATGGACACACCATCAGCAGATTTGGCTTCCAGTACCACCTCTATGCTGGTGACACACAATTATACACTTCAGCCCCTGACCTTACCCCTGCGGTTTTAAAGAACACCAATGACTGTCTAGCTGCAGTTTCCATGTCGGCTCTCTATTTAAAACTAAACCTTTCCAAAACTGAACTTCTTTTGCTCCCGCCCTCCACTAACCTCCCTAAGTCTGACATCTCTCTCTCAGTGTGTGGTACCATGATAACACGCAGGCAGCAGGCTCGCTGTCTGGATGTCACGTTTGACACCGATCTCTCCTTCACATCCTATATACAATCTCTCGTCCGCTCTTGTTGCTTACACCTGAAGAACATCTCTAGAGTCCGCCCCTTTCTCACCATGGAAACAACTAAAACCCTTACCGTGGCCCTAATCCACTCCCGCCTTGATTATTGCAATTCTCTATTAATTGGCTTCCCCCTCTCTAAACTTTACCCTCTACTGTCCATCCTTAATGCAGCAGCCAGGATCACCTACCTGGCCAATCGTTACTCAGATGCCTCTGCTCTGTGCCAGTCATTGCACTGGCTGCCTATACACTATATACAGGATAAAGTTCACATTGCTTGTTCTCACCCACAAAGCTCTTCACAATGCAGCCCCTCCCTACCTCTCCTCCCTCATCTCTGTCTATCGCCCCACCCGTTCTCTACTTTCTACAAATGACCTTCGACTAACATCTGCACTAATCTGATCCTCCCACTCCCGGCTCCAAGATGTCTCCAGAGCTGCACCAATCCTCTGGAATGCTCTACCACAAGAAATCAGGACCATCCACAACTTGCATTGCTTCAGACGCTCACTAAAAATACATCTTTTCAAGGCGGCCTATCATACTTCCTAAGAAAATTCCTTTGTACTGTACATAGCCCATTCACTATCTCTCTCGACATAACTCTTCTTCAAACTCCACCAAACCCATAGGTCTACACAGATTGATTGTCTGGTGACCATTCATGTAACTTTATTTCTATCCCCCATTTCCTCAAGATGGCTGGACCATAAGTGTAATAAGCCTCTGCACTTTGTGCAACCCCTATCTTGTTGTAGATTGTAAGCTCTTTTGAGTAGGGTTACCTTTTTTTTTTGCTTTATCTATTGTATTGTATTTTTTATATTGATTCTATGCTTATTGTATTGTTTCCTATTATTGTACTGTATTATTTCTCTACTAGAACTACTGTATTATATTGTGTATTTTCTAACCGTATTATATTGTGTATTTTCTTACTGCACTATATTGTGTATTTTCTTTCTGTATTATACTGTGTATTTTCATCTATTACCCACTGTATTGTAAAGCGCTGCGGAATATGTTGGCGCTATATAAATATTTATTAGCAGTAAATAAGAAAAAAAATGCGGCACTCACCGAGCAAAGCTTTTTTCTTTTTTATTTCAGAGTCCTCTTTACATGGTTTCTCTGCGATGGGGGAGGGAGTGGGGAGACACACAGGTGACGGATTCCGTTTCGGAGCACCTGCCACTTCTACGGACCTAGTTGTCAATAAGTAACCTTTTGATGATATTTTAATTCACTGAGATGCACCTGTATATTGCTAACATCAAACACCATGGAAGCTATAGAAATATCTTTGGTTTGAGCTCCCCCAAGTGGTCACTGCAAGAAAGTGTAATGTCTTTGTATGAAGAATCCAAAGTAATATTCCCATGCACTGTTGATATTGTACTTGCTCATCAGAAACTCCCACCAGGTCCAAACCACTGTAGAAATCCAAAATAATCTGATGCACCATTAAATGATCCTTATTAAACTTTGATCTTTATTGCAAAATATTAAAAATACATCATCACGAAAATTAGGAGGCACAGTAAGGCAATGTATGGTCCACATTGACCACCTCAAGCCTTTCTGTCTGCACTCTTGATCACCTCACCACCAAAGCCTCTTTTCCCCTTTCTGACCAGGACCAATATTACAATTCTGATCAGTGTCCCTTTATAAGGTAATAACTCTGGAAAGCTTCTACGGACCCCTGTGATTCCAAGATTGTTTTTTCGTGACACATTTACCTTTATGCTAGTGGTAAATATAGGTCTAAATTTGTTAGATTTATTTATGAAAATACCAGAATTTTAGTGAAAATTGAGCTATTTTCAAATAGTTAAGAAATACCATTCCCCACGTCTACTGTATCTATTATATAATTGTCTAAGGGTTTTTTGAGTGTGTCTGTCGCCGAAATTGCGCGTTAGACTTATATTCTCAAATATCTACCTATAAACTAAACGCTAATAAGTCTGTGATCTTCCCTATTCAGGTCCCTCTTAACGTCGGCGGAACTAGCAACGGCGTACCCTTTCCAGTGGTGCCCTGAGGAAATCCCTTACCTGGGAATTACTTTATGCTCACCCTGTTCACTTGCGGTAAAAACCTAGAAACCCTCAGAAAATCCCTTCTGCAGAGTATAGCTTCCCATCCTTTACACACTTTGTCATGGAAAGCCAGAGCCAAGCATTCAATATGATGCTTTTACCAAAAATTCTATATTGTTTTAGATGTTTACCCATAACTACATTTGGGCAAATAGAAAACCCAGAGTCGCAAGGAAAATTATGTTTCTACGCCTGAGAAAGGGAGACAAGGGAGTCCCAGATTTAAAATCCTATCACAAAGCAATAGTTTTGGAAGAGGCTAATGACCCGCCCAGGCCGGGGTACTCAGAGCTCGGGCACGGTGTCATGGGGGACGCTATCACGGGTGGCTGCACCCGAGTCCGTGGCCCTGGGGTCGGTGACTACTTAAAAAGTACAGTTTCTATTAGGATAATTCATGACGCCACCTGTAGTACCTGGTGAGGGATCACCAGCGCCGCCACAGTCCTCCAGAGGGCGATGGTATTGCGGCAAGGGTGGCATAGCTTCCTACAGGTGAAGCTGGGCCTCCAGGGCAGTGTTGTAGTGGGCAGTTTAGAGTAGGGGTTTGGGCCAAGGTAAAGGATAGTGAAACAGTCTCTACTGAGCACAGGAGCAGGGAGGATTAATGCGCACACACTGATGAGTGTCTCTTTACCTTTTTACTGGTGGAAACTGCAGGTAATTTGTCTGGAGCATTGTCGGGTGACCAGAAGCACAGTTGAACCCCCACAGGGAGTAGGTATAAGGCCTCCTTAAGTTCTCTCTCCCGTTTGTTGAAGCACTGCCCGTGTATATCCTGGCTGGCCTCCTCACTTCTCTCTCTCTCTCTCTCTCCTCCTGCGTGGTCTGCGGGTTACCCTCGTTGATCACCGTCGCCCTCTCCTCACTACGGTGTCTGGCTCCCTTAATATTGAGTATGCAGGGGGACCGGGTGATTGAAGTCTCCACGGTGTATCAGGGTTTTCTGCTGGATTGAAGCATGGCTGCACGTGCAGACCCCCAAAGTCTGGTACTTAATTGGGCGAACCTCCACTGGCTCCTCTACTCCCACTGTCCTCTGTTCTTCTCGCCTTTCGGTCCCACTCCTGGGCCTTGCTGGATGGCAGAAGGGCTACTCCGGGTCGCTGGTTCGGGCCTAGCACTGCACCGAGCACCAGGACTTGTTTGCAGCTCTCCTAGCATCTGCACACTCTACCTAACTCCTCCCCCAGCACCAGTATTTATAGGGGATTTCACCTAAGGTCAGCGAGTAGAGCTCCCTCTACTGTGCTGGGGTGGAATGTGTTGCTTGTAAGTGGTACCCCCTGTGGAAATCCAGCCGTGCACTAGGGAAGCTTGTGGTTAGCTGTGGGAGCAGGGCACCATATTAAGACATGGTGGAACTCACCCTGGGCTGGATTCAGATAGAGCCATTTCTTGGGTGGAGGTCCTGTTCGGCGAATTCTAGCTGCAGAGTCACTGGGTAAGATCAAGAAGGCTTTGCACAGTATCTAATGAATGACACTTCTCGAAATTTGGAGACAGGTCCCTGGCAGCTGGACTAGCCTCCCGCCCTCGGTTATGCCTCTTTCAGCCCAAAAGTACATATTCCTTCTCTAGATGTTAATGCCTGGAATGAGGCGGGTATTGAATATGTAGGTGATTTGCTAACCAACGGCAAATTGCTATCCTTTGACTCCTAATGTTCAAATTTCCTGAACTCCATGCAGGTTTTTTCCAATTTTTTCAGATCAGACACTTTCTCCTCTCTGGGTCCTGTCATCACAACCTTGGCTTGTCTACGCCTTCCGCTTTTCAGAAGTTCCTGTTATCTGATCCAAAAATCTCAAAAGGACTCTCTTTGATCTATAACGGCCTTCTACACACTAGTACACCTCAAAAGCTAGAGTACATGGAGAAATGGGAGAAAGAATTGAGTTTCTCTTCTACCCCGAGGACTGGGAGTTCCTTGAAATTGCTCTATAAATCCACCCGGTGTATCAATCACAGAAAATTTTAAAAAGATCCACTTGAGGTGGTATATTCGTCCAACGAGATTAGCTAAATTTAACAAGGAGCTTTCTCCCTTATGCTGGAGACAATCTGGAGGTGAGGGAGACCTCCCCACATGTGGTGGAACTGCCCAAAAATATCTGCTTTTTGGCACTTGATTTCCAGCCTACTAAAGACGATAACGGGGATTTCGGTTCCTCTCTCTCCTCAACTAGCAGTTTTGCACATTGGAGTAGACATTTATTCCCCGATTCTCAGATGTACGGGTACTTATGTTCTAACAGCAGACAGATTATGCATTGCCACAAAATGGAAGTCATGTCTTCCCCCTTCTATAGGGGAGGTAATAGACAGACTTAACTCAATTTTTTGCTATGAATGTCATTTAGCTCTAGATTCTCCAACCAAGAGACTCACATTGGACGCTTGGCTCATTTCGGCTACCCACGCCCTTGCTACCCCAATCCCTCCTACCTGATTTAGGGCAGAATTTACCCCACCTATCTACTGTACCTCTGATACTAAAGGCTCTGTCTCACATAACGATATTGTTAGAGAGATCGTTGTAACTGACATTACAACGATCTTCCAGCGATGTTGTTCTGTGTGACTCTTTGCAGCGATCAGGCCCCTGCTGTGAGGTCGCTGATCACTGCAAAGTGCTGCGGGTCATTTTTTGATCGTTGGTTTCCCGCTGGTCGGCACGCATTGCTGCGTGTGACCGCGAGAAACCAGTTATCAGTGACCTCACTGGCTGGTAACCATGGTAAACACTGGATATCTAGGCAGCGCGCGCTGCCTGGATAACCGCTGTTTATCATAGTTACTTTACAGGCAGCGCTAAGCAGCGAGAACGCTGACATCACCTTCAGCGATGTGGGAGGTGGCTCCCATGGCCCTGATTGCTGGGGAGATCTTTCTGTTTGACAGCTCCCCAGCGATCAGGTAACGACGCTCCAGCGATCCCGGCAGGTCGTTATCACTGTCGGGATCTCTGGAGCAGTCGTTATGTGTGACTGGGCCTTAACTGTTCCTTGTTGATGTTTCATAATATTGTACAGATCCCAACCCAGAGCCCTGGAGATTCCTGATCTAACTGCTTTGTGATGCTAATTTATTGGTAATACAGGTGTTTGCCTTCCCTTGTCCACCCCCCTCTTTTTTTTTCATTCTCCATAATATTATATATATGGGTTATTATTATTGTTTCTGACTGATTTTATTAACAGGTTATACAACACTGGACAGTAATACAAACTTATTATTAACAAAAAAATCGAATCCCACACCTGCTTTTAAGCGTGCATGAAAGCATGGTCGACCATAGTTTTGCGCTCTTCTAAAAGGATGTGGTGCCCCTCCGGGTAAACCACCACCAGAGGTAATGCACTTCTGTTAGGAAGTGTAGTGCCCCTGTTCTCCAGGTGTCGGGATGATATGGTTGAGCCCAAAACGCAGCACACACACGTAGCGACGGGTCCCTGGGACAATGGATGGACCCTAAGGGAGGACCCAGGACACAAAGGGGGGACAGGATAGTATTAGAGACGTTAATTTAGTAGTAGGAGACTGAGGAGTAACGTCAACTGATGGAGGAGTGGTAGTCGGGAGTGCAGAGGCAGTGTGGTGCTGACTCCCGTGGGCTGAAGCTATGCCACCCCGCTCGCCCATGGGAGGGAGAAAAGAGCCCGGTAGAGACAGACAAGAACCCTTGGGGTGCAGAGAAGACAGCGATCACCCATATGCCCGAATCTGATGAGACAAAGGGGTTGGTGGAGGACACAGGGACCGGCCCTGCAGACGGTGTGGAAGCTTCAAGCCCGATCCGAAACCAGAGGCCTAAGACTTCTAACGGGAGCTGTGGCCAAACACCCGAATTGGGGAAGGTGGCCGAACTAGGGAGCAGTGCCTGGGAGGGATCCTAATGGTATCCGGGACACACAGAAGCACCCGTGGCTACCGGCACCTGAACTCTGTGCTGCAGAGGGAGTTGAGAGCCTGGGGGGGCAGAGCGACGACCCACTCGCCTCAGATGAAAGTTACCCCTTACAACGCCAAGAGAGAGACCCACCAGAGACTGTGACACGTAGAATGGAGAGTAAGGGAACCAACTGTGGCTAGACTCTACCAACCCGACTCTGGAGAAAGAGCAAAGTACTGGAGACTGGCAGAGAGCGTACCTGGCAACCATGTTTAACACCTGAGTAAAGGTAACGGAAATGCAGCTGTGGTGTGAGAGACTTCTATTTGTGGTGACCATCGGCCGCAGAGGCCGCTTATGACACCGGAGGCACTGCCGACCGAGGTACTCCACTGCCCAGGGAATTGCGCTTCGCCTGTGGGGAGGGAGACTATCTAAGCTGCCGGTCATCATCCCCAGAGGTCCTGCAGCAGCGGCGGCCGTCCTGGCCGCATACCACAGGTGGCTTCATGAATACCCCTTATCCCCTCAGACTTTCCCCAACATTAGCCCCCTTTATTAAAATGACACCGTCAGGGACACGGGACCAGGTCTCGGCCCCCGTCTGTCTCCGTGAAAAGAACCGAGAAGTGAAGACATGAGAACAACTAGAAACTGCACGTTACCGAGTCTTCGCCGGCCCTGGAGTGGGCGTATCACAAGGACACCGCTGGACAGAGGCCAGACTGAGTCCAGATTATCTCTCCTACCTCATTATAATAAATGGATCCCTCAGGGATGTCATGTGATTCACGACATTTGGAAATTTAAATGGAAACCCCGATGAAAGTGCTTAGCAGAGCATGGGAAAAATGTGATCCAAAATGTTATGTAAAATGTTCCCAATAAAAGCTTTAACTCAATCCACAAAAAAAAATCCAAATCCCCACTCGGGTTTGTCATTAGTCAATGGAGATATAGGGGGGTTCCATAATACTGGTGTGGCACCCCAGGGGTTAATGTGCCACAGTAACAACACCAAGGGTTAATTCCCCACACAACCCACAACACTACACTAGAGCCTCCAGGCCAGAAGGGGGAGCTAAAGCTGCTTCCCCATATATTCTGGGTGGAGAGGAAGTGGGCAGTTCAGTACGTAGCAGTACTGTGAAGAGTTCAGTGCGGAGCAGCACTGAAGGAAGAAAGGACCTGGGTGTAAAAGGGCTGTGTTAGGCCCAAACCACGGTCCACTGTCCACTTCCAGGCCGGCCAAGGTCTGAGGAAGGAGTAGGAGAAGCAGAGGAACCCACCCGGGACACAGAGCTACCCTATAACTCACCCCCGTCCCTATTCCCCCGTCCCCAGTCTCCTGTCCCCCGGACCCAGTCTCCTGTCCCCAGTCCCCCGTCCCTAGTCACCTGTCTCCTGTCCCCAGTCTCCTGTCCCCAGTCTCCCATCCCCCGTCCCCAGTCTCCCGTTTCCCGTCCCCATTCTCCTGTCCCCAGTCTCCTGTCCCCAGTCTCCTGTCCCCAGTCCTCCGTCCCTAGTCCCCCGTCTCCTGTCCCCAGTGTCCCGTCCCCAGTCCCCCGTCCCCAGTCTCCCGTCCCCATTCTCCTGTCCCCAGTTTTCCCGTCCCTAGTCCCCCGTCCCGTCTCCTGTCCCCAGTCTCCTGTCCCCAGTCTCCTGTCCCCCAGTCTCCTGTCCCCCGTCCCTAGTCCCCTGTACTCAGTCTCCTGTCCCCAGTTTCCCATCCCCCGTCCCCAGTCTTCCGTTTCCCGTCCCCATTCTCCTGTCCCCAGTCTCCTGTCCCCAGTCTCCTGTCCCCAGTCCCCGTCCCTAGTCCCCCGTCCCAGTCTCCTGTCCCCAGTCCCCCGTCCCTAGTCCCCAGTCTCCTGTCCTCAGTCCCCCCGTCCCCAGTCTCCCGTCCCCCGTCCCCAGTCTCCTGTTTCCCGTCCCTATTCTCCTGTCCCCAGTCTCCTGTCCCCAGTCCCTAGTCCCCCGTCCCCAGTCTCCTGTCCCCAGTTTCCCGTTTCCCGTCCCCATTGTCCTGTCCCCAGTCCCTAGTCCCCCGTCCCCAGTCTCCTGTCCCCAGTCTCCCGTCCCCAGTCCCCCGTTCCTAGTCCCCCGTACCCAGTCTCCTGTCCCCAGTCCCCCGTCTCCCGTCCCCATTCTTCTGTCCCCAGTCCCCCGTCCCTAGTCCCCCGTACCCAGTCCCCTGTCCCCAGTCTCCTGTCCCCAGTCCCCCGTACCCAGTCTCCTGCCCCCAGTCCCCCGTCTCCCGTCCCCAGTTTCCCGTCCCCATTCTCCTGTCCCCAGTCTCCTGTCCCCAGTCCCCCATCCGTAGTCCCCCGTCCCCAGTCTCCTGTCCCCAGTCTCCCGTCCCCAGTCTCCCGTTTCCCGTCCCAGTCCCCAGTCTCCTGTCCCCAGTCTCCCGTCCCCAGTCCCCTGTCCCCAGTCTCCTGTCCCCCGTCCCCAGTCTCCTGTCCCCAGTCTCCCGTCCCCAGTCCCCCGTCCCCAGTCTCCCGTTTCCTGTCCCCATTCTCCTGTCCCCAGTCTCCTGTCCCCAGTCCCCGTCCCTAGTCCCCCGTCCCCAGTCTCCTGTCCCCAGTCTCCCGTCCAGCGTCCCCAGTCTCCTGTCCCCAGTCTCCTGTCCCCAGTCTCCTGTCCCCAGTCCCCCGTCCCCAGTCTCCCGTCCCCCGTCTTCCATCCCTAGTCCCCCGTCCCCAGTCTCCTGTCCCCAGTCTCCCGTCCCCAGTCCCCCGTCTCCCGTTTCCTGTCCCCATTCTCCTGTCCCCAGTCTCCTGTCCCCAGTCCCCCGTCCCTAGTCCCCCGTCCTCAGTCTCCTGTCCCCAGTCTCCCGTCCACAGTCCCCCGTCCCCCGTCCCTAGTCCCCTGTCCCCAGTCCCCCGTCCCTAGTCCCCCGTCCCGAGTCTCCTGTCCCCAGTCCCCTGTCCCTAGTCTCCCGTCCCCAGTCTCCTGTCCCCAGTCTCCCATCCCCAGTCCCCCGTTCCAAGTCTCCCATTTCCCGTCCCCATTCTCCTGTCCCCAGTCTCCTGTCCCCAGTCCCCCATCCCTAGTCCCCCGTCCCCAGTCTCCCGACCCCAGTCTCCTGTCCCCCGTCCCTAGTCCCCCGCCCCTAGTCCCCCGTCCCTAGTCTCCTGTCCCTAGTCCCCCGTCCCCAGTCTCCCGTTTCCATTCTCCTGTCCCTAGTCTCCCGTTTCCCGTCCCCATTCTCCTGTCCCCATTCTCCTGTCCCCTTTCACCAGTCCCCAGTCTCCCGTCCCCAGACCCCATCCCCAGTCTCCTGTCCCCAGTCCCCAGTCTCCCGTCCCCAGTCTCCCGTCCCCAGTCTTCCGGCCCCAGACCCCTGTCCCAGGTCTCCCGTCCCCAGTCTCCCGTTTCCTGTCCCCATTCTCCTGTCCCCAGTCCCCCATCCCGTCTCCCGTTTCCTGTCCCCATTCTCCTGTCCCCAGTCTCCTGTCCCCAGTCCCTAGTCCCCCGTCCCCAGTCCACCGTCCCCAGTCCACCGTCCCCAGTCTCCCGTCCCCAGTCCCCCGTCCCCAGTCTCCCATTTCCCGTCCCCATTCTCCTGTCCCCAGTCTCCTGTCCCTAGTCCCCCGTCCCTAGTCCCCCGTCCCTGGTCCCCTGTCCCCAGTCCCTAGTCCCCCGTCCCCAGTCTCCTGTCCCCAGTCTCCCGTCCCCAGTCTCCTGTCCCCAGTCTCCTGTCCCCATTCTCCTGTCCCCAGTCTCCTGTCCCTAGTCCCCCGTCCCTAGTCCCCCGTCCCTGGTCCCCTGTCCCCAGTCCCTAGTCCCCCGTCCCCAGTCTCCTGTCCCCAGTCTCCTGTCCCCAGTCTCCTCTCCCCAGTCTCCTTTCCCCGGTCCCCCCGACCCTAGTCCCCCGTCCCCAGTCTCCTGTCCCCAAGTGTCCCGTCTCCCGTCCCCAGTCCCCCATCCCCAGTCTCTCCCGTCCCCAGTCTCCTGTCTCCCGTCCCCAGTCCCTGTCCCCAGTCTCCTGTCCCCAGTCTCCCGTCCCCAGCCTCCCGTCCCAGTCTCCCATCTCCTGTCCACAGTCTCCCGTCCACAGTCTCCCCGTCCCCAGTCTCCTGTCCCCCAGTCTCCCTTCCCCAGTCTCCCGTCCGTCCCAGTCTCCCGTCCACAGCTCCCGTCCCCAGTCTCCGTCCCCAGTCTCCTGTCCCCAGTCTCCCGTCCACAGCTCCCCCTCCCAGTCTCCCGTCCAGTCTCCCGTCCCGTCTCCCAGTTCTCCTGTCCCAGTCCCAGTCCCGTCCCGTAGTCTCCCGTCCCAGTCCCCGTCCAGTCCTTCCCGTCCCCAGTCTCCTTCCCCAGTCTCCTCCCGTCCCTGTCCCTCCTGTCCCCGTCCCCACGTCCCAGTTCCTGTCCCATCCCAGTCTCTCCGTCCCAGTCTCCTCACGTCCCTCCCGTCCCCAGTCCCTGCCCGTCCCCAGTCCCCGTCCCGTCCCCGTCTCCCGTCCAGTCCCCCGTCCCTAGTCCCCGTCCCGTCCCCAGTCCCCGTCCCCAGTCTCCCGTCCATCGTCCCCGTCCCCCGCCATCCCCGTCCCTCCTCTCGTCCCTCCCTGTCCCCAGTCTCCTGTCCCGTCCCCCATTCCGTCCTCCTGTCCCCGTCTCCGCTCCCTAGTCCCCGTCCTCCAGTCCCCCTCCCAGTCTCCTCCTAGTCCCCGTCCCCAGTCTCCCGTCCCCAGTTCCCTCCCCAGTCCCGTCTCCCGTCCCATTCCCGTCCCCAGTCTCTCGTCCCCAGTCCCCGTCCCCTCCCCTGTCCCCAGTCCCCTCGTCCCCGTCTCCCGTCCCATCCCGTCCTAGTCCCCGTCCCCAGTCCTCCCGTTCCCAGTCCCAGTCCCCGTCCCCGTCCCGTCCCAGTCCGTCCCACTGTCCCAGTCTTCCCGTCCCCATCTCCGTCCCCTCCCCAGTCCGTCCGTCCGTCGCCTTCCGTCCACTCCGCCCGCCACCCGTCTCCTCCTGTCCCTCCTATCCGTCCTCCCTTCCCCCCGTCCGCCGTCTTGCCCCTCCCGCCTCCTCCGTCCCGCCGTCATCCGTCCATCTCCGCCATCCTCCCAGTCCTCCGCCCGTCTCGTCCATCCCTCCCCGCCCTTCCCTTCCGCCATCCGCCCTCCTCTCCCGCCCATCCGCCATCCTCCCGTCCATCCGTCCGTCCCTCCCTCCTCCGTCCTCCTCTTCCGCCCCCCTCCTCCCTTCCGTCATCCGTCCATCCGTCCATCCGTCCTCCCTCCAGTCTAAGTCCTCCCGTCCCAGTCTCCCGTCCCCAGTCCCCCGTCCCATTCTCCTGTCCCCAGTCTCCTGTCCCCAGTTCCCCTGTCCTCCTGTCCCCGTCCCATCCCGTCCCCAGTCTCCCCGTCCCCCGTCTTCCTGTCTCCGTCCCCAGTCTCCTGTCCGTCTCTGTCCCAGTCTCCCGTCCCCAGTCCCCCGTCCCCAGTCTCCTCCCGTCCCCAGTCTCCCGTCCACCAGTCTCCGTCCCCAGTCTCTTCCCCAGTCTCCCTCTCCAGTCCCCGTCCTCCAGTCCCCCGTCCCAGTCCCTGTCCCCAGTCCCCGTCCCAGTCGTCCCAGTCCTCCAGTCCCATCTCCGTCCCCAGTTCCCGTCCACAGTCCCGTCCCAGTCTCCTGTCCCCAGTCTCCTGTCCCAGTCTCCTGTCCCCAGTCTCCGTCCCAGTCTCCGTCCCCGTCTCCGTCCAGTCTCCCCCGTCTCCTGTCCCCCGTCTCCCGTTCCATCCGTCCCAGTCTCCCGTCCCCAGTCCCCTCCCAGTCCCTCAGTCTCCTTCCCGTCTCCTGTCCCCGTCCCCGTCCCCAGTCTCCGTCCCCGTCCCCTAGTCCCCAGTCTCCCGTCCCCAGTCTCCCGTCCCATCCATGTCCCCAGTCTCCCGTCCCCTAGTCTCCCTCCCTCATCCCCAGTCTCCGTCCCAGTCTCCGTCCCCAGTCCCCCCGTCCCTCCATGTCCCCCGTCTCCGTCCCCAGTCTCCGCCCTCTCTAGTCCCACCGTCCCAGTCTCCCTGTCCCCATGTCCTCCCCTGTCCCGTCCTCCACTCCTGTCCCCAGTCTCGTCCGTCCCCCAGTCCTCCCGTTCCACCAGTCCCCCTCCCAGTCTCCTGTCCACAGTCTCCCGTCCCAGTCTCCCGTCCCCAGTCCCCGCCAGTCCCCTTCCCAGTCCCCGTCTCCCCAGTCTCCCGTCCCCCGTCCCGTCCCAGTTTGTCCCAGTCCCCCTGTCCCAGTCCCTCCGTCCCCATTCCCCTGTCCCCAGTCCCCGTCCCCAGTCTCCTTCCCCCTCTTCCTTTCCCCAGTCTCCGTCCCCGTCCCCATCCCTCCCCCCTCCCCGTCCCAGTCCCGTCCCCAGTTCCGTCCCCGTCCCGTCCCCTTCTCGTCCGTCTCGTCCCAGTCCTCGTCCCATTCTCCAGTCCCCGTCCCGTCCCGTCCTCCTCCGTTCTTCCCGTCCCCAGTCTCCGTCCCCAGTCCCCGTCCCGTCCCCGTCTCCAGTCTCCAGTCCCGCCCGTCCCCCGTCCACACCTCCCATCTCTCCTCCATCTCCCCAGTCTCTCCGTCCGTCCGCCGTCCCGTCTCCCCTCCTCCATCCTCCAGTCCCGCCACCCACCTCCCCCCCTCCAGCTCTCCAGTCTCCTCCTGTCCCCATTCCGTCCGTCCGTCCATCTCCCCCCCTCCCATCCGCCATCCCGCCATCTCCTCCTCCTGTCCCCCGTCCCCCCCAGTCTCCGTCCTCCGTCCTCCTCCAGTCCCGTCCCTCCCGCCTTCCGTCCATTCGTCCATCTCCCACCCTCGTCCCGCCCGTCCAGTCTCGTCCAGTCCTCCCTCCCCCATCCGCTCCTCCGCCCTCCCTCCCAGTCCGCCGTCCCTCCTCCCGTCCACCGTCCAGCTCTCCATCCCTCCTCCCCTCCTCTGTCCCCGTCCCTCCTCCCAGCCCCGTCCTTCCCGTCTCCCCCATTCTTCTCCCCCCCTCCCATCCCCGTCCCTGTCCCCCGTCCCCAGTCCCAGACCCCCAGTCCCCAGTCTCCTGTCCACCGTCCCCAGTCTCCCGTCCCCAGTCTCCGTCCCCAGTCTCCCGTCCCAGCCCCCGTCCCAGTCTCCCGTCCCCAGTCTCCCGTCCCCAGTCTCCCGTCCCCAGTCCCTCCCCGTCCCCATCTCCCGTCCCCAGTCTCCTGTCCCCAGTCCCCGTCCCAGCCTCCGTCCCAGTCTCCCGTCCCCTGTCCCATCCCAGTCCCCTCGTCCCCAGTCTCCTGTCCCCAGTCTCCGTCCCTAGTCCCCCGTCTCCTGTCCCCAGTCTCCGTCCCAGTCCCCGTCCTTCTCCCTGTCCCCGTCCCCAGTCCTCCCGTCCCCCAGTCCCGTCCCCAGTCCCCAG
Source organism: Allobates femoralis (assembly GCA_033576535.1). NCBI lineage: Eukaryota > Metazoa > Chordata > Amphibia > Anura > Aromobatidae > Allobates > Allobates femoralis. The sequence goes on from JARQOC010000001.1 coordinate 538,581,791, forward strand.
TCTCCGTCCCCGTCCCAGTCCCTCCCGTCCCAGTTCTCCCATCCCCGTCCCAGTCTTCCGTTTCCGTCCCCATTCTCCTGTCCCCAGTCTCCTGTCCCAGTCCCCGTCCCTAGTTCCCCGTCCCTAGTCCTGTCCCAGTCCGTCTCCCAGTCTCCTGTCCCCAGTCCTCCCCGTCCCAGTCCCCAGTCCCCCGTGTCCTCAGTCTCCCAGTCCTCCCAGTCCTCTCCCGTCCCAGTCTCCTGTTCTCCTCCCCATTCTCGTCTCCGCCCCAGTCTCCTGTCCCCAGTCCCCGTCCGCCGTCCCCGTCTCCTGTCCCAGTCTCCGTCCATGTCTCCGTCCCCATTCTCCTGTCCCCGTCCCCAGTCCCCCGTCCCAGTCTCCCGTCCCCAGTTCTCCCAGTCCTCCCAGTCCCCGTTCTCCCAGTCTCCCGTCCCAGTCTCCCTTTCCCCGTCCCCAGTCTCCCTCCCATCATCCCGTCCCAGTCTCCTGTCCCCAGTCCCCCGTCCCTAGTCTCCCTGTCCCAGTCCCCTCGTCCCCAGTCTCCCGTCCCAGTCCCCAGTCTCCGTCCCCAGTCTCCCGTCCCAGTCCCCGTCCCCAGTCTCCCCGTCCTCAGTCTCGTCCCCAGTCCCCTCATCCGCTCCCTTCCCAGTCCTGTTCCCGTCCCCAGTCTCCCATCCCCAGTCTCCCGTCCCCAGTCCCCCGTTCCTAGTCCCCCGTACCCAGTCTCCTGTCCCAGTCCCCCGTTCCTCCCGTCCCAGTTCTCGCCCAGTCCCCGTCCCTAGTCCCCCGTACCCAGTCCCCCTGTCCCCAGTCTCCTGTCCCCAGTCCCCCGTACCCAGTCTCCTGCCCCCAGTCCCCCGTCCCAGTCTCTCGTCCCAGTCCCCCATCCCCAGTCCCCGTTTCCAGTCTCCCGTCCCCAGTCTCCCGTCCCCTGTCCCCAGTCTCTTGTCCCCAGTCCCCCATCTCCTGCCCCAGTCCATAGTCTCCCGTCCCTAGTCTCCCGTCCCCAGTCTCCCGTCCCTAGTCTCCCGTCCCCAGTCCCCCGTGCCCATTCTCCTGTCCCCAGTCTCCTGTCCCCAGTCCCCTGTCTCCAGTCCCCCGTCCCCAGTCTCCCGTTTCCCCCCAGTCTCCTGTCCCCAGTCTCCTGTCCCCCGTCCCCAGTCTCCCGTCCCGAGGCTCCCATCCCCAGTCCCCCGTCCGTAGTCCCGCGTCCCAGTCCCCAGTCTCCCGTCCCCAGTCTTCAGTCCCCAGTCCCCATCCCCAGTGTCCTGTCCCCAGTCTCCTGTCCCCCGTCCCCAGTCCCCAGTCTCCATCCCCAGTCTCCCGTCCCCAGTCTCCCGTCCCCAGTCTCCCGTCCCCAGTCTCCCGTCTCCTGTCCCCCGTCCCAGTCTCCTGTCCCCAGTCACCCGTCTCCCATCCCCAGTCTCCCGTCCCTAGTCCCCAGTCTCCCGTCCCCAGTCTCCCGTCCCCAGTCTCCCGTCCCCAGTCTCCCGTCCCGTCCCCCGTCCCCAGTCTCCTGTCGCCAGTCTCCTGTCCCCAGTCTCCCGTCCCCAGCCTCCCGTCCCCAATCTCCCGTCCCCAGTCCCCTGTCCCCAGTCTGCTGTCCCCAGTGTCCCGTCTCCCGTCCCCAGTCCCCCATCCCCAGTCTCCCGTCCCCAGTCTCCTGTCTCCCGTCCCCAGTCTCCTGTCCCCAGTCTCCGTCCCCAGCCTCCCGTCCCCAGTTCTCCATCTCCTGTCCACAGTCTCCCGTCCACAGTCTCCCGTCCCCAGTCTCCTGTCCCCAGTCTCCCGTCCCGTCTCCCATCCCCAGTCCCCCGTCCACAGTCCCTCGTCCCCAGTCTCCCGTCCCCAGTCTCCCGTCCCCAGTCTCCCGTCCCCAGTGTCCCTCCCCCCGCCAAACGTCAAGGCATTCTCAGATAGGGTGGTCCTACTCTACAATTTTTAATTTACACTGTGTCAAAAGACCTCAATATTATATATAAAGTGGAACATACAAAAACATCACTCACCTTCACATATCAGACCTGCTTCCAAGGTGCCAGATCAGTGCAAGTGATATAAGGCAACCTAGGCCCCCACACCTGCAGCTTCCACCACAAATGTCAGGGCTTTTCAAAGTTAACCCCCACCACACCGACCCAGCCTTTATGGATAACAGCAGGTTTGGTTCAGGTGAATGAAGCAAAAACTGAGCCTGTGTGCTGGGTGTGATAACCGTGTGTGAACAGTTACCAAGTATTGCTGTATTGACAGCAGTAATTTTTGGTAACCGTTCACACACGGTTATCACACTCAGACCTGAGGCTCAGTTCAGTTTTTGCTCCATTCACCTGAACCTAACCTGCTGTTATCCATAAAGCTGGGTCGGTGCGGTGGGGGTTAACTGTGAAAAGCCCTGACATTTGTGGTGGAAGCTGCAGGTGTGGGGGCCTGAGTTACCTTATATCACTTGCACTGATCTGGCACCTTGGAAGCAGGTCTGATATGTGAAGGTGAGTGATAGCTTTGTATGGTCTACTTTATATACATTATTGAGGTCTTTTGACACAGTGAAAATTAAAAATTGTAGAGTAGGACCACTCTATCTGAGATATGCCTTGTCGCGGCAGAGTGGCTCAAAATATGTTTTAATCTTTTGCGAAATGTCTCATTTTTACAGTGTGAAAACAATATGCGTATTTACACAATCTTTATATTTTTTCTGGCAGTGCTGGCACTTTGTTTTTCCTTGAGTGTAATCCTCAGTATCTGTATTATTCTTTATATATATACTGCACAGTACCACATCTCCTGTCCTGTATACTGGGTGTAATCCTCAGTATCTGTATTACCGTATATACTCGTGTATAAGCCGACCCGTGTATAAGCCGACCCCCCTACTTTTGTCCCCAAAACCTGGGAAAACGTATTGACTCGCGTATAAGCCGAGGGTGGACTCCAGCACAGGTATACAGCCCCAGCAGTGATGGTATACAGCAAGTCCCCAGCATCGTATACAGCCCCAGCAGTGTGGTATATAGCAGGTCCCCAGCATTGTATACAGCCCCAGCAGTGTGGTATATAGCAGGTCCCCAGCATCATATACAGCCCCAGCAGTGTGGTATATAGCAGGTCCCCAGCATCATATACAGCCCCAGCAGTGTGGTATATAGCAGGTCCCCAGCATTGCATACAGCCCCAGCAGTGTGGTATATAGCAGGTCCCCAGCATCATATACAGCCCCAGCAGTGTGGTATATAGCAGGTCCCCAGCATCATATACAGCCCAGCAGTGTGGTATATAGCAGGTCCCCAGCATTGCATACAGCCCCAGCAGTGTGGTATATAGCAGGTCCCCAGCATCATATACAGCCCCAGCAGTGTGGTATATAGCAGGTCCCCAGCATTGCATACAGCCCCAGCAGTGTGGTATACAGCAGGTCCCCAGCATCATATACAGCCCCAGCAGTGTGGTATATAGCAGGTCCCCAGCATTGCATACAGCCCCAGCAGTGTGGTATATAGCAGGTCCCCAGCATTGTATACAGCCCCAGCAGTGTGGTATATATCAGGTCCCCAGCATCATATACAGCCCCATCAGTGTGGTATATAGCAGGTCCCCAGCATTGCAAACAGCCCCAGCAGTGTGGTATATACCAGGTCCCCAGCATTGTATACAGCCCCAGCAGTGCCAGCCATTTTATACAGGCCCCCCTCACAGTATGGCGGCGCCCCCCCCCCCTCACAGGATGGCCCCCCCTCACGCAGCGCTGCGCATATACATTACCAGGCTGTCAGCTGTCACCCTCCGGTGGCGGATCGCGGCTCCTGGGCTCCCATCTTCATCTCTGAAGACAGGAGCCACGATCCGCCACTGGGAGGGTGACAGCTGATAGCCTGGTAATGCGCAGCGCTGCGTGAGGGGGGCCATCCTGTGAGGGGGGGCACCAAACAGTGAGGGGGGCCTGTATGACTCGCGTATAAGCCGAGGGGGGGCTTTTCAGCCCAATTTTTGGGCTGAAAAACTCGGCTTATACGCGAGTATATACGGTTTTCTGTATATATACACTGCACAGTACCACTTCTCCTTTCCTGTATACTGGGTGTATTCCTCAGTATCTGTATTATTCTGTATATATACACTGCACAGTACCACTTCTCCTGTCCTGTATACTGGCTGTAATCCTCAGTATCTGTATTATTCTGTATATATACACTGCACAGCACCACTTCTCCTGTCCTGTATACTGGGTGTATTCCTCAGTATCTGTATTATTCTGTATATATACACATAATGTGACTACATAGCCCTCCATACAAAATAATGGGACCACATAGCCCTCTATACAAAATAATGGGACCACATAGCCCCCCCATACAAAATAATGGGACCACATAGCCCTCCATACAAAATAATGGGACCACATAGCCCTCCATACAAAATAATGGGACCACATAGCCCTCCATACAAAATTATGTGACTACATAGCCCTCCATACAAAATAATGTGACTACATAGCCCTCCATACAAAATAATGGGACCACATAGCCCTCTATACAAAATAATGGGACCACATAGCCCTCCATACAAAATAATGGGACCACATAGCCCTCCATACAAAATAATGGGACCACATAGCCCTCCATACAAAATAATGGGACCACATAGCCCTCCATACAAAATAATGGGACCACATAGCCCTCCATACAAAATCATGGGACCACATAGCCCTCCATACAAAATAATGGGACCACATAGCCCTCCATACAAAATAATGGGACCATATAGTCTTATATGTAGTATTATGGGCCCTACATTAAAAATATATAATATTCATAAATATTGTAAGGAGCCGATGATGAGCAAGAAAGTCAGAAACCAATGAAACCTGGTGGAGATTTGGCAAACCCTTGTTCTTTCTATTGTGGAATATGTAGAATGTGGCAGACATTGATCCTCTGACAATAATCATCTGGGCGTCACCTAAACTGAGGGTTTCCTCATTTGTTTTGGATTTTCCCATGTTTTATGATTTAACCCTTGTCTGGTACCATGAAACCCTCCAGGTGTAATCTGTATGGGGCCACATTGGCCCCTGGTGCCAAACAAGGGTTAAATGAATTTATAACAAAATAAATGATAAAAACCTGATAGACAAGGGGGACACAGACACTTACCTCTCTCCAGAGACTGTAGAACAATCAGCTGCCTGTGGGCCCTCTGCTCCTTATGTAGTGACCGTTACATCATAATACATAATGGGATGTGGAACAACATTCCATGACGCCATTAGACTGTGACAACCAATCAGATTCCAGCTTTTAGGGTTTGACATGAAAGCTGGTTTCTGATAGGTTGCTATAGGCAACAGCTCTCGTGATGCTAATAGAAAGCGGGAATCTGATTGGTCACTATGGACAACGACTCCAATACTGAGAAAAACGTGTAAAACCGCAGGAAGTGATAATGACTGGTGATTTGGATATCAGGAGAGCGGGTTATACTGGGACAAAAGCCAAAATTATAAGTCCTTATATTTGTTAACTTGCATAGCCACGCCCCCACAGGCAGCCCGGGAGCGACGTGATGACGTTATACGTCCCCCGTACTCGCAGGACGCTGAGGACGCCTCTCGCCAGAGACCCTGACAGCAGACGAGTCTGCAGCTACGGTGGCGGCTGTGACTGTGACCTGTGAACGGAACAGAGGAAGGCGAGAGCCGCCATCACCTGGGAGCTCCATGATGGCTGTGTCACATGTGCAGGGTGGTGTGCTCTGTACATGTCTGCTCCAATGTCTGCACACAGTCATATAATCAGGGAAAGATGGACGACTTCACCTCACAGTGCAGGCACCACCTGGAGACACAATACACAAGGAACCAGAGATGTGTACAGGCAGTATATACTCCAGTAGCTGACTCACTGTATATACATACATTACATTACTGACCCGGAGTCACCTGTATTATACTCCAGAGCTGCACTCACTGTATACATACATTACATTACTGACCCGGAGTCACCTGTATTATACTCCAGAGCTGCACTCACTGTATACATACATTACATTACTGACCCGGAGTCACCTGTATTATACTCCAGAGCTGCACTCACTGTATACATACATTACATTACTGACCCTGAGTCACCTCCTGTATTATACTCCAGAGCTGCACTCACTGTATACATACATTACATTACTGACCCTGAGTCACCTCCTGTATTATACTCCAGAGCTGCACTCACTGTATACATACATTACATTACTGACCCTGAGTCACCTCCTGTATTATACTCCAGAGCTGGACTCACTGTATACATACATTACATTACTGACCCTGAGTCACCTCCTGTATTATACTCCAGAGCTGACTCACTGTATACATACATTACATTACTGACCCTGAGTCACCTCCTGTATTATACTCCAGAGCTGGCACTCACTGTATACATACATTACATTACTGACCCTGAGTCACCTCCTGTATTATACTCCAGAGCTGGACTCACTGTATACATACATTACATTACTGACCCTGAGTACACTCCTGTATTATACTCCAGAGCTGGACTCACTGTATACATACATTACATTACTGACCCTGAGTCATCTCCTGTATTATACTCCAGAGCTGACTCACTGTATACATACATTACATTACTGACCCTGAGTCACCTCCTGTATTATACTCCAGAGCTGGACTCACTGTATACATACATTACATTACTGACCCTGAGTCACCTCCTGTATTATACTCCAGAGCTGGACTCACTGTATACATACATTACATTACTGACCCTGAGTCATCTCCTGTATTATACTCCAGAGCTGGACTCACTGTATACATACATTACATTACTGACCCTGAGTCACCTCCTGTATTATACTCCAGAGCTGGACTCACTGTATACATACATTACATTACTGACCCTGAGTCACCTCCTGTATTATACTCCAGAGCTGGACTCACTGTATACATACATTACATTACTGACCCTGAGTCACCTCCTGTATTATACTCCAGAGCTGGACTCACTGTATACATACATTACATTACTGACCCTGAGTCACCTCCTGTATTATACTCCAGAGCTGGACTCACTGTATACATACATTACATTACTGACCCTGAGTCACCTCCTGTATTATACTCCAGAGCTGGACTCACTGTATACATACATTACATTACTGACCCTGAGTCACCTCCTGTATTATACTCCAGAGCTGCACTCACTGTATACATACATTACATTACTGACCCTGAGTCACCTCCTGTATTATACTCCAGAGCTGGACTCACTGTATACATACATTACATTACTGACCCTGAGTCACCTCCTGTATTATACTCCAGAGCTGCACTCACTGTATACATACATTACATTACTGACCCTGAGTCATCTCCTGTATTATACTCCAGAGCTGCACTCACTGTATACATACATTACATTACTGACCCTGAGTCACCTCCTGTATTATACTCCAGAGCTGGACTCACTGTATACATACATTACATTACTGACCCTGAGTCACCTCCTGTATTATACTCCAGAGCTGGACTCACTGTATACATACATTACATTACTGACCCTGAGTCACCTCCTGTATTATACTCCAGAGCTGGACTCACTGTATACATACATTACATTACTGACCCTGAGTCACCTCCTGTATTATACTCCAGAGCTGCACTCACTGTATACATACATTACATTACTGACCCGGAGTCACCTCCTGTATTATACTCCAGAGCTGCACTCACTGTATACATACATTATATTACTGACCCTGAGTCACCTCCTGTATTATACTCCAGAGCTGCACTCTCTATTCTGCTGGTGCAGTCACTGTATACATAAATTACATTACTGATCTTGTACTTATCCTGAGTCACCTCCTGTATTATACTCCAGAGCTGCACTCACTATTCTGCTGGTGCAGTCACTGTACATACATTACATTACTGACCCTGAGTCATCTCCTGTATTATACTCCAGAGCTGGACTCACTGTATACATACATTACATTACTGACCCTGAGTCACCTCCTGTATTATACTCCAGAGCTGCACTCACTATTCTGCTGGTGCAGTCACTGTACATACATTACATTACTGACCCTGAGTCATCTCCTGTATTATACTCCAGAGCTGGACTCACTGTATACATACATTACATTACTGACCCTGAGTCACCTCCTGTATTATACTCCAGAGCTGGACTCACTGTATACATACATTACATTACTGACCCTGAGTCACCTCCTGTATTATACTCCAGAGCTGGACTCACTGTATACATACATTACATTACTGACCCTGAGTCACCTCCTGTATTATACTCCAGAGCTGGACTCACTGTATACATACATTACATTACTGACCCTGAGTCACCTCCTGTATTATACTCCAGAGCTGCACTCTCTATTCTGCTGGTGCAGTCACTGTATACATAAATTACATTACTGATCTTGTACTTATCCTGAGTCACCTCCTGTATTATACTCCAGAGCTGCACTCACTATTCTGCTGGTGCAGTCATTCAATTGCGATACTAAATTCAACTTTTGAGCAGGTATTGAGCTTTTCTGGGAGATGGCAGCCATGTTTTGCTGCTTCTATTTTACTTTAAAGGAGAACTCTGGGGAGAGAACTTTTTAGTACAGTCCCTGCCCTGCTACACAATGAAACAGAGCCGTACAATGTGTGCTGTTATTGTGAGGCTAAGAGCACAGGCAAATCATTACACTGATCGATTCAGCTCGGCGCGGTCTCCCCTCCCCAATAAGAACATAGTAGATTCCTGTACCTCCAACTTTCAATGTCCATGAAGGGGGTCAGAGCTGAGGAGCAGGTATAATTTTATCGATTTATAAGTGATCTATAGATCCTAGATCTGCAGTGTACAGCTCTGCTTCATCATGTAGCAGGGCAGGAACTGTACTAAACAATTTCTCTCTCCGGAGTTTCCCTTTAATACTTATACACCAAATGGAGAAAAGTATAGGACCACACAACCTTAATCAATCAATACTGGTTTCACCTTCAGTCTGCTCCTGGTATATAATATCCGGTCCCTCACCATGCCATCTGCTTTTACTATCATGTGACAGCGTCCGGCAGTGCAGATCTCACTGATACCAGCGTGTCCTTTAATAGGAGTCTCCGGGTTAACAAATGACATGTCTTCCTCCTGAATCTTCCCCATCACCTGTGAGTGATATTATTGAGAAGTGGAAGGAACCGCAGCAACTCAGACCCTGTAACGTTACAGAGTGGGGGAGGGGGGGGGGCAAGTGCTGAGGATCAGAGGGAAGAAAAGTCCCCACCGCTCTGCTGACCCCATAACTGCAGAGTCCAGACCTCCTCTGGTAACATCAGTACAAACACTGCACCCGCCGGCAGCTTCATGGCCGAGCAGCTGCAATCGTGGATCACCAAGCACAATGCCGAGCAACGGATGTAGAGATGTAAACCTGTACATCACCAAGCACAATGCTGAGCGTCGGGTGGAGCGGTGTAAAGCCGTACATCACCAAGCACAATGCCGAGCGTCTGATGGAGCGGTGTAAACCTGTACATCACCAAGCACAATGACGAGTGTCGGATGGAGCAGTGTAAAGCCGTACATCACCAAGCATAATGCCGAGCGTCGGGTGGAGTTGTGTGAAGATGTATATCACCAAGCACAATGCCGAGCGTCGGATGGAACAGTGTAAAGCCGTACATCACCAAGCACAATGCTGAGCGTCGGATGGAGCAGTGTAAACCTGTATATCACCAAGCACAATGCTGAGCGTCGGATGGAGCAGTGTAAAGCCGTACATCACCAAGCACAGTGCCGAGCGTCGGATAGAGCAGTGTAAAGCCGTACATCACCAAGCACAGGGCCGAGTGTCGGATGGAGCAGTGTAAAGCCGTACATAACCAAGCACAATGCCGAGCGTCTGATGGAGCGGTGTGAAGCTATACATCACCAGGCACAATGGCGAGCGTCGGATGGAGCAGTGTAAACCTGTACATCACCAAGCACAATACCGTGCGTCGGATGGAGCAGTGTAAAGCCGTACATAACCAAGCACAATGCCGAGCGTCGGATGGAGCAGTGTAAAGCCATACATCACCAAGCACAGTGCCGAGCGTCGGATAGAGCAGTGTAAAGCCGTACATCACCAAGCACAGTGCTGAACGTTGGATGGAGCAGTGTAAAGCCGAATATCACTAAGCACAATGCTGAGCGTCAGATGGAGCAGTGTAAAGCCGTACATCACCAAGCACAATGCTGAGCGTCGGATGGAGCAGTGTAAACCTGTACATCACCAAGCACAATGCTGATCGTCGGATGGAGCAGTGTAAAGCCATACATCACCAAGCAAAATGCCGAGCGATGGATGGAGCAGTGTAAACGTGTACATCACCAAGCATAATGCCGAGCGTCGGATGGAGCAGTGTAAAGCCGTACATCACCAAGCACAATGCCGAGCATCGGATGGAGCAGTGTAATCGTGTACATCACCAAGCACAGTGCGAGCGTCGGATGGAGCAGTGTAAAGCCGTACATCACTAAGCACAGTGCCGAGCATCGAATGGAGCAGTGTAAAGCCGTACATCACCAAGCACAATGCCGAGCATCGGATGGAGCAGTGTAATCGTGTACATCACCAAGCACAATGCCGAGCGTCTGATGGAGCAGTGTAAAGCCATATATCCCCAAGCGAAATGCCGAGCATCGGATGGAGCAGTGTAAAGCCGTACATCACCAAGCACAATGCCAAGCAACGGATGAAGCAGTGTAAAGCCATACATCACCAAGCACAATGCCAAGCGACGGATGGAGCAGTGTAAAGCTGTACATCACCAAGCAAAATGCCGAGCGACGGATGGAGAGGTGTAAACCTGTACATCACCAAGCACATTGCTAGCGTCGGATGGACCTGTGTGAAGCTGTACATTACCAAGCACAATGCCGAGCGTCGAATGGAGCGGTGTAAACCTGTACATCACCAAGCAAAATGCCGAGTGACGGATGGAGAGGTGTAAACCTGTACATCACCAAGGACAATGCTGAGCGTCGGATGGAGCAGTGTAAAGCCGTACATCACCAAGCATAATGCCGAGCGTCGGGTGGAGTTGTGTGAAGATGTATATCACCAAGCACAATGCCGAGCGTCAGATGGAGCAGTGTAAAGCCGTACATCACCAAGCACAATGCTGAGCGTCGGATGGAGCAGTGTAAACCTGTACATCACCAAGCACAACGCTGAGCGTCGGATGGAGCAGTGTAAAGCCGTACATCACCAAGCACAGTGCCGAGCGTCGGATGGAGCAGTGTAAACCTGTACATCACCAAGCACAATGCCGAGCGTCGGATGGAGTAGTGTAAAGCCGTACATCACCAAGCACAATGCTGAGCGTCGGATGGAGCAGTGTAAACCTGTACATCACCAAGCATAATGCTGAGCGTCGGATGGAGCAGTGTAAAGCCGTACATCACCAAGCACAGTGCCGAGCGTCGGATAGAGCAGTGTAAAGCCGAATATCACCAAGCACAATGCCGAGCGTCTGATGGAGCTGTGTGAAGCTATACATCACCAGGCACAATGCCGAGCGTCGGATGGAGCAGTATAAACCTGTACATCACCAAGCACAATACCGAGCGTCGGATGGAGCAGTGTAAAGCCGTACATCACCAAGCACAGTGCCGAGGCCGGATGGAGCAGTGTAAAGCCGTACATAACCAAGCACAGTGCCGAGCACCGGATGGAGCAGTGTAAAGCCGTACATAACCAAGCACAATGCCGAGCGTCGGATGGAGCAGTGTAAAGCCGTACATAACCAAGCACAATGCCGAGCGTCGGATGGAGCAGTGTAAAGCCGTACATCACCAAGCACAGTGCCGAGCGTCGGATAGAGCAGTGTAAAGCCGTACATCACTAAGCACAGTGCCGAGCATCGAATGGAGCAGTGTAAAGCCGTACATCACCAAGCACAATGCTGAGCGTCGGATGGAGCAGTGTAAACCTGTACATCACCAAGCATAATGCTGAGCGTCGGATGGAGCAGTGTAAAGCCGTACATCACCAAGCACAGTGCCGAGCGTCGGATAGAGCAGTGTAAAGCCGAATATCACCAAGCACAATGCCGAGCGTCTGATGGAGCTGTGTGAAGCTATACATCACCAGGCACAATGCCGAGCGTCGGATGGAGCAGTGTAAACCTGTACATCACCAAGCACAATACCGAGCGTCGGATGGAGCAGTGTAAATCCGTACATCACCAAGCACAGTGCCGAGCGCCAGATGGAGCAGTGTAAAGCCGTACATAACCAAGCACAATGCCAAGCGTCGGATGGAGCAGTGTAAAGCCGTACATCACCAAGCACAATGCCGAGCGTCTGATGGAGCAGTGTAAAGCCATACATCACCAAGGACAATGCTGATCGTCGGATGGAGCAGTGTAAAGCCGTACATCACCAAGCAAAATGCCGAGCGGTGGATGGAGCAGTGTAAACGTGTATATCACCAAGCATAATGCCGAGCGTCGGACGGAGCTGTGTGAAGATGTACATCACCAAGCACAGTGCCGAGCATCGGATGGAGCAGTGTAAAGCCGTACATCACTAAGCACAGTGCCGAGCATCGTATGGAGAAGTGTAAAGCCGATTATCACCAAGCCGAGCAACTGATGGAGCAGTGTAAAGCCATATATCCCCAAGTGCAATGCCGAGCATCGGATGGAGCAGTGTAAAGCCGTACATCACCAAGCACAATGCCAAGCGATGGATGGAGCGGTGTAAAGCCATACATCACCAAGCACAATGCCAAGCGACGGATGGAGCAGTGTAAAGCCGTACATCACCAAGCACAATGCTGAGCGTCGGATGGAGCAGTGTAAAGCCTGTACATCACCAAGCATAATGCTGAGCGTCGGATAGAGCAGTGTAAAGCCGAATATCACCAAGCACAATGCCGAGCGTCTGATGGAGCTGTGTGAAGCTATACATCACCAGGCACAATGCCGAGCGTCGGATGGAGCAGTGTAAACCTGTACATCACCAAGCACAATACCGAGCGTCGGATGGAGCAGTGTAAATCCGTACATCACCAAGCACAGTGCCGAGCGCCGGATGGAGCAGTGTAAAGCCGTACATAAAAAAGCACAATGCCGAGCGTCGGATGGAGCAGTGTAAAGCCGTACATCACCAAGCACAGTGCCGAGCATTGGATAGAGCAGTGTAAAGCCGTACATCACCAAGCACAGTGCTGAACGTTGGATGGAGCAGTGTAAAGCCGAATATCACTAAGCACAATGCCGAGCGTCTGATGGAGCAGTGTAAAGCCATACATCACCAAGGACAATGCTGAGCGGTGGATGGAGCAGTGTAAACGTGTATATCACCAAGCATAATGCCGAGCGTCGGATGGAGCTGTGTGAAGATGTATATCACCAAGCACAATGCCGAGCATCGGATGGAGCAGTGTAAGCGTGTACATCACCAAGCACAGTGCCAAGCGACGGATGGAGCAGTGTAAAGCCGTACATCACCAAGCATAATGCCGAGCGTCTGATGGAGCTGTGTGAAGCTATACATCACCAGGCACAATGCCGAGCGTTGGATGGAGCAGTGTAAACCTGTACATCACCAAGCACAATACCGAGCGTCGGATGGAGCAGTGTAAAGCCGTACATCACCAAGCACAGTGCTGAGCGCCGGATGGAGCAGTGTAAAGCCGTACATAACCAAGCACAATGCCGAGCGTCGGATGGAGCAGTATAAAGCCGTACATCACCAAGCACAGTGCCGAGCGTCGGATAGAGCAGTGTAAAGCCGTACATCACCAAGCACAGTGCTGAACGTTGGATGGAGCAGCGTAAAGCCGAATATCACTAAGCACAATGCCGAGCGTCTGATGGAGCAGTGTAAAGCCATACATCACCAAGGACAATGCTGAGCGGTGGATGGAGCAGTGTAAACGTGTATATCACCAAGCATAATGGCGAGCGTCGGCTGGAGCTGTGTGAAGATGTATATCACCAAGCACAATGCCGAGCATCGGATGGAGCAGTGTAAGCGTGTACATCACCAAGCACAGTGCCGAGCGTCGGATGGAGCAGTGTAAAGCCGTACATCACTAAGCACAGTGCCGAGCATCGGATGGAGAAGTGTAAAGCCGATTATCACCAAGCACAATGCCGAGCAACTGATGGAGCAGTGTAAAGCCATATATCCCCAAGCGCAATGCCGAGCATCGGATGGAGCAGTGTAAAGCCGTACATCACCAAGCACAATGCCAAGCGACGGATGGAGCGGTGTAAAGCCAAACATCACCAAGCACAATGCCAAGCGATGGATGGAGCAGTGTAAAGCTGTACATCACCAAGCAAAATGCCGAGTGACGGATGGAGAGGTGTAAACCTGTACATCACCAAGCACATTGCTGAGCGTCGGATGGAGCTGTGTGAAGCTGTACATCACCAAGCACAGTGCCGAGCGTCGAATGGAGCGGTGTAAACCTGTACATCACCAAGCAAAATGCCGAGCGACGGATGGAGAGGTGTAAACCTGTACATCACCAAGGACAATGCTGAGCGTTGGATGGAGCGGTGTGAAGCTGTACATCACCAAGCACAGTGCCGAGCGTTGAATGGAGCGGTGTAAACCTGTACATCACCAAGCAAAATGCCAAGCGACGGATGGAGAGGTGTAAACCTGTACATCACCAAGGACAATGCTGAGCGTTGGATGGAGCGGTTGTGAAGCCGTACATCACCAAGCACAGTGCCAAGCATCGAATGGAGCGGTGTAAACCTGTACATCACCAAGCAAAATGCCGAGCGACGGATGGAGAGGTGTAAACCTGTACATCACCAAGGACAATGCTGAGCGTTGGATGGAGCGGTGTGAAGCTGTACACCACCAAGCACAGTGCCGAGCGTTGAATGGAGCGGTGTAAACCTGTACATCACCAAGCAAAATGCCAAGCGACTGATGGAGAGGTGTAAACCTGTACATCACCAAGGACAATGCTGAGCGTTGGATGGAGCGGTGTGAAGCCGTACATCACCAAGCACAGTGCCAAGCATCAAATGGAGCGGTGTAAACCTGTACATCACCAAGCAAAATGCCGAGCGACGGATGGAGAGGTGTAAACCTGTACATCACCAAGGACAATGCTGAGCGTTGGATGGAGCGGTGTGAAGCTGTACACCACCAAGCACAGTGCCGAGCGTCGGATGGAGCGGTGTAAAGCCACCACTGGACTCTGGAGGAGACGTGTTTTGTGCAGTGACGGATGACACTTCTCTACATGCGTCTGATAGAAGAGTCTGGGTTTGGTGACTCCAGGAGAACGTTACCCCTTGACATCATTGTGTTCCCTGTACGGTTGGTGGAGGAGGATAATGTGGGTTTGTTTTTCTGGGATCATCCTCACACTCATAGTTCAGTGTTTCAGCGCAAGACATTATTATTATTATTATTATTATTATTATTTATTTATATAGCGCCATTGGGTTCCATGGCGCTTTACATGAGGATGAGGGAGACAAGAACAAGTACACTAAATCTAGGCGATCAGGACGTACAGGTACAGGAGGGGCAGGGACACTGTCCACGAGGGCTCACAGTCTATGAGGGGTGGGTTAGGATACAGTAGGATGGGGGAATGTCAGGTATGGGGCGTTCGCCTGGGTCTCATGGCAGGTTGTAGGCTTGACGGAACAGGTGAGTCTTCAGGTGACACTTGAAGTTACTCAGGGTAGGAGAGTGTCTGACGTGTTCGGGTAGGGAGTTCCAGAGTAAGGCAGATGCCCGGGAGAAGTCCTGGACTCGGTTGTGTGAAGAGGTGATGAGGGGTGAGCAGAGGAGGAGTTCTTGGGAGGAGCGGAGGTTGCGTGAGGGTAGGTATCGGGAGACCAGGTCGGAGATGTATGGTGGGGCCAGGTTGTGTATGGCTTTGTAGGTCATGGTTAGTGTTTTGAATTGGGATCTCTTGGAGACGGGGAGCCAGTGAAGGGCTTGGCAGAGGGGGGAGACAGGGGAGTAGCGGGAGGACATATAGATGAGTCGGGCAGCGGAGTTGAGGATAGACTGGAGAGGTGTGAGGGAGTTAGCCGGGAGGCCATTGAGAAGGAGGTTGCAGTAGTCAAGGCGGGAGATGATAAGAGCATGGATGAGTGTTTTAGCGGTGTCGTGGGTGAGGAAGGAGCGGATCCGTGAGATGTTCTTGAGCTGGAGCCGGAGGGATGTGGTGAGGGCCTCGATGTGGGGTTTGAAGGATAGGGAGGAGTCAAGGATTACCCCGAGGCACTTGGCTTGGGGGACTGGGGAGAGGGCGCAGTCGTTGATGCAGATGGATAGGTTGGGAGGTGGGGTGGAATTTCTTGGGGGGAAGACTATGAATTCAGTTTTGTCCATGTTGAGTTTAAGGAAGCGAGCAGAGAAGAAGGATGAGATGGCGGAAAGGCATTGAGGGATTTTCGAGAGTAGGGAGGTGATGTCAGGGCCGGACAGGTAGATTTGGGTGTCATCGGCGTAGAGGTGGTACTGGAGGCCATGGGACTCGATGAGTTGCCCTAGGCCGAGAGTGTAAATGGAGAAAAGTAGGGGTCCCAGGACGGAACCTTGGGGGACTCCGACAGAAAGGGGGTAGGGTGAGGAGGAGGTGTGGGAGTGGGAGACGCTGAAGGTCCGATCTGCTAGGTATGAGGAGATCCAGGAGAGGGCAAGGTGGGTGATGCCAAGGGATTCCAGGACCCGGAGAAGAAGGGAGTGGTCAACCGTGTCGAAGGCGGCAGACAGGTCAAGGAGTAGCAGGATGGAGTAGTGGTGTTTGTTCTTGGCGGTCAGTAGGTCGTTGGTGACTTTGGTCAGGGCTGTTTCGGTGGAATGGAGGGGTCGAAAGCCGGACTGTAGGCGGTCGAAGTGGGAGCACGAGGAGAGGTGAGAGGACAGTTCGGAGTGGACGTGTTGTTCAAGTAGCTTAGAGGCGAATGGGAGAAGAGATATGGGGCGATAGTTAGAGACAGAGGTAGGGTCAAGTGAGGGTTTTTTTAGGATGGGCGTGATTAGGGCGTGTTTGAAGGCCGAGGGGAAGGTACCAGTGCTAAGTGAAAGGTTAAAGAGGTGGGTGAGGGCTGGGATGAAAATGGAGGTGTGGTTGGGAATGAGGTGGGATGGGAGTGGGTCGTGGGCGCTGGTGGTGAGGTGTGATTTTGACAGGAGGGAGGAGAGTTGGTCTTCAGTTATGGGGGGGAAGTGGCTGATGGAGGAGGAGGGCAATGTAGGTGGGAAGGGGAGTTGTGGGGATAGTGGACTGAAGCTGCTTCTGATCTTGTCGATCTTCTCCTTGAAGAAGGTCGCAAAGTCTTCAGCAGAGATGAGGGGAGAAGGGGGAGGAGCAGGTGGGCGAAGTAAGGAGTTGAAAGTTTTGAAGAGCTGTTTGGGGTTGCGGGACAGAGAGGTTATAAGGGATGAGAAGAACACTTGCTTGGCTGTAGCGAGTGCCGTCTTGAAGTCAGTGATGGATTGCTTGAACAGAGCAAAGTGCTCGGGGGTGTGAGACTTTTTCCATCTCCTCTCGGCGACTCTGGACGCCCGTCTCAGGTTTTTAGTGAGGGTGGTGTGCCAGGGTTGCCTGTTAATGCGTGGAGCATGGAGAGTGAGGGGGGCGGCTAGGTCGAGAGCGTTCATTATGGTGGTGTTGTATAGGGTGGTGGCAATGTCAATGTCGTCAGCGCAGGGTAGGTCGGTGAGAGGGAGGAGTGATTCAGAGAATAAAGGAAGATCAAGATCTTTTAGGTTTCGGCGAGGGTGATCAAGTTTGCGGAGAGGGGGTAGTGTGGCAGGGGAGGAGAGGGCGGAGAAGGTCAAGAGATGGTGGTCGGACAGTGTGAGTACTGAGGTTGTGAGGTTAGAGAGGGAGCAAAGGCGGGTAAAGATGAGGTCAAGCGTGTGGCCTTGTTCGTGGGTGGGAGAGGAGGACCATTGGGAGAGCCCTAGGGAAGTGGTCAAGGAAAGAAGGTTGGAGGCGGCTGGGCGGGGAGTGTCAATGGGGACATTGTGGACAATTGTAGCTTTCAGCTTTGTGGGAACAGTTTGGGAAGGCTCTTGTCTGTTCCCCATGACTGTGCCCAGTGCACAAGGTCAATAAAGACATGGAGGGGAAGAACATGACCGGCTGGACTGAGCCCAGACCTCGGCCCCAATCAAGAAGTAGACCAGAGATTGTGAGCCTGGCTTCTCCCCAACATCAGTGTCACCTACAAATGATCTTCTGGTGTAAGGGACACAAATTCCCCCAGAAACGTCCAAAATCTGGTAAAAATTCCTCCTAAAAGAGTGTAAACATCATGCAGTCATCATTGGAGTTTTTCACTGCCTCCTACCAACCTGAGGGAGTGGAAGAGTGTGACGTGGGCATTTGCTGATGCCACAGACCATAAGGCTGCAAAATGTCACTCCCTACCAACATCATTGTGGAGTAAACATGCCTGGATGTTCTTATACAGAGTACCGCAGTGAAGATGAGCTTATTTTCGGCTGCTGAGCTCTGCATAGGCAGTTACTGAAATGACAAAGCTCAATATAATTATTAAAGCTCTGTCAGCTTGCTTTCTTTGCAGAGCGCAGCAGCCAAAGACTAACTCTGTTTAACTGCTCTGCTCTGCATAGGCAGCAACAGACAACACATAAGATTAGCTTGTATTGGTTGAATATTGAATCAAGATACTACAATATTACAGCGACACAACAAAAAAGCAGCAAATGAGCAAAATACCCCAAAAATGAAAAAGTAAAAATACTATAGTGCAAAAAACATAATCAGGGTAACATTAGTTCTAATATCTTGCCATCTGTCAGCGACGTGAATTGACAACGACCTTGTTACCCTGATTATGTTTTTTGCACTTTTTACTTTATAATTTTTGGGGTATTTTGCTCATTTGCTGCTTTTTTTGTTGTATTTTCTATTTTGAGGCCAGTGTGAATTTGCACCACTGCAGAGTATCTATTTAGTTCCAGCCCTGGTTTTATTTATTTACCCCTTATGGTACCTTTACACGCCGCTACAGGATGGTGGAAACAACCGGGTGCTTCACGTGCACGAGCACGCACAAACGGTTGAAAATGGTACCCGCATCGCCTTTACACGCCGCTACAAGGTGCGCTACAGTAGGTTACATCTATCTCTGGATACACCGCCGGGTGCCACAAGTTACCTTCTGTAGCTCACCTTACCTCATTTACACGCCACTATAACAAGCTAATATGGGCGGACCTGGTGCAGCAGGGACAACACATAGGCGTGCCACAATTGTGGATTACGAGAATTCCGTACACTGATAGGACAAAGCAATAGCATCATGATTGGCCAGCCAGCGCAAGAGGCTGACTAATACATGACGCTTGAGCAATTGTGTAGTGTGAGTGGTCAGCTCCTTAAATATGCCGCCCTATGCAGCGACTACCAATCGTAACGCAAGAGCTTCCACCAATGATCGCTGAAGGGGGGCGGTTTCCCGGAGCCTGTGTCACGCCCCAGGTAGATAGCAAGGTGTCGAAACAACCCTCTTGATCCTTATTTACACGCCGATACAGCCCGCTACCATCGCCTGGAAATCAACCTGTTTTAGAGCACTGCTCTGAAACAGGTGCCTCAAGTGACGGGTGGAAACAACCGTCTTTACACGCCGCTACCTCGGGTTGATTTGTCGGTGCAAGATACATTTCTCTCATCTACCCGGTTGTTTCCACCATCCTGTAGCGGCGTGTAAAGGTACCATTAGTGATGGAGCCAATTTCCATCTTAATGACCAGACCGTTTTTTGTAATTCTGACCAGTGTCCCTTTATGAGGGTATATCTCTGGAACGCTTCGACGGATCCTAGCGATTCTGAGACTGTTTTTTCGTGACATATTGGTCTTCGTGTTAGTGGTAAATTTAGGTTGATAATTTTTGCGTTTATTTGTGAAAATATAAAAAAATTGGCAAAAATTGTGAAACGTTCACAATTTTCTAATTTTTAATTTTTATTCCGTTAAACCGGAGAGTTATGTGACACAAAATAGTTAATAAATAATATTTCCCACATGTCTACTTCACATCAGCATAATTTTGGAAAAAAAAATTTTTTTTGTTAGGAGGTTATAATGGTTCAAAGTTCATCAGCAATTTCTCATTATTCCAGCAAAATTTACAAAACCATTTTTTTTAGTGACCACATCACATTTGAAGTCCCTTTGAGGAGTGTACATGACAGAAAACACCCAAAAGTGACACCATTCCAAAAACTGCATCCCTCAAGCTACTCAAAACTACATTCAAGAAGATTATTAACCCTTCAGGTACTTCACAGGAACTAAAGGAAAGTGGAAACAAAAAATGGACATTTTAATTTTTCCAACAAAAATGTTCTTTTAGCCTCAATTTTTTCATTTTCACATGGGCAACAGGATAAAATGCATCCTAAAATTTGTTGGGCAATTTCTCCTGAGTACACCGATGTCTCATATGTGGTCATAAACCACTGTTTGGGCGCACGGCTGGGCTCAGAAGGGAAGGAGCGCAAGTTGACTTTTGGAGCTAATTTACTATTCAAAAAGTCAAATGACGCTCCTTCCCTTTTGAACCCTGCCGTGCGCCCAAACAATGGTTTATGACTACATATGAGGTATCAGTGTACTCAGGAGAAATTGCCCAACACATTTTAGGATGCATTTTATCCTGTTGCTCATTTGAAAATGAAAAAATTGAGGACAAAAGAAAATTTTTGTGAAAAAAAGTACTTTTTCATTTTTACAGATCAATTTGTAAAGCACCAGAGGGTTCAAAGTGCTCACTATGCATCTAAATAAGTTCCTTGGGGGGTCTAGTTTCCAAAATGGGGTCACTTGTGGGGAGCTCTAATGTTTAGGCACACAGGGGCTCTCCATACGCAACATGGTGTCCGCTAACAATTTGAATGAAAAATTAGCTCCAATTGTTAGCGGACACCATGTCGCATATGGAGAGCCCTTGTGTGCCTAAACATTGTAGCTCCCCCACAAGTGACCCCATTTTGGAAACTAGACCCCCCAAGGAACGCATCTAGATGGGTGGTGAGCACTTTGAACCCCCAGGTGCTTCACAAACTAATCCGTAACAATGAAAAAATAATTTTCTGGAGAAGAAAATACTTTTTAATTTTTACAGATCAGTTTGTGAAGCACTTGGGGGTTCAAAGTGCTCACTATGCATCTAAATAAGTTCCTTGGGGTGTCTAGTTTCCAAAATGGGGTCACTTGTGGGGGAGCTCCAATGTTTAGGCACACTGGGGCTCTCCATATGCGACATGGTGTCCGCTAACAATTTGAATGGAAAATTAGCTCCAATTGTTAGCGGACACCATGTCGCATATGGAGAGCCCTTGTGTGCCTAAACATTGTAGCTCCCTCACAAGTGACCCCATTTTGGAAACTAGACCCCCCCAAGGAACGTATCCAGATGGATGGTGAGCACTTTAATCCCCCAGATGCTTCACAAATGAATCCGTAAAAATGAAAAAAGAAAATTTTTATGGAAAAGAAAGTACTTTTTCATTTTTACGGATCAATTTGTGAAGCACCTGGGGGTTCAAAGTGCTCTATATACATCTAAATAAGTTCTTTGGGGTGTCTAGTTTCCAAAATGGGGTCACTTGTGGGGGAGCTCCAATGTTTAGGCACACAGGGACTATCAATATGCGACATGGTGTCTGCTAACAATTTGAATGAAAAATTAGCTCCTGTTGTTAGCGGACACCATGTTGCGTATGGAGACCCCCTGTGTGCCTAAACATTGGAGCTCCCCCACAAGTGACCCCATTTTGGAAACTAGACCCCACAAGGAACTTATCTAGATGGGTGGTGAGCACTTTGAACCCCCAGGTGCTTCACAAATTAATCTGTAAAAATGAAAAAATAAATTTTTTGTGACAAAGAAAGTACTTTTTCATTTTTACGGATCAGTTTGTGAAGCATTTGGGGGTTCAAAGTGCTCACTATGCATCTAAATAAGTTCCTTGGGGTGTCTAGTTTCCAAAATGGGGTCACTTGTTCGGGAGCTCCAATGTTTAGGCACACAGGGGCTCTCCATATGCGACATGGTTTCCGCTAACAATTTGAATGGAACATTAGCTTCAATAGTTAGCGGACACCATGTCGCATATGGGGAGCCCCTATGTGCCTAAACATTGGAGCTCCCGCACAAGTGACCCCATTTTGGAAACTAGACGCCTCAAGGATTATATCTAGGGGTATAGTGAGCATTTGGAACCTACAGCTACTTCACAGAATTTGATAACGTCATATTGAACATTTTCTTTTTTTTCACACAATTTCTCACTTTTAGAGCATGTGCACAAGATACGGAGACACCGTGTCCTGGTCGTCTCCTCTCCTGCATTTTTTTTAGTATTTTTTTTAAATTTTTAAATAAAAAAAAAAAACGACGTGGAGCTTCGCCATATTTTTGGTCCAGCCAGGTACAGCAGTCAGCTACGGGCTGCTACCAACCCATTCTGCCTAGTTTTACCTGGCTGGAAACCAACAATATGGGAAAGCCCTTTTTTTTTAAAAACTATTTCTTGAAATGATTAAAAAAATGGCGTGGGCTTCGCCATATTTTTGGGCCAGCCAGGTACAACTAGGCAGCTGGGGGCTGGAATCCTCAGCATAGGGAGGCCCAAGCTTTCTGGGCCCCCTGCTATGAATTGCAGCCCGCAGCCGCCCCAGAAAATCTACTGTGGAATGTGACACTTTGTGTAGTGAACTGGATTTCCTGATGACAGTGTTTTTAATCATATTCTATTCTGATAGACAGTGTCTGAAATTGGAGACCTGGAGTTCTCCTACCGTGGTGCCTGTCAGTATTCATCCTTCATTGGCAAGTTTACACCTCTACTAGCAGCTGTGCCTGTAATTTGAGACAACAGCACAAGCGTCACTCTGATGGACAGTGCTTGGTGATGGATGTGGTATTGCAGTGATTTTCAGCACTCTTATTAAACCTTTGGCGGCTGTGTTTATCAGACCGCCCGTTGCTGGATGGGAAAGTCTGCTCCTGGACTCCTTTGGACCAACTCTGCCCGCAACATTCCTTAGAACATTTGCTGAGTTCCACAGTGGGGAGTGTTCTTTTTATTATGTAAATTGCATTGTTATATTGGTGTTCCCTGCCAACAATACAACACCCAAAACTGTGTCTTGGATATACTAGATTTGGCATTGGATGTGATAGCCTGCTATGAATCATCACCATCACCGTATGTCTTCATTTACAGCATAATTCTACTGTGCCATTATAACCTGCTCATTCTACAACACTCTCTGGTTTTATACTGCATTTGAATGCTCCAACCCCTTTTAGTCCATTTGGTTGTTTGATAACTATCTGCTGTCCAGTCCTCCACTATTTCTGGATATATTGACTATTACACTTTTTGGAGGGTCTCCTACTCTTCTCTTCCCAAATTATTAGATACAACCTGAGCTGGACATTAAAGATTTATACATCTCATACAGTTGTTGAAATTTCTACCTTGCAACATCTGGAAGAAGAATTTGAACTTTCAACCCCTGGACTGCTGTAATCTGGACCACCCTCTGATTGATGTCTTGTATTAGGTTCTGTATTGTATTTGTCCTCTCTTCATCTTTCTCTTTATTTAACCCTTTCCTCTTCTTCTTATTATTTGAGCTAATTCATACGACTGTTCTTCATTAAATACCTAATGCTTATATTGTTAAATAACCTGCCATTGTTTAGCATATAATATTCCTTGTGTGTGAAGAGACGGTTGGAATGTACTTGGAGTTTGTATTCTAATTGTACTTTGTTCATACAATTGTTTATATCTGTTTGTCTCCACTTGCAAACATTTCTAATACTGCTTGTTTTATGAGGACTTTTGGTGTAAATTCTACTAAATACCTGCACGGGAAACTAAAGGTAATACTTATTTTCATTTATATCTATTATAAGTTATTGGATGATATCTAGCAAAAATTTCTATTTTCAACTGTTACTTCCATTTATTTAATTGGTTGGCTCTACCCTTGTGTGACCGATCAGAGGTGTGGGCACATTTGAATATATCCACATTGTATTACTAAATATTCTAATATTTGAACAGATTCACCGGGGTCCATGGCATCCCACGGACTTAGATCCGAAAAAAACAAACCCTCTTACAAAGGCTCTGCTCAGTAAACAACTGTACATAAAATATAAAAGGGTGGGGGACAAGAGGCGCAATAGTGCCCTATCACTAGTGACACTAATCATAATGGGGTGGTGCTGAGAAGCCACTCACCTGATGCAGTTGTGATCCCCACAACTGGTTTGAAGGCGTTTAGGAAATATTATTCCAAGCTGCTGCAGGACCTCCACCGACCACTGAACAGTGGTTATAATCCAGAAAGATGATGGGAGTATAGGTGTATCACGGTCCGCGCTGCTCCAGGGCTTAAAAAACTCACCAAAGAGTCAGTCAGATTTTCATCCTTTATTCTCCTTCTCCTACGCGTTTCGGCGCCTAGCCATGGCATCCCACAGACTTAGATCCGAAAAAAACAAACCCTCTTACAAAGGCTCTGCTCAGTCAACAACTGTACATAGGGATAGATCCAGATCCCCCACTAAGCATCCTGATAACGAGTCATGGGCTGAAAATCGGGGTACAATATCTGATGACTCAGTATCTTCTGAGTTTGACCCCCAGCAACATAAACAGGACAAGAGAAAAGAGTCGGCCTCCAGATCACAGGCTGCTCAGAAACCGACAGTGCAGGAAAACACTGACTCTGATGACGACTTGTCACCTATAACTAGTCCCCCTAAACAACGGATGAGGACAGACAGCCCAACTTACTCAGACACTGCCGACCCATTGCAAAATTTAGACTGGACTAAGCCAATTGACCAATCTTGCTTTAAGGGGATATTTTCTGCTTTCAGAGAGTCACTACGTATCGACTTTGACTCTAGATATGATAAACTACAAAAGCAAATTGACTCACTCATAAAACTGAAAAGAATGAGTCAGAGATCTTTGACTTAGAGAAAAAAAAATAGCAAACTAGAAAAAGAGCATCGCCTCCTCAAAGAGGAATTTAGAATAGTTAAAAACAAGCTCACCCACCTGGAGGACAGGGATAGACAACAGAATTTAAAATTTAGAGCCTTACCAGAAACTGTCAAGTCTGACCAGCTTGCCCCATATAACCAGAAACTTGTTAAAACTGCGATCCCAGCTCTTTCTGACTTAGAGATCGCATTGGATAGGACACATCGCCTGCCCAAACCCAAGCATCTAAAGCCTGATGTCCCAAGGGACGTGATTACTATGTTCCACTTTTAATTTTAGCAGGAAAATATTAAGAGGATAAAACTTAACATTTAATTCTATCTATTAAAAGACTAAATTGTCCATAAAATCCACACAAGTTGCAACCACAACGTGTATATGTGTAACACCAGTGATTTAAAAAAAAAACACCTTTAACTCTAGCAAAGGTTTACCCAGGTTGTACATACCTAGTGAACTCACAATTTAAGATCCACTAGTTACAACCAGCCTAAATTGTGAGTTCACTAGGTATGTACAACCTGGGTAAACCTTTGCTAGAGTTAAAGGTGTTTTTTTTAAAAATCACTGGTGTTAACATATACACGGTGCGGTTGCAACTTGTGTGGATTTTATGGACAAGCTAGTCTTTTAAATAGATAGAATTAAATGTTAAGTATTATCCTCCTAATATTTTTCTGCTAAAATTATGATTTAACCAGAAACCTCATTAGGTGGATAACCGAAGGGGGACTAAGGTAAACACCCTGCTATATATAATAAGTTCCACTTTTATCAAACCAAAGAAAAGCTGATGGAATTTCTTAGGCATAAGAAGTCCCTCCCCAAACCGTGTGATTCCATCAAGGTCTTTGCTGATTTGTCGAGGGAGACAATGTCCCAACGTAAAAACCTAATTAAGATCACGGATGTTTTATGTAATAATCAGATCCCTTACAAATGGGGTTTCAATCCTACAAAGGTCCTGTTTTACCACCAAGGGAATAATTACGGTATTTCTGACACTGCAGATGGCAGGAAACTCTTGAGGGAACTAGGTATTAACATCACCTGACGTTTTAAGTCTGTACACTTGACTGAGGCATTAGGCTGTAACTTTTGTCCCATCTAGAAGGTTGCCATCGTACCGTTTAGTTCCTCCTTGTTTGGAACTCTGAATTTTGTTTCGTTAATTGGATTTGTACCTGCACTGAGGTCTACTTCTACTGTTTAGTTAAGTTTGTGTTTCTTTTTTCCTGCCTGTATGTAAGGTTATAGACTTATTCTGATCTGTACTGTTTTTCTGAACACTCTACGGTTAACTTTGAGAGGTGATATGTGAAGATCTATTAGATTGTCATATTTCACCAAATATTGAGCCTTTATCATTTCTTGTCCAAATTAGTCATGTCCCTTAGATTTCTCACTCATAATGTCAATGGTCTTAACACTCCACAACGTCACTTCTTTGCCTGGAAGACAATCAAGAACCATAAGGCTGATATTGTAGCTCTTCAGGAGACAAAAATGTCCTCTGTTAAACCTCCCAGATTTACCCATAGAGATTTCCAGAATATAATCCATGCTAATAACTCAAAAAAAAAGTGGGGTGTCGCCCTGTTAATCAAAAATTCGGTTTTGTTTGAACTTATTTCAAGTACTAAAGACCCAGATGGGAAGTATATTATTTTAATCTGCAAACTTAATCACCAAATTTTCACTTTAGCAAATGTTTATGTACCCAACCAAGGCCAAATATCATTCTTGAACAAAATAATGCAAATAATTACTCAAAATAAACAAGGCAACTTAATCCTTTTTGGAGATTTTAACATTGTTCCAAATCCCTCCCTGGATTCCTCTAACAAGTCTAGACATCAATCCTCCTCACTTGACCCATGGTTGCTTAAATCGGATTTATATGACGTTTTTAGATGTCTGCACACGTCCTCCCTAGAATTTACGCATTACTCTGGAACCCACAGTTCCCACGCTAGGATTGATTTAGTTCTTACAAGTATATTTTCACTCCCTAAATTTAAAACTATTCTAGTAGTTCCCAGAGTATGGTCAGATCACTCCCCTGTAATATTTGAAGTATCAAACCCCGAAAATACCTCGGTAGAGAAACTCTGGTGCAATAACAGCTTCCTTTATAACCATCCTGTTTACAGAAAAGAAATCGACCAAACCATCCAGAATTATTTCACTGAGAATGACACTGAAGATATCTCTGTCTTTACACTTTGGTTGGCCTTCAAGGCAGTACTTAGAGGCAAACTCATACAATTAAACTCGCAGCTCAACAAATATAATAGAGAAAAAACGAAAAAATTAGTTAATGAAATTCATGCTTTAGAGCAAAAACCAATCTCCAACCCTTCCTTTGACTATTCAAAGATATCCTTAAATTGAGAACAAATCTCAAATCTCTCCTGACCACCGACTATGACAAATTTTTGCAGACTAATAAATCTAGGTACTATTTCTCTGCTGATAAACCATCAAAACTGCTTGCAGCTAAAATTAGACATTATAAAACTAAATCACGTATTAGCGAGATTAGGGACCCCCTAGGCCATTCCTATAAACACCCTAAAGATAAAGTTAGAGTATTTGCAAACTTTTATAACTCCCTCTATAATTTGAAAGATGACCCAAGCTTTTCTAAACCTTCTGACTCTGAAATTAATAATTATTTGTACAAATTACATTTACCCACACTTACTGACCAAGACCTACTAGATTTGAACCTACCATACTCTCAGAAAGAGATTTCGGTAGTAATTAAAGGTCTTAAACTGGGCAAATCACCAGGCCCTGATGGACTACAGAACGAGCTGTATAAAACTTTTGATACTAATTTACTTCCCTACCTCACCAAATTAGCCAATTACACGACACAACAATCCTTTCTTCCTCAGGAAATGCTTGAGGCAATCATCACTATCATCCCAAAAGAAAAAGGTGACCCATTGGACACGAAGAACTATAGGCCCATATCCCTCCTAAATTCGGACTCAAAACTTTTAGCGAAGTTGGCCGCGGACAGATTAAAAATCCATATAGGTAAATTAGTGCATGAGGATCAATCGGGATTTATCCCTGGCAGAACTACTGCCGATGCCACTAGAAGAGTGGTCAATCTGATTACACTTGTTGAGCGTACTAATCTTCCATCAGCCTTCCTTGCACTGGATACATAGAAGGCAGGGTCTATTGGCCATTCCTGTTTAGCACACTACAAAAATTTGGCCATAAGGGTAATATTCTCAACCTAATTAAGTCAATGTATTCTGCCCAATCAGCTCGTGTCTATTCTAATAGTTCTCTGTCACAAAGATTTTCCCTATCTAATGGTACTAGACAGGGGTGCCCTCTCTCCCCAATTCTTTTTGCCCTGTTTATAGAACCATTTGCCTCTTTCATTAGAGACAACATTAACATTACTGGCACCCCTGTTAATACTGCACAAACTAAAATAGCCCTGTTTGCGGATGATATTTAACTCACCATCTCAAATCCCCTTAAATCCCTCAGGCATATCACCACCACAATTGCAGAATTTTCGCGTCTATCATTATATAAAGTTAACAAATCTAAATACCAAATAATTGACTTCAATATAGAAACCACATTCCTACACTACCTTAAAAAAGAATTTGAATACATATGGGAGGAGAAGAAAATTACATATTTAGGTATTAAGTTGACTAAACCTTCTTCAGATTTAGTTTCAGAAAATTTGACTGCTCTATTCAATGCCTTTCATTTAGATTATATTCGTCTAGCTAAGCTAGAAATCTCATGGTTAGGTCGAATTGAAGCGTTCAAGATGCTCTTACTCCCTAAATTTATTTATGTTATAAGATCTCTTCCCATTTTTAAACCAAAACGATGGTTTCAGAAACTACAGTCTCAACTTATGAAATATATTTGGAATCATAAAAAGGCAAGAATTCCTAGTTCCTCATTATCGAAGCATAAGAAGATGGGGGGACTGGGTGTTCCCAATTTATTCCCAAAATAACTATTATTTGGCCTCCACATTAAAGCTCTCTCAGGGATGGTTACTTGAATCCAATAACACATCCTGGATCAACATAGAAAGGTCAGCTGCTAAAACTGAACAATTACGGCACCTAATTCTTGCCCACCTTATTGAGCCCTCTAGGCCCCCGCCAAACTACCCCACCCTTAAAGCCGTTGTTCTGACCTGGAGAGACCTGGTGTACAAATCTGCTACACACTCCCCTCTAATTACAATTAAAAATATTCCTTTGGCCGTACTAGAAATTTTAATTACTAACCTTGACCTGTCAACCTGGCTAGCTAAAGGCATAAATACTGTTAATGACCTCATTTCTGATGGTAGCCTGTTACCCTTTTACATACTACAAACCAAATACTCTCTCTCAAGAGATGAAAGGACTAACTGGAGGCTTATTTCTAATTTTTTAGCGAAATTTTCCCTCAAGTTTGCCATTCCCCAAATAGTAGTACAATTACTAAATAATCCAGGGAAAATATCTTTCTGGAAGACAAATGTATTGTATAAGGTTTTCAATGAGGAAGTGAATCTGCCGAACCACCCCTTTTTTGAATCTTGGGAGAAAGAACTTAACATTAAAATAGATCTAGAAAGAATGAGTAAGACTTTAAACATACAGCTTTGGCGACAATGCATGAGTCATACTTTAAGCTTCTTTCACTGTGGTATTGGACTCCGATAAAGCTACATCGAATAAACCCCACCAATTCTTCATATTGCTGGAGGCACAGCAATCTTCCAGGCACACTAGCCCACCTGTTCTGGGGATGTTCTAAACTGCTTAAATTTTGGATAGATACTAAAACTTTACTATCAGATGTCACAGGAATCACTATAGTTATTACTCCACAATTAGCCCTTCTATCAATTGGAATAGAGGACTTCCCAAAGCATTTACGATTTATTATTTCACATATTTTAGTGACTGCTAGACTCATCATTGCTACGAGGTGGGCCAAACCTGATCCACCCACTATAGATGTTCTTATAGACCGAATTACCCAACATAGTGTATATGAGCACATTATAGCAATTAGAAGCAATTCTTTTTCAAAATACCTAGATTATTGGACCCCCTGGATATCTATATATTCTCCACTACTCTTAATTAAGGCCAATTGACATCTTATATAACCATCACGGTTTACCAGTTGTTTACTCTTTCCTTTTCTCTTAAATGGTAATACATTACTATCTTTGGCTCAAATAAAATCTTAATTCTTTACGAATTTTCTACCTTTTTTTGACACATTTGGTGTATATTTCTTTAACAAACTTACAGTTTTTGTTTTCACATGTTTTATATCTGGATTTATAGCTTTGGTACTTATCTATATTTCTACATCTGATATTCGACTATATTGTATTATACAGTGATTCCAAACCTTTTTGTCTATAATGTGTAGATTGTTTGTTTTTCCTTCCCCCTTTTTCTTACTTCTGTACCCTTATCCTTCCCTTCCCATGGTTATTTAAAAAACGTTTTCAATAAAAATATCTTGCAACATATATAATATAGAATGGGCAGTACTCCAAGCTCAATGATAGAGTAGTGGTAATTGAATGGGTGATATCCTAAAAGGAATGGGATGGATGTAGTTCAAGTCTACAATGCCACTAAAAGTGAGTAGTACAATGGAATAGAATGTTTTATATAAATGGATAGAAAAATTCTAAATTTAATTTACTATGTTAATGTGAATGTTTTTTAAGAAAGTGTGAACATTTGAAGTGGGATTTTATGAATATGTCAAACTTAATGATGGGCGAATTCTAAACTACTCGGAATTGCTAGACTCCAACGAGTCTGAGTCCAGGACTCGCTACTCGTTGCGAGTCTAGCGATTCCAATGTTAATTAATGGGGAGGCGAGTATTGCAGCGATTCCTCTGCTCCCGGACACTATAAAGGGTCTGGCAGCAGAGGAAAAACCTGCAAATCCATCCCCATGTTATTCTTTTAAAGCCAGCTACAAAAAGCCGCTGGCTTTTAAAGAATAGTAAAAAAAAAAATAAAGTTATGAACCGGACCGGCGGGCTACTTACCGCTGCCTCCGTCGGCGCAAGCTGCAGACTCGCTCCCCGAGTCTCTGCTGCTTTTTCCGGAGATTCCCGAACGCTGACGGAAGCGGTGAATAAATTAACTTCCGTCACTGCTCGGGAATCTCTGGAGCAGAGCGAGTCTGGCTGACAGCAGAGTTCAGCTCAGGTCATAATGACCTGAGCTGAACCCTGACTGTTTAGTCAGTTCTCAGCTCTGCTACATCCCTGTCTGTCTAAGCACAGACAGGAATGTAGCAGAGTGGACATCGCGTTTTGGACTACGTCGGATGGAAGAGGATTTTTTTAATTAAAGATGGAGTCCCTAATGGCTTTTTTTTTTATTTCTAATAAAAAAATTTTTCTCTGTGTTGTGTTTTTTTTAAAACAATTTAATAGAATTTCATGGCGGTCATGTCTAATATTGGCGTGACCGCAATGAATTTCGGGCTTAGGGCCAGCTGATAATACAAAACTGGCCCTAATCTCTTTATTACCCAGTGAGCCACCGCACCAGGGCCACTGGAAGAGCGGGGTTCAGCGCCAGAGGATGGCGCTTCAATGAACGCGCCACCTTCTGGGGCGGCTGCGGGCTGCAATTTGCAGTGGGGGGTGCCCAGAAAGCTTGGGCCTCTCTGCGCTGCGGATTCCAGCCCCCAGCTGCCTAGCTGTACCTGGCTAGACATAGAAATTGCGTGGAGCCCCACGCATTTTTTTTTTATTATTTCATGAAATTCATGAAATAATAAAAAAAAGAAAGGGCTCCCCTATATTCTTGTGTCTGGCCAGGTACAAATAGGCACCTGGGGGTTGGGGGCAGCCCGTCGCTGCCTGCTGGATTCGGCTGGTTACAGAAATATGGCGAAGCCCACGTCAAATTTTTTTCTGACAAATCCATAAAACAATATAAATAAAAGGGACTGCATCTTTATTAACCCCTGGACCATGGGCGAGGGGTTAATATGCAGTCCCTTTTTTAGGATTGTTTTATTGATTTTTCAAAAAAAAAATGACGTGGGCTTCGACGTATTTCTGGAACCAGCCGAATCCAGCTGGTTGAACGCAGAAGTCGGGGCAGAGCCAGATGGCCCTGAGGCCCTACCTGATGACAGCAGCAGTGAGACCGGAGCAGAGCCCGAGGAACCTGAGGAGCCTCAACCGCATGGACTGGCTAGACAGGTCGGTGTAGCCGCCATGATAGCTGAGCGGAACCGTGCACCAGCTCCGGGCCCCGAAGCGGAACTTGTACCGAAATGACTGGGTGAGCTACGAGAGACATGCAGGGCCACGCGCATGGTACGCCCTGCGTGTGCATAACTGCAATAAGTAAACTGCAATATCCCAGACATGTAAATAGTTTTGCCTTTTCCAATAATAAGACTCATAGACTTTCATGAGGACGTTCATTTTTTTAATTCATTATGTGTGCCACAGATGTGTGTGTACCGGCCAATGTCAGTTAAAATTGTTTGCAACGTTATAAGAAAAAGTGCCTCCCATAAAGGGAAGAAAATACCGTTATTGTTTGTAAATAAAAATGTTCCAGTTATGTTTCAGAAAATTCAAAAAGCTCTGTACCGGGTAGGGGTAGGAACACTTGAGGACAAGTGTGTTTCACCAAGGGGGAATGTGGCGCCCCACTGGTCAGTGCCCACAGTAGGGGTACTGCACCCATAACTGAGTGTGCAGTATTCCTGTCATTGGGGAGTGTAAAGTCAACCTGAGGCTCTTATCCCAGCCTCACTACACTTAACTTAGGGGACCAATTGGCCACCTGTTACCAGGGTAACCGGTCCCGGTGGGAGGAGTGTTAGGGTAGAAGGAGCGGGAAAACACTCAGACAGTGAGTCAGTCAGTCAGAGGAGAATCTAGTCTGAGGGACGAAGCAAAGAACAATAGATAAAAGAAGGGGAAGGGGAACAAGAGGCGCAAATAGTGCCCTATCACTCAGACACTATGAAACAGTGGTGTATAGGTAAACCACTCACCTATGTCAGTTGTGTGACCCACAACTGGTATGCAAACGTGTAGTATCAAAAATCCTGCCGGCTGCCGCTGAACCTCCTCCAACCAGGGATCCCTGAGGAAAGTGCCAGGAGGGCACCGAAACGCGTAGGATTCAATAAAGGATTTTTGCTTGAACATCACTGACCCGTGTGTTCTCTGAAGCAAGTGGATTTCGGCAGCGCGGACCATCACACACCTCTGTCTTTCCCCTATCTTTCTGAAGCAAAGAACAAGTCCTAGAGGGACACCACAGGGAGGGCGCTTGAAAAGGAGTGGCGACCCAGATGGAAGGAGGAGACCCAGTGCCAGACCTTATCCATTGTCCGAGGGAATCCTGGTACACAACAGGTTACCGGCTCCAAGTCATGATGCAAGTGAGTCTAACCCTGAGCCGTCAATACCGGTGGGTCGCAGGTTTGCCCAGCAGCCCCAACCTCGTCCAGAACGTGCAGCCCCACCAGGAGCACTAAGCCGGGTTGAGCCCCTTAGAGAAGAAGGGTAACCTCATAGCACCCAACGGGCCTGGTAGACAAGTGGGTTGTGCAGGACAGTGCAAGGAAAGTAAGGAGGTGCTGGAACAAGGGACAGTGAGCAATGGTAACTGAAAGAACACTCTGGGAGCCTCAAGGAGACTTTATTCTCCCCAGTGACTATCCGGCCAGCTACCCCGCAAAGATTGTGTAACCGTGTACCTGAACTGCTGAAAACTGTTGCCGATTAAAAAATACCCATACAGAGTCCGCAAGCCTTCGGTGTCTTATTCTGTTAAGTTAAGAAGCAGCTGCTACAACACCGTGCAGCTCGGTGGCAGCACTGCCTCGGGGATCCCGCTCTGCCTGAAGGGAGCATTATCAACTGGCATTATCATACCACCATCCCCGGCGGTCTGAAAGCGGTGCTTGTGAGATCACCAGAAACTGCAGGTGGCGTCACGAGACATTTATTATTTTAACCCTTTATTAAGCTGATCCCCAGAGTTACGGGCTTGGGCACCAGCCACCGAGACAGCACCACCGTATCAACGCCCAGGTACCGAGTCCCCATAGATCCCTGAGCAGGTCAACTACAGGCAGATAAATCACATTACACATAAGGATGCTTACCCGTTACTCAGAATCGAAGAGTCATTAGCTACACTAAGAAATGCTAACTATATTTCCACCTTAAATCTCACCAAGTGCCACTTACTGAAACCCAAGGTACAGTACCTAGGACACGTAGTCAGCGCTGAAGGTGTGGCACCAGACCCTTATAAGGTCACAGTAATCAAGAAATGGCCGAGGCCCATGACTATCAAAGAAATACGACAGTTCCTGGGACTGGTAGGCTATTACTGGAGGTTTATTAAGGGCTTCACAAAGATAGCAGCACCTTTGCAAGACCTGGAAGGTCAGCCCAAGAAGGCCAAGAACCCGGGCTCTCCGTAGGAATGGGACAGCAAAGTGGAAGACTCCTTCATGCAGTTGAAGTGGGCCCTGACAGAGGAAGATATCCTGGCCTGCCCTGACTATGGCCAATCGTTGGTGCTTTACACAGATGCGAGCAATGTGGGATTGGGAGCTGTGTTATCCCTGGTGCAGAGAGGCAAAGAGAGAGTGATTGCCTATGCCAGCAGGAACCTCTGTCCTACAGAAAGGAACCCCGACAACTATAGCTCATGCAAGCTAGAATTCCTCGCCATAGTCTGAGCTGTAACTGAATGCTTTAAACACTACCTGGCTTCCGTGAAGTTTACCATCTTCACGGATAACAATGACCAACGTGACAAATCTAGAAACCGTGAAGTTAGGAGCCCTGGAACAGCGATGGAAGGCCCGGTTGTCCAATTACTGCTTTACCATCAAGTACCGGGCAGGGCATAAGATTGCCAACGCTGATGTGCTTTCAAGGATGCCCCACTTGCCAGATGTGTGAGAAGACCCAGAGGAGCTGGAAGAGATAGAGCTACTGGCTTTTCATCGCACCAGTGTGTCCCAGTATTCACATGAGTTGAGAAACAAGCGGCCTGTCATGCTAGAGGCCACGTTCAATCCGTTACCCCCACAGTTTGGCATAGACGCAAGATAGCGACCCAGCCATCTGCCTAGTCAATGAGTTGCTGAAGCAAGCCAACTCAGGCCCTGGTCCAGATGCTTCACAAGAAGCACAACAGTTGTGGAAAGAGAAGAGCAAGATATTCCTCTATGCTGGTAAGCTGTGCAGGTGGCACATCAATGCTCGAACTCACAAACTCGTTTGGCAGATAGTGGTCCCGAAGACGTCCAGATGGTCCTGGAAGTGTACCTGTGACGACCATCAGCTGTGAGGCTGAGCTGCTGGCAAGGCAGCACCCCGAGAAACCCCGAGACTAGGGATGGGCGAATCTACTCGCTAGGACTCGTTACTCGGCGAGTAGTAAGGGACTCGCAGGACTCGGTACTCTGCGAGTTTCCCAGTGATTACTCGCGAGTCTAATGCAAATCAATATCAATCCTAGTTTTGTCAGAAACGCTGACAAAACTAGGATTGCCATTGTTTGCATTAGACTCGCGAGTAATCACTGGCTACTGTGCCAGTGATAGCAGGGAAACTCGCAGATAACTGCTGTTTCTTTGCGAGCCGAGTCCAGCTGTCTTCTCTGTGCAGCTCCAGGGTCCTAGAGCCCGCCTGCTGCCTGATGTAGCAGTGCTGAGATTGTTCTCAGTCTGCTCATTCCCTGTGTACAGACATGAATGTCTGTGCACAGAGATGATGTAGCAGTGCTGAGATTGTTCTCAGTCTGCTCATTCCCTGTGTACAGACATGAATGTCCGTGCACAGAGATGATGTAGCAGTGCTGAGATTGTTCTCAGTCTGCTCATTCCCTGTGTACAGACATGAATGTCTGTGCACAGAGATGATGTAGCAGAGCTGAGATTGTTCTCAGTCTGCTCATTCCCTGTGTACAGACATGAATGTCTGTGCACAGAGATGATGTAGCAGAGCTGAGATTGTTCTCAGTCTGCTTATTCCCTGTGCATAGACATCTATATTTATGCACAAGGGATGTAGCAGAGAGGACATCGCGTTTTGGACTGCGTCGGACGGAAGAGGATTTTTTTAATCAAAGATGGAGTCCCTAATGGCTTTTTTTTTTATTTCTAATAAAAAATTTTCCTTGTGTTGTGTTTTTTTTAAAACAATTTAATAGAAATTCATGGTGGTCATGTCTAATATTGGCGTGACCGCCATAAATTTCGGGCTTAGGGCCAGCTGATAATACAAAGCTGGCCCTAACCTCTTTATTACCCAGCGTGCCACCGCTACCAGGGCCGCTGGAAGAGCGGGGTTCAGCGCCAGAGGATGGCGCTTCAATGAACGCGCCATCTTCTGGGGCGGCTGCGGGCTGCAATTTGCAGCGGGGGGTGCCCAGAAAGCTTGGGCATCCCTGCGCTGCGGATTCCAGCCCCCAGCTGCTTAGCTGTACCTGGCTAGACATAGAAATTGCGCGGAGCCCCACGCATTTTTTTTTAATTATTTCATGAATTTCAGAGTCAGAGTCAGAGTCTCAGAATTTCATGAAATAATAAAAAAAAAATGCGTGGGGCTCCGCGCAATTTCTATGTCTAGCCAGGTACAGCTAAGCAGCTGGGGGCTGGAATCCGCAGCGCAGGGATGCCCAAGCTTTCTGGGCACCCCCCGCTGCAAATTGCAGCCCGCAGCCGCCCCAGAAGATGGCGCGTTCATTGAAGCGCCATCCTCTGGCGCTGAACCCCGCTCTTCCAGCGGCCCTGGTAGCGGTGGCACGCTGGGTAATAAAGAGGTTAGGGCCAGCTTTGTATTATCAGCTGGCCCTAAGCCCGAAATTTATGGCGGTCACACCAATATTAGACATGACCGCCATGAATTTCTATTAAATTGTTTTAAAAAAAACACAACACAAGGAAAATTTTTTATTAGAAATAAAAAAAAAAGCCATTAGGGACTCCATCTTTAATTAAAAAAATCCTCTTCCGTCCGACGCAGTCCAAAACGCGATGTCCTCTCTGCTACATCCCCTGTGCATAAATATAGATGTCTATGCACAGGGAATAAGCAGACTGAGAACAATCTCAGCTCTGCTACATCATCTCTGTGCACAGACATTCATGTCTGTACACAGGGAATGAGCAGACTGAGAACAATCTCAGCTCTGCTACATCAGGCAGCAGGCGGGCTCTAGGACCCTGGAGCTGGGGCAGCCAGAACACAGAGAAGACAGGATCTTATCTGTGCGAGTCAGCGATTACTTACAAAGTAAACTAGCAATGCAAATAAATGACACAACTAGGATTGCTTCAGGCTGAAGCTTCCGAGACACATCTGCGATTTGTAAATCTCACACTACTCGCTATTACTCGCTTCCCCATTCATTAACATTGGACTCGCTAGACTCGCAACGAGTAGCGAGTCCTGTGCTCGGACTCGCTAGAGTCAAGCGATTCCGAGTAATTTAGGATTCGCCCATCACTACCCGAGACCCTTAACCCCTATACAGGGATCTGGAATTACAGCGGAGCCCAAGGGGTAGCTGCCTATTATGAGCAGCAAAGCAGGAAGGTTGCCAGGAAGGGAAAAATCAGGACCCGAAAAACGTAGTCAGGAGTCCGAGTCAAAACCGAGAGGGCAGCGAAGGCACAAAATCGACAGGCTGTAGCAGAGTCAGAAATCCAGGCAAAGGTCAGAGACAAAACTAAACACACACTATATCACTGGGGAAGACAGGCTCCAATATATTTGAAGGGCGCGGTTACCTCCCATAGGCTGGAGCTCACAGCCTGATCATCTCATCCGGACCGCCCCTAGAACAAGGCCAGATGGTAATGCACGACTGGCACCAACCACCCCACTTCTAACAGAAGAACGAAGGCTGCGCCTATCAGACCCCTCTGCAGGGCACGCTCCTCTGCGACCAACATCAACCAAAGGAGAAACACGGCGGCGTTCAGCGTCAGAGGCAGATGTCGAAGGAGCAGGTCCATATGAGGACAAGGCCCTCCTGTCACGGGCACCATCAGCCGAAGGAATCTGGCGCCTCCCAGCGGCCGGGGCAGGAACACCAGCCACCGAGTCCAATGGCAATGTGATAGTACCACGATGGAACAGGGCACTTCGGGTGGAAGAAGCTAGAGGTGCTGTTATGTGAAAGATTCTACTGGGTTGGCATGAAGAAGGCCATCGAGACATGGTGCAAAGACTGTGGCTCGTGCAACCTGCAAAGGAAGGATCGAGACAGTCAGAGAACCCCTCTACAGCCTATTGACACCAAGCAGCCACTTGAACTTGTAGTCTTGGACCATGTGAAGTTGACCCGAGCTGGTCAGGCTATGCATACTCCTTCACCATTGTAGATCACCATTCCCGTTTCTTGGTAGTGCCAGTAAAATACCTGACAGTGAGGACAGCAGCAATGGCCTTCCAAGCCCATTTCTGCAGACTCTATGGCTACCCTGAATGGGTACTTACTGATCAAGGTCCAGCATTCAAGGCAGAGGTGTTCCAGGAATTTTGCAGCTTGTACGGGTGCAAGAAGATATGAACTATACCTTTCCATCCACAGACCAATGGCATGTGTGAGAAGATGAACCAGGCAGTGATAGACCTGTTCAAGACACTGCCGCTGGAAGAAGGAAGAAAGAAGTATATAGCCAGAAAAGTTGCCAAAGTGGACTTGTACAATCATATCCCAGTGAACTCCACCAATTGTTCTCCTGCCTGTCTGAAGAGGGCAAGTCCTGGCAAGTTACCTGAAGACCTACACACCTGAAACAAACCCACCAGATGCAGATTAGGATACAGAACGTCAACAACAGTACCGTAAAGTGCAAGAGTGTGCTGAGCAAAACCTCTCTGAAGCAAGAGAAAGGCAACAGAAAGTCTATAACAAACATGCACCTGCAGTTCCCCTAACACCAGGAGATCAAGTCCTCAAGAGAAAGTGATGAACCAACAAACTGAATGACCAGTGGGAAGCAGAGCCATATACCATATTGCATTCTAACTTTGACAACACCAAAGTCTACTTAATTAGTAAAGATGGTGGAGAGACATTAGCGGCAGTTTTAAGAGACCATTTAAAGAAATGCCCTGACCAATTGAGAAGCAGAAAAGAAGTCAGAAGAGATGATCCATACCATTCTTGGAGACTTCCCCAAAACGTGGACGCAGATCAATGGAGCCATAGTAGTCCCTGTATTGACTTTCCACCAACGTGTCATACCTAAACCAGTAGAGACTCAAGAACCACCTGGAGAAAGACCTGAAGAACCACCAGCTGCAGTAGAACAGCAGAGTCAACCCCCTGCTAGCTGTGAATCTGTCAGTCCCATGGTGAGTCTAAGACAACCCTCTAATATACCGGTGCTATGTAGGTCTACAAGTAGGATAGTGGATACCAGACCCACAACATCAGCGGTAGACACTAGCAACCAGACTAGACCACCAGAAATACCTGTACTGCATAGATCCACCCGTAGTAACATAGGTCAGATCCCCCATGTTATAGGGATTGTTAGTGACGTTAAGTAGAAAGTTAACCAGTTTAAAAATGTAAATATGTTTGGTTTTTTAAGCAACTATGTAAATAAGCAACCACTAAGCGTGCCATGCCCACAGGACTTACTGTATGAACTTTGGAGCATTCTTGAACATTTACCTTAAATATGGACCATATATCACAGAACTGGTTGTGGT
This sequence comes from Allobates femoralis, assembly GCA_033576535.1. Lineage (NCBI taxonomy): Eukaryota > Metazoa > Chordata > Amphibia > Anura > Aromobatidae > Allobates > Allobates femoralis. The sequence goes on from JARQOC010000001.1 coordinate 538,621,644, forward strand.
GAACACCCTTTTGTATATAATTCACCAACAGCCAATGGTGGAAGGACTAAGCGCCGTAGTGACTCTCTTTCATATTTTTCTTGGTTTTTGTAATTTTTCAATTTCGAGACTTTGTACACTTTTCAATTGTTATGTTTTTAAAAAATTGTTTCCTCAGTCCAGGCGTACTGAATTTCACTGGGGGGGATATGTGACACCACAGAGTCCGGTTGCCACTGTGGCATTGCCTCTCATTAAGGGTGACATCATGCTTGGAAGCAAGGAGGGGAGGAGTATCCCCACCATGTACGAAGGGGGAGCTGTAACCTGGGTTCGAGGGAGCTTCCCTATAAATTCTGGCCTGGAGGTGGGGTTAGTTAGTTCAGTTCCTAGGAGGACTGTGAAGACATCCTGCGGACTGGAGCAGAGAGGCTCGTCCGAGGATAGTGACTAGAAAGCTTGAGGGACTCGTAGGGGAGGGTCTGAGGAAGAAGAGGAGAGAGCCTGGGGAGCGGAGCCTGTTAACAGTTCACTCCAGAGCAGAGCACCAGAACTGGACACCGGAGTCCTAGGTTGTGAGGGTACTAAAGGCCCAGCAACCAAAATTGGAGGGCAGGAGATTCCAAGTCTCCCGGTACCACCAAAGCACCTGAAGGCACAGCAGAGCAGGAGAGCTCAGGGACAGAGACAGTAGGGTCTCAGGGTTGCCTGCCATACGGGTGAGAGACTTTCCAGCAGGAGAAGAGGGTCACAGCTTAGCTAGAAGCAACCAGGACCAGTTAAGAGAAGTGCAACAGGAGGACCTCAGATCTCACCTGGTGAGGAGATCCCCAACTTGCTTTCAGATTTCTGACATCAACTGTGGACTGTGTCTTGGTCTGAACCCGCACGTACCAGTAAAGGTAAAGGAAACTACGAAATGTGTGTCTGTCGGTCATTGCACGCCCTCTGTCCTGCACCCCAATGGCCTACCATCGCTATAGACATTCGCAGGTAGCCACAGACTTCTCTAATGCACAGCTGGGTTTCCACAGCAGGTACCTACTACATACAACACCTTCCACCCCGGCACAGTAGGGGGAGCCCCACTTGCCGACCTTAGGCAAGATCCCCTATAAATACTGCTGCTGGGGGAGGAGATAGTCAGAGTGTGCAGACGCTAGGAGAGCTGCGAAGATGTCCTGGTGATCAGTGCCGTGGTTAGGCCCGAACCAGTGACCCGGAGTGGCCCTTCTACATCCCGCAAACCTAAGTGGGGACAGAAGGCAAGGAGCAGTTAACCAAGAGAGAGGAACTTGGAGAATGTTTGCCCAAAGAAGTACCGGCTATTGGGGATCCGCACCTGTGGGATACTCTAGGACCACAGAAAACCCTGTCACACCGTGGAGGCCTCGGCCACCCGGTTATTCCCTGTGGGTCAAGAGAGGGAGCCAGACACAGCCGTACAGCATCGCAATGATCAGAGAGGGTAACCCGGAGATTGCACAGGAAGAGAGACAGACACCAGAGTCAGGAGGAGAAAGGAGGCAAGTCTGGCTGCAAGCAGGCTGTGCTTCAACCATTACACAGGAACAGAGGAGGCCTTATACCCACTTGCTGTGCGGACCCACTGTGTAACCTGTCCACCTGTCGGTGCCCTGGACGTCGTTACCTGCCAAACATCAGTAAAAGGTAAAAGAGACTGCTGCAGTGTGCGTGTATCATTACTCTTCATCCCGGTGCCTTCATAGACTGCTCCAGCAATCCCTATACCATCCCATCTCCATTACAAGCTGCCCCTTCTCATTACGCTGCCCCAGAGGTCCCAGTCCTACCTGTGGAGGACTTTACCAACTCAGCCGCGATACCATCTACCTCCAGCGGACTGTGGCAGCGCTGGTGACATCTCACCAGATACTACAGGTGGCGTCACGACAAACTTTGTAAATAACGCCCTGTAAATATAACCCCCTTTTTTGAAAGATAGGCCCAGGATACGGGGTCAGGCGCGGCCGCCATTCCTCCGTGACAACACTGAAAACCCTCGGAGCCTGATACCCGAGTACCCCACAGCCTGGGCGCAACATATCCACTTTAGAACATAAGCTTCTATCTCTTTGAGGATTCTTACTGCCACAGCAGACCAACAATCAGTACCCTCAACCAATATCTCCTACCTAGCACCTATTTACACCAAGGCACACCTGTTTATCTTGGGGGCATTGGGCTACAATCATAACAGCCCCAGATTATCATATATTTCTCTATCCAGACGAACAGTTAGACCAAAAGAAGGGAGCAGGGGGAAAGAGCTTTTCATCACCCATTAGAACCATTAAGCACAGGAAAGCCAAGGCAGCCTTTGATGACAACACCATAGCCCAGCACTCTGTTATCCGTCATCCTGGTAATTTCCAATTTATTATTCATACCATATGATATATCTACTCAACCTTACACTTACTCTAAAATCCCATAAACTTCCCCCACAGGATATACCACATATCCCATATTGGAGGTACTATATAACGAGATCATCCAATCAAGGTGCACAACTCTAACAAGGTTTCAGCATGTTTTCTAATCCACCACTACAATATCCATATAGCCAAGGCCCAATTCCAAAACCAATTACCTCACCTTGATGAAACCTTTGAAAGAACTATCATGGCATGGTTGCCATGTAACTTACATGACGTTTTGACGTGTTTTTGTACATATTGTATATACTGCAAGAATACCTGTATATAACATGTAAATAATCTATTGTCTATGTCTTTATCTTATTCCAAGCGACATTGGGATCAGGGCCACCCTTGGAGGCGTGACAAGACCCCCCATCGTGGGCTGGTCCGGTCCAGTGCGGGAAAAGAAAGGCCTGCCCTGGCTCCCCTTAACTCCGGGGGAGCCAGCCATCAATCCAAAAGAAGAACCTCCGCCCCAAGCTGCAATAGCCAATTGACGCAGCCAGGGATAGGGGTACTCGGACACGGGGTCTGATGGCTTCTTGGATGGGGAATCACGGATGGCCGAGATCCCGGTTCCTTGCCCTTGTTATCATTTGAGTTAGATGGTGGGAGGGGATATTTACAAGGGAACGTGACGCCACCTGTGGATCCCGGTAATATACGTACCGACGCTGCAAGCCGGCCGCTGAGGTGATGGTGGGTGCAGCAGAGAGTGGTCCAGCTCCCCACAGGAGGAGCTTTTACCTCAGGGCAGCAGTGATGGATGGTCAGGGAGATGAGGGGAGTAGTTGTTGCAAAAGTTCTTACCCCTCTGGTGTGATGCTGCTGATGGTGTTGGAGCCCTCTGGGCACCGGCGAGAAGATTAACAGAGTCCAAATCAAGTTTAACTCCAATTTACTGGGTACCGGCAGATGTTAGAACGGAACACGGTACAGTTTGGTTTACTGGGTGAATGTTGCCAGCTCAAGGTCCCCCTTATGGAGTCTCTAGATGTTTTTCTCTTAGTCTTTCGGGGTCTACCTTGTTCTTCTCTGTCTCTACCACCATCACAGCGCTCTCCCGCCAGTCCTACGGTTTGTCACTAGCCAATGAAATTGGTCCCTTACCGGTACGGACGGGAGCAGCAGGAGCGCACAATTTCTCCCGCCACCGGAATTCAGTCCGCAACCACTAGTGCCCTCAACCGGTTTCAGTCCTGAGGGGTGAGATGTCCTTGTGGTGCTAACAGCAACCTGATTACAGTGAGCCCGCAGCTCATCGGTCTGCGGTCAGAGGTGAATTGCTGACCACCTCGGCTTTCCCGCGTTGCCGGTGTCTTCCCCAACGTGACCAGCCGGCTCCAATCAGTCCTGGTCCGTTGCCTGCTGTCCTGGGCCCCCACTTAAAGATGGGGATCCTTCCTGTCAGCGGCGCTGTCAGGCCTGTCTTTCTTGACTGACTTCCCAGCACTGTCTCTAGTAAACTATCACTGGCTTTGGGGTACTCGGGTATCAGGCTCTAGGGGGTTAACGCTCCTGTGTCACGTGTCCTGGGTATATCTGAAAAAAAAGGGGTTATATTTACAGGGGATTTTATATACAGTTTGTCGTCACGCCACCTGTAGTTTCTGGTGAGGTGTCACCAGCACCACCACAGTCCGCCGGAGGTAGATGGTAGTGCGGCTAGTTTGGCAAAATCCTCTACAGGTAGGACTGGACTTCCGGAACAGCGTTCCTGTATGGGGAACGAGTTCATGCCAAAGGAAACACAGGCAGAGGCAAAGTCACTTTTCCTCCGGGTACTTTACTGTTAACTTGCATTGGCATCATGCAAAGTTCACAGCTCAGCACTGTAGATGTTACAAGAACAAGTAGCTTAATGAGTGGCTGCAAGTGGATCCCAGGTGGTGTGGTGGAACCCTTGGTGTGCCTTCTCTCACTGACCAGTGTCTGTTCTTTCTTGCTTTCCAGTTTTGGTGTGAAGCCTGGTGACTTGAAATCCAGCCTGACCTCCTTTCCTCTCTCACCTTCGCTGCCATCAGGTAACCCTCTACTGGCTGGCCGCTCGTTCCTTTGGCAGTGCCTGGTACCCTTTTTGTGGACTTCTCTGGTGCCCGGGAGAATTGAAGTCTCCACGGGAATCCGGATTCTTTGCCGTGCTTGTAGCTACGGCAGTCTGCGGACTCCAGTGCCCAGTAAGCTGTCTGGGCGAACCTATCAATGGCCCTTCAATAGCTCCTTCTTCTTTAAACCCTCTCCTCCTCTTCCATCTCTCCTCCTGGTCCCTCAGCCAAGTGAACTAGCAACAAAGACCAGAAAAACCCCAAAACTTAGATTCAAAGACCTCCTTGTTCCCCCTAGAGGTGTTTTTATTCCCTCCCGGGTAACCTCCCACCGTGTAATGGGTCCCACCCACCATCCTAGGATCCACCTGCAGCTGGAGTATCTGCACCTCTTTTACGGGTGCAGTACCCCTCTGTGACGCCTGCTTGGCGGGGCGTCACATCACTCTCACTACTCCACCCTAGGCTCCACGTGTCAGCGGCGCTGTCAGGCCTGCCCTTCCTGACTGCCTTCCCAGCACCGTCTCTAGTAAACTATCACTCTCTCTCACTACTCCACCCTAGGCTCCACCCCCTTTTGGGACCTACTAAATTACCGGTCCCCCCTTATTCTAAGTGTCCTAATCCTAGGTGTGTGTGTGCATAGACAGACTCCATAGGTTAAACCCTGAACTGACAACTTACAGAGTTATCACATTGTAAAGACATACTGATAGGATGTTTAGATTGTGAACTCCAAGAGAGACAGCATTACTGATATATGTAAAGTGCTATGGAATTAATAGCGATATATAAATGAATAAATATGCCATGAGACCCAGGAGACCGCCCCATATCTGACATTCCCCCATCCTACTGTATCCTAACCCGCCCCTCATAGACTGTGAGCCCTCGTGGACAGGGTCCCTGCCCCTCCTGTACCTGTACGTCCTGATCGCCTAGATTTAGTGTACTTGTTCTTGTCTCCCTTATCCTCATGTAAAGCGCCATGGAACTTAATGGCGCTATATAAATAAATAATAATAATAATAATAAATAATAATAATAATAAATATTATATTATTATTATTACATTGTTGTTAAAGTGCAATACCATCCTGTGGCGCCTAGCCAGAGGGGCGCCACACAATAATGATATGGCGGGAGCAGAGGTGAATGCCCAAAGAAGGCAGGGTGAACAACAAGATGGTGTGCAGCAAGGATTGCTAGACATCCGGACGGAAGAGCAGGACGCCAGGCTGAGCGGCAGTATTGGAAGAACTGCGTTGATCCGACGGGCCTACAGAAGTTGGAAGTTGAGGAACCCAGAGAGGGAGAGATACTCAGTGACCGAAAAGCCATGGCAGAAGGCAGGAAGATCCTGGAGGTCCGAGACACCCTGCGGGGTGTATTGAGGTTGCTACCCCTGCAGTCAACATGGGTTCGTACTGAATTCAGAACCCGGGTTCAAATAGACTGTGACCAGTTTCAGCAGTCCCTAACTGTACAGCCTGGCTGGGCTCAAGTCCCTGATGATACCTGGAGCAGGGAGAAGCAAGCGCTGGAAGAGCTGATAGATGTGTCTATACCCAAGACTGTGCCTCGGATGACTATCAATGTGTCCGACCCTCTCGAAACCTTGGAGGAGGGATGTCTGCTGTTACCGGAGCCACTGATCCCGGCCCCTGCATCTATGGAGGTGAGAGGAGAGCAACTCCGTTGCTGGTGGGAGCGCGGCGAGCGGGAAGAGAATCTGATGGGCTTCCCTGGGGACCCTGCTACTGGAATAGGCCCCATAGAGGTATTGACCCGAGATAAGTATTTGCAAAGGTGCATACGGCAGTGGGAGCGAGAAGACGAGGCAACAAAGCAGGCCTGGAAGGGAGAAATGTTGGCCCGTACTCTCAGTGCTAAGGCAGCTGCCCGGCAGGATATAGATGTTAACAAATCCTGGAACAGATCAAGACGTTTTCATAAATAGGAGAGACATGGAGGAATATCTCCCTTCAGATCACCCAGACAGGGAAGTTGTTGTGGGAGATGGGTTTCATATATCATCGTGCCTGGAGAGAGAGGTCCATATGGCATTCGAGTACGAAGGTTATCTCTAAGACCAAAAATAGATACAGAATCCACTGAAACAGTTAACTTGGATTCGACTGCAGACCCGGACTTAACCACTGATCTGAAGTCAGCACAGACTTGCAACCAGCAGAGAAAAGCTCGGAGGCGACTGTCGTGGACGACATCATCAAGACTCTAACGACCACAGGAACACAGACTGCGTACTGTCATTTAGTGTTATGTTCCTTGGAGCCATTGGAGCTGTTCCCAAAGAAGAAACCAGAGAAGTTGTCCTGGAAGGAGTGAGGAACCCAGACTTCTGCAAGCAAGAGTAAATGTGTATGTTATGTGTTCCTTATTGACCCCATCCCATTCCTGAATGAGTGAATAGCCTTTTTCCCCTGTTTGTCATTTGTGTTTTTCGTAATGAACAATTAATGCCATGAACATTGGTTGCTATGAACATTGATGTAAATAGTTGAGCACTTTGTGTGCTCCCCATTGGTTTTATGACCAGCCAGAGCTGTGAAACTGTTTCACCTTTGAAAAAGGAACTTTGAACTGGGGCTGCAAAGTGTGCTTTTGAAAGTTTTTGAAGCACTGATGCCCATTTTTGGAAGTTTTATGCTTTTGGGAGAAAATAATGTAACTTTATAGTGTGAACGTTTTAAAATTTAGTTTTTACACTTGAAAGGTGTGCATAGAGACCCGGTATAGTTATACCACAGGACTCTTGAGACTGAACTGTTGAATGTGTCACTCGTGTCCTAAAGGGTTAAAAAGAAAGTGTGGTATAAGCTGCCGATATGGAGAGTAACACCTTGTCCACAAGCTGGTGACCTGAGGGCCTGGACAGCACTAATAGCCAGAAATAAAGCGTAAACCCTGTTTTGAAATGTAAATAGTTAATTTAAAGTTAATGCAACATTTTTGTAAAATAAAAATGTTTTCAGGGGGGACGTGGGGACACGCCAGTTTAACTCTGGGGGAATGTGGCAGCCCTGCGACCAGGGTGGCCACAGGTAAGAACTGCAGCTAGGAGATAGAGACAGTTTTCTACAAACAACTTCATAAACACCCCCACAGACACAAGACCCAACCCGGAGCCCGGGAGCCTAGGCGGGCGAGGGGTGGTAGGGCCAGTCACAGTGGGTGGGACGTAGTCAAGGTGACGGACCGGGTACATAAGGGAAACACCATGAAGTAGTAGTCAGTAGGCCAGAGGGTGACGAGCAGCAAAGACCGAGTAGGCCAAATTGAGCTGAACAGTAAAGAGCAGGAAGAGACTTCCCTGAAGGTTTCTGGCACCATGGAGGTGCAGAATCCTGCGAGGCACAGTCCCCTGGAGAGAAAGCCTGCTCCACAGCCTGTAACCCAAGGGAAGGGAAAAGACTGGACCAGTGCAGCTGGATCCCAGGAAAACGGCAGCGTTGACAGACGACTGGTAGGAAGGAATCCCCTGACGTACACGGTGGTTACACGGGTAGGAAAGAGCCCGGTGATCCTCTGCAACATAGGGACAACCAAGACTAGGCTGGGACCAGAGAGTTGGCTCTGAGGTGACCGTAGCTACATGGCGGATCACAGACACACCGACGGGAAGCTCAGATTCCAAGTCTGACCTCCTAACACACGGGCTGGAGGGACAGCAGCATATAGGACCCAGGCTTGCTACCCACATGCCAGGGGAAGCCAAATAAGGGACCGAGTTGCCACCATACAACCCACAGGGAGAGAAGGGTAGAGAAGAGCCTGAGAGGAACACGAGAAGGAGAAGGGTCTCAGAAGGAAAACCTGGCTGCAGGAGGGTAGTTGAAAGTGCAGAGTTAACTGTGTAAACTGTGAACAGTGTTATAGAACAGTACTGTGAAGAACTGCCAGTAAAACCCGATGAACCCTGCCAGTGTCTCCCGTGTGTGATTCCCTGCATGTTGAACTGTTATACATATCACACCCTGTCAGGAGCAGCCCGACCCACGGCGGGCTCATTCATCCGGCTGCAGCACAATCCATCCTCCTTGCAGAAGCAGCAGCAGCGGTGGTTCACCATTGACCACAACCCATGGGTGGCGTCACGACAATCCCTGTAAATAACCCCTTTTTACTTGTGGGCTCGGGGCACTCTACATTCAGTGTCTCTTTTGCCGGGTGCATACACCTTGTGCTTCAGAGAGGTTCATTGTGCATGATCGAAAGTCGTATGTACTTCTGGCAATGTGCAACAATGCTTTTCTGAAGCTGAGATACATACACACGGCTTCAGAGTAGTGTGCATGACTTGACGTATGTACGACTTTCGGTCATGTGCTGTGAGCCTCTCTGATGCTGCGGGGGCTAACACCTAGTGATAGAAACCCTGAATGGTGAGTGTTTCACAGCAATATGCAAGCTATGATCATGGAACGCATAGCTTTGGCCCAGCTCTTCCTGATTGCCCCATTGCAGTGGCAATCAGGATCATGATTAATTATGTTGATGTCAGCTGTGAGTTGTCAGCTGGCATGAAGCCCAGGGGTTATTAATGGAGAGGGGTCTATTAGTAATGCAGTAAGTGTACAGTTAAAAAAACCACACACAGTAAAAAATGGTTTATTTGAATAAAGACCCCCCACTATTTCCCTCATGAACAAATTTGTTTTAAAAAATTTTCCAACGAAGCTCCAACGTAATCCATGGTCCACAATTGCAGCTCTGGCAACTGTAAAAAGCAGTAAACTACAGCTATTCACAGGCGCCGAGTACTGACTACTCCCATTAGACACTCCTGCAAGATGCGGTAGCTGAGATGCAAGTTGTTGTCCCCTGGTGACCTGTGAACAGCTGTACTTTACTGCTATTCACAGACACTGGAGTAGCAGTCATAAATCATGGATTACATGGGAGATTCGTGGGAACATTTTTTAAAATAAATTGGTGAATGAGGGACAGTGTGGGAGAGTCTTTACTCAAATATAAAACACAAATATTTTTTTCCAGTGTGTGTTTTTTAACTGTAAACTTACTGTGTTACTAATGGGGGTGTCTGATAGACCCTTCTCCATTATTAACCCTTGGGATTGAAGTCAACTGAAGTCAACTGACAATTCACAGATAACATCAACCCCAAAAACCCTTTTCCTGATTTCCACTGCACCAAGGTAATCAGGAAGAGGTGGCAAAGCACCAGAATTGGTGCATCTAATGTGATGTGCCACTTCTGTGTCAGCAATGGACTGGTATATTTAGGTTGGGAAGGGCCAAATAGCCATGGGTCTTCCCAGCCTGATAATACCAGTTTTACCTTGACTGGTTATCAAAAATAGGGGAGACCCAATGTATTTTTTCAAATTTATTCCCTATCCACATTTGTTTGCAGGGCAATTGTCCTGCTCTTACCCCCATATTGCCTCCTTTTGCAACCCCCTAGCCCTTACTTTGACCCCTTGACTTATATAGTGTCCAGATTAAGTTCAGGTCAAGTCCGGGTACTGAACCAAACTTTTAACTAAAGTCTGTCCGAACCCAAACATCCCTGGGTCTGCTAATTTCTCATCACTATGGAATAAAAAATACTATGGAAGAAAAAATTAAATAAAAATCGCTATCTACTACTAAAATAATTGTGTTTTGCCACACATTATGCTATTTTGAGTTTATAAATATTACAAAAATGAAGTATCCATTTGTATTGTTAACTTGATTTAGCTTTTTTATGCATCATTAGGAAATAACTATAGTATATTATTATGGTTCTGCACTATGCACTAGTACTTGTACGATTCTCTTTTGATGTGAGAGTACAATGAATATAAAATAAGTGTGAGAGTAACACGTTTGGAAAATTCTGTCATTGCTTTTTGCTCTGATGTTACTAAATTACCAGATTATATGCACAATTTCAAGTTGAAATACTACTAAGAGCCACAAGATGGCGCTTTGACCATTCAGAAAAATAACACTTTGACATGGGACTCTGGCCATTTCTCAAGGCAACTATTGTTTCAACAACAAACTCATGAATTCTTATTTATAATATCAAACTCCAGACTTCTCACTTCACCAGATAATGGGTTTTATTTTACTTTTTTATTTAGATGCCGGGTAAAACACTTATAGATTTTATAGCATTTTGTTTCAAATAAAATATAAATGGTTTGTAAACGGATTGGGAATATACAAGGGGCGAGTGTATGGGTTTTTGTAATGACAAATAAGATTCTGGGGAAACTATTATGCCGATTATCATGAGTAAACCGGAGCTCACGACACCTGTGACTTGTTAAACTGTGATGTCATGATATATATGTGGCGCCCCCTCGGACCAGTCGCCACTAGAAGGCGCAGCAACCGGGATAAGTAAATCCGGCACCCAAACACACACCCAACGCACTCCGATCCCAAGACTAGGGACTCTATGCCTAGCAACGGGAAACCAGAAAACACCACAGGAAGTTGAGCCGTCAGTTCAGAGAGTGGAGTCCAAGAGTCAAGTTCAGTCAGACGGAGAGATGAGAATACCATCATTACACGGGACTGAAAGGACACGGACCCGGTCGCCTGTACCACCATGAGGCTTGTCCGGGTCCCGAGTTGCAGACTGTAGAGAGAGACAGAAGGAGTCCTAGGGGCACAGATAGTGAGCAATCCATTTGTGTGCCCGAATTAGCTGGAAAGCTGAAGGGCTGGAGCAGAAACCAGGGTGCCAACTCTGAGGTGGTCAGGACGCTCCACACTCCAACCTCGAACCCGGCGGAGTGAAGGGTCTTTATGTCCCACGACCCAAAACCCGGCGCAGCGACGAGAAGGCCGCCGTACTAGGACCAGGGGACCAGGCAGGTCACCCAACTAAGGCCCGTGGCCGCTGGATCGTAGCTTTGTGTGCGGAAGAGTAAGAAAGAGAGACCCATGGAAAGGAACACGAAAGGGGGTGATCTGGACAAGCCATCCCAGCTGCTAAAAGACTACCGGAGCTGCCACTGCACTGTTTTGTACTTGAACAACTGCCGAGAAAGCAAATAAACCGGGTTGAAGCTCAGCACTGTGTGAAACTGTCATTTCTGTGCCTGTGGAGAGAATGATACACCACATGTAGCTGAGCCTCTGTACGAGTTTACTGGTCACCTTCAAAGTTCAACAACAGGTCTACAGTCATTGGGTAGTGCCCAGTGGCGGATTACAATGAGGTCATTATGGGCTTTTGCCCCGGGCCCAATGGTGTGGGAGGCCCACAGCCCAGGGGCTAAATGCCCCCCATTATAATACACCACTGCGCTGCTGCCCGCCGCCAGCCCGCTACATACTGCACGTTCGTTTTGCAAGTTGCACTGACCGGCTGCCGAGTGATGATCATGCTCCGCCCCCCTTCACCGACCGTCCATACATCGTGACGTCCGATGTGTGGAGGAGGACGGCGTGAAAAGACCATGTGGTGAAGACACACACGCAGCCCACCTACTACCTCAGTTGGGCAGCCATCTGTGCGGCTGTGCCATCCATTGAGGTTCAAGTAGCGGCCCTGACGGGTGGAAGTGTGGTCCAGAGAGTTACCTGGCTGTGCCATTCAGTGAGGTTCTGGCCACCAGGTCACAGGTGGAACTGCAAGAGAAGAGAGTTAATACTACCTAGCAAGTGAGGTTCTGGTGGAGGGAGGATGGTCTAGTCCTGTGCTGTGTCAGTAAATGTCTCCAGCAGTCAGTAAGGCAGGGTCTGTTTGAATCACAACCCTGCCTTACTGACTGCTGGAGACATTTACTGACACAGCAAAGGAGTGTATCACAGGCTGTGATACACTCCTGTGCTGTGTCAGTAAATGTCTCCATCAGTCAGTAAGGCAGGGTCTGTGATACACTCCTGTGCTGTATGTCAGTAAATATCTCCAGCAATCAGTAAGGTAGGATCTGTGATACACCCCTTTACTGTGTTACCTCAGTATTTATAAGGCCTCGTGCACATACTAAGTATTTGTTGGGTTTTTACCTCAGTATATGTAAGGCCCTGTGCACATGCTGAGTATTTGGTGAGTTTTTACCTCAGTATTTGTAAGGCCTCGTGCACACGCTGAGTATTTGGTGGGTTTTTACCTCAGTATCTGTAAGGCCTTGGGCACATGTGGCACCCCTGGGGGAATTGCCACAGGATCCACCGGTGCAAGGAAGGAATTACACCTTGGTTCGCACAGCACACACCACCTTCCACCCCCATACCTGAAGGGGGACCTCTACTTGCTGCTTTAAGTCAGTTTCCCTTTAAGAACATCCAGGCCTGAGGGGAGGAGTTAGTCAGTCCATGTAGTTAGGTCCAGTTAGTGTGTGAGGAGAGAGCAGGAGTGAGGAGCTGGTCGCTGGAAGGATCCAGGACCAGGGACCACTGACCGCTGTGCACACCCTAGGGAAAGGGTCAGAGGCAAGTGGAGAAAGAAGACAACTAAGAAAAGGGAACCGGTTACTACAGCCATTTAGTACACCCAGACACCGGAGTCCGAAGCTGCCAGCATTTACTGTTACAGCAAAAGACCAGAAGACTCAGGAGGAGTTCATCCCTGAAAGAGACAAAGTAAGAGACGCTAAACTAACCAATTATAGGACCAGGGGCAATAGGAGGAACAGGGACCCCGCAGAAGAACCTCATGCCAGTTTAGGACAAAGCCCAGAGAGGGAGAAAAAGCAGTGGGTTCAGGCTCAGGCAGGACTTACCCCACACCACAGAAGACCAAGACAGAGGAGGCCTCATAACTTTCTAAGGTGGAAGTCCCAAGTTGCATCGGGGACCTGGTTATTACTCTGGACTGTACCTGTTACATTGTCACCCTTAAAACGTACAGTAACAACCATCACTGTGTGTCTGTGTGCCTGTCTAACCGCCACAATCCACCACCTTGTCTGCAGAGACGCAACTACTACTCCCCTCATCCATCCCCGCTGCCCTGAGATAAAGCTCCACCTGTGGGGAGCTGTACCACACTCTGCTGCACCTACCATCACCTCAGTGGCCGGCTTGCAGCGCCGGTACCATATTACCGGGAACTACAGGTGGCGTCACGTATCCTCTCTAAATATTCCCTTATCCCCCACCATTCCCTGCCATTGAGGGTCCAGGGCACGGGATCGGGGATCAACCAGCCGTGATTCCCCCATCAAAGACGCCATCAGCCCTGGTACCCGAGTACCCCATACCCTGTCGACCGCCTCACACACGCTGAGTATTTGGTGGGTTTTTACCTCAGTATCTGTAAGGCCTTGTGCACATGCTGAGTATTTGGTGGGTTTTTACCTCAGTATCTGTAAGGCCTCGTGCACATTCTGAGTATTTGGTGAGTTTTTTCCTCAGTATTTCTAAGGCCTCGTGCACACGCTAAAAGACGCACACACATGCCTATGCTGCATTATAAGAAGCAGGCTATTATGCCCTGAATGCACACAGAATAAATAACTTATAAAAATCTAGCACCCTGTATTTTAATCAGTTACGGTCCGAAATTCTTGCTTGCAAATTGGTCTACCAAGCCTCTCCTCGCCGTCCGACAGCCCCTTCTTCTGAATATGGATAAAGCCTACTGCGTTATGCACGTCCCACTTTCCCATCTCACGTCTGTGCAGATGCCTCTCCAGCTTACGCAAACCCACTGTGCTCTGCCCTACTGCGGCTACAATGTTAAACTCATTTACACATGTGCGAACTGCAGGGGTCTCTGCACATGGTTCCACCCTCCCAGTCTTCTGTGTGTAAGGTATGGTGACATCACTGAGAGTTCAAACTTGTAGGAAAACCCCATGATGGAGTACAGTGCACCTGCACAAGCTGGGAGGGATGGGCGTAACGTAGGCAATGGGAAAATTGGACATGGCCACGTGGATAACGCAGGTGACAGGAGGCGTTATCTACATCATTCAGAAGAAGACGCTGTCAGACCACGAGGAAGGACCAATCTACAAGCAAGTCCATTGGACTGGTAACAGGTGATTATCATACAGGGTGCACAGCGTTCGAGATTTTTATAAGTTATTTAAAATGAGTACAGGGGCATTCAGGGCATAATAGCAAAAAAAACGCATCTGCCACATTTTCCACCTAACGGTTGCACTTGCGGCACAGTTGCGGCAAGCCCCATGCATTGTCTATGGGACTTGCAGTAAATGTGCGGCAGACATGGCAAACCGTGGGTTTTTTCGCAACCACATCTGCCGCAACTGCCGAAACTGCACTTGCTGCGTCTGCTGCACACTTACCGCAAGCCCTATAGACAATGCATGGGGCTTTCCGCAACTGTGCTGCAAGTGCAGTCGAAAATGCGGCAGATGCGGTTTTTTGACCGGATCTGCCGCATTGTTTCAAAAACGCCAGTGTGAAAGGGGCCTTAGGCTGGTTTCACACTGCAGTTTTTTCCCTGATCAGGTTCCATCCAGTTTGTGTGCCAAAATCAGGAGTGTCTCCAAATCCCTGAACAGGTGTCAATCTTTCAAATATACTTTTCCTCTGCAAGTTCCTCTCCTGGTTTTGGCACACAAATCGGATGGATACTGATCAGGGAAAAAACTGCAGTGTGAAACCAGCCTAAGGTAATGCAGAATAGGCGTTGCTGAAGGGCCTCATGCTCATGAGTCCTAACAAATTATGTACAAAAACTACTGAGAAAAAGCAGCATTAGAAAAACTTACTTTTGCTCAGTAGTTTTTGTAGATAATTTGTTAGGACTCATGAGCATGAGGATCCGTGACGTGGATCATGAGCTTAAGTGTCTTGGCCGATGCATGAACCAATACCTCATCTATAAGGATTTTTGTTTATCACATAAAAAACATTTTTGCACTTTTTTTTATCATTTTCGGGGTGCAGCTGGGCCCCATGGGGCGCCGTTCATCTAGTGGTGCTGAAGCATTGTAGTGGGTGGCATATTGGTTAGGTGGCAGAGCCAGTGGGTAGCTTTCAGACACTCTGCATCATTTGTAACAGTGTGAATGGTGTCCTAAGCAAGCCCATTATGAGCATGGCAGGTCACCTCCCACATTTTGTTGTAGGTAGAGGTGATTTTTATCATCCTGCACCTGGTGCTTGCTTTACATAGTGGGGTCTCACTGCATCCTGCAAGTGCAGTGTTGGTTTTTGATTTTGGCATTGATGGTAAGTTTTTCTAATGCTGCTTTTTCTCAGTAGTTTTTGTAGAAGTTGGAAAGTCGGAGCTATTTTCACTGATGCCAAGGCGTCTCTTGAAAAGAATGAGAAGCAGGAGTCTAATGTTAGGCTTAGTGGTCAGTGTGCTGGTCTTCTGAATATTTTTTGATTATAAATGATATGGGAAATAAAAAATACATTTTATTTTTTAATTTAATTTTTAATTAAAAAAAAAAACTGAGATAAACAATTGATCTTTTTCTGATTACTTAAATCTTTTCTTTTTTGAACCTCTTACATTTATTGTACTAGTCATATGTAGAGAATCATATTGCTTCTTCTGTTATAATGAAGCATTGTGGGAACATGGTGGGGATAACAGCCATCTCCTATTATATGTAAATGAGTTTAATTATCCATTTAGGGTTCGCCATGAAAGGTAGATATGTAACATGTTAGATAGCACTGATGTATGTACTTCTTTATAAGGCTGTCCTCATTAGAAAGTCTTTATACCTTCTGCTAAAGTACAATAATGCCAATTTCCTGGCTTCAAAGTCACCCGGTCACATCACGCACATATGATCGGAGGCAGCCTCTTTGTTTGAATGAGGTCAAAACCAGAAGAGATTTGACACATGAAAGTGCTGTGACCATTTCTTACCTTTATTTCACTCCCTCTACAATTGTTGGACTTTGAAATGCAATCCAGCTTAATTTGCAGTCCAGGATTAACGTTTTTTAAAGACATACAAAGAAACCAGATTTTCCCCTCCCTTTAATTCTCCACTAATTGCCTAGAGTTGACTTTTTGTAGGAATCAGTTTTCTACGATGTCATTGAGAATATTGATTGTTCCCAGGGTGTGCATAATCCTGTTATGTCTGAACGGATATATACTAATATAATGTATTCTTAGTGGACAGAAGCAAAAGACCCTTAGCTCCCTGTGAATAATGCTCTGGTCTTATTATAAAAATATGCTAAAAACAAGACTTCATATCGATTAGGCCAATTTCACATGAGTACAATATGAGTCTTTTTTGTGCCCTTTTCTTTTTTAAGAGTAAGGGCCCTTTCACATCAGCGTTTATTTGAAATCGCGGCAGATGCGGTGAAAAAAACGCATCTGCCGCGATTGCCGCATAACCGCTGCACTTGCGGCGCGGTTGCCGTAATCCCCATAGAAAGTATAGGGGGACTTGCGGCAAGTGCGGTTTTGCACTTGCGGCAGGTGCGGCAGCGAAAAAAACCGTGGTCAGCTGCGTTTTTTTTCGCGGCCGCACCTGCCGCAAGTGCAAAACCGCACTTGCCGCACCTGCCGCAAGTCCCCCTATACTTTCTATGGGGATTACCGCAACCGCGCCGCAAGTGCAGCGGTTATGCGGCAATCGCGGTAGATGCGGTTTTTTCACCACATCTGCCGCGATTTCAAATAAACGCTGATGTGAAAGGGCCCTAATTGTATCGGTATGTTGCACTTGTGTTGTCTTTATCACTGGACTACTGTGTCCTGCTAAGTGCATTGGATATCAGACCTTTTGGCAAGTTTTTGTCCTTGTAGTGTATTTTCCTAAATATAGTGTTTAGGGACTCGTAAGTATGAGGACCCTTGACGTAGGTTACAGGCCTGCATGTTTCGGCCACAATATCCACCAATACCTCACATTATCCTTCATCTTTTTTTGCCCTTTTTTATCTTTATGCAGGATGCAACTGGAACCTCCTGTGTGGTGCATTTATATAGTGCTGGGCATCCTGCCTGGTCTAAGAAAGTAGGCGTGATCAATAGACAATATACAGACACTCTGCATCATACTTGCATGTGTGACTGATGCACTTTGGAAACCTCATCTGTGTACATATAAAATACCACCAGTCACCTTCCCCATATCATGGCAGGTTGAGAGTGATTGTTGCATCAGTATTATGCACCTATCTTGCCTTTATGACTGGTGCCTGCTGTGTCCTGCTAAGTGCAATCGGTATCAGACATCATGTTTTTGGAAACCCTTTTCTTTGTGCCTGTATTATGATTCTAGCCCCCTGCCGGGCCACACATCTGATTCCCTGAAATACACCATGTTCCAAATTATCATGCAAATATTCTTTTTCTACGATTTTCCTAAATGGTCGGTGCAAATGACAGTCAGTGTAATAAAAATCACCCCCTGTTGAATTTTATTGAAGAAATCTCCCAATGATGACAGAATAATCTTCAAAATTAAAAAAACCTCTAAATGCACTGTTCCAAACTATTAGGCACAGTAGAGTTTCTAAACATTTGATATGTTTTAAAGAACTGAAAATGCTTATTTGTTGAATTTTCAGCATTAGGAGGTCACATTCACTGAAATAAAAAGCTATTTAACTCCAAAACATCCTAACAGGCCAAGTTACATGTTAACATAGGAACCCTACTTTGATATCACCTTCACAATTCTAACATCCATTGAACTTGTGAGTTTCTGGAGAGTTTCTGCTTGTATTTCTTTGCATGATGTCAGAATAGCCTCCCAGAGCTGCTGTTTTGATGTGATCTGCCTCCCACCCTCATAGATCTTTTGCTTGATTATACTCCTAAGGTTCTCTATAGGGTTGAGGTCAGGGCAAGATGGTGGCCACACCATGAGTTTATCTCCTTTTATGCCCATAGCAGCCAATGACACAGAGGTATTCTTTGCAGCATGAGATGGTGCATTGTCATGCATGAATATGATTTTGCTCCTGAAGGCATGTTTTTGCTTTTTGTACCATGGAAGAAAGTTCTCAGTCATAAACTCTATATACTTTGCAGAGGTCGTTTTCACACCTTCAGGAACCTTAAAGGGGCCTACCAGCGGTTACCCAAATGATTCCGACCCAAAACATGACTCCTCCACCTCCTTGCTGACGTTGCAGCCTTGTCGGGACATGGTGGCATCCACCAACCATCCACTACTACATCCATCTGGACCATCCAGGGTTGCTCGGCACTCATCCGTAAACAAGACAGTTTGAAAATTAGTCTTCATGTATGTCTGGGCCCACTGCAACCGTTTCTGCTTGTAAGTGCTGTTTGGGGGTGGCCGAATAGTAGGTTTATGCACCACAGCAAGCCTTTGAAGGATCCTATACCTTGAGGTTCGAGGGACTCCAGAGGCACCAGCAACTTCAAATATCTGTTTGCTGGTTTGTAAGGCCTTGTTAGCAGCTGCTCTCTTAATCCAATGAACTTGCCTGGCAGAAACCTTCCTCATTCTGCCTTTATCTGCACGAACAAGTCTGTGCTCAGAATCAGCCACAAATCTCTTCACAGTACAATGATCACGCTTACGTTTTCGTGCAATATCTAATGTTTTCATCCCTTGTCCAAGGCATTGCACTATTTGTTGCTTTTTGGCAGCAGAGACATCCTTTTTCTTTCCCATGTTACTTGAAAACTGTGGCCTGCTTAATATTGTGGAACACCCAACTTTCCTTTTATTGGGCTCACCTGCCAAACTAATTATCACAGGTATCTGAGATTGATTTCAGTGATCCAAAGAACCCTGAGACACAATATTATCAATGGGTTTCATTGAAAAAAAAAAACCTATGACACTTAAAACCAATTTGCATCATAATTTGGAATATGGTGTATATATTAGATAAGTACTGCACTTCAGTCTCTTAGGGTATGTACAGACAACCCAGGACGCAGTGTCTCCGGACCTGAGTGACCTCAAATGCCTTGTGCCCACTATCTGCATTCGGTACAGGGCGGCTTTCTCTTGCATTCATATGCCAAGATTGCCTCCATCTCCACAGAGCTAAATTGACATGCTGTCGACGAGCGGCCGCACGGAAAGCTGCCTGGCATGTCGGTTTATGCTGAGGAGTAAAAAAGCACTGTACGCACTGGATTTCTGGAAATTCATCCATTGTGCTTGTACTGTATAATACAGCATTATGGATGCAGTGTAAACACACTGCGTCCATAATGCTGCAAACACTCATCATGTGCACATAGCCTTTGGAGCACAGATAGTATCCAATCTCATAGTAATATACCCCGTAAAATTTGAACAGTCCAAAAATGTGTAATAAATACAACATATTTGGACTGTTCAAAATATAAGTAATCACATTTGCTCTATTTTTTGAGTGCCAGATTTATTTCTTTTTTTATTCCCTGAAATTGCAGCACCATAGATTCCAAGGGGATTTGCAATATGGAGAAATGCATCTAAATTATGGTTGACTGAAACTGTCATAAGATTGTAAATATATGGCATAGAATATAATTTCACTTTTAGATTATGGAGTGAGTAAATATGAATATTTGTTTTTTCTTGGATATAATAACTTTTTTAGGAGTCATTCACATGGGCAATATAAAGCTCTACATACAGTGCTGGACAAATTAATTGTGACAAAGCAAGCTTTTCTTGCATTCATTTTACTATTTCTGATAAGTGTTTTATCAGTTCTTGGTGTCATTTTCCTTTTTCTTCCACATTTCCCTTTTCACTTTGGAGAAAACGATCCAGTTTCATTGTGTGCGAATTATTCTTGAAACGGTAGATTTTCCAATACCAGCGGTGGAAGCGATTTCTCTTACAGTCAGACTTGTATGTTCATTAAGAGTAATAATTCTAGACCTCTTCCGTGGAGTAACATCCATTATTACAGGCACAAATCACACTGAGAGAAAAAGTACACTAAACCACTCTTCACAGAAACAAGCTCTCAACTGAAGCTGAGGGGGCAGCTAGCTGGTATTTTCTGACTAAAACCAGTCAAACCACATTTTGTTACTCAAGGTTGTACACTCACACCTGTTCAAAGCAGTTAAAACTGGTTTGAATCACTGACTGGTAACCCCAATTTACGATTTTACTTAAAAAAATGCTTTGTCCCAATTATTTTGCACAGCACTGTATACACCAATATGTAGGAAGCTATGATAGATCCATAAGCATACAATCAAGACAGTTCAAATTGTGCTGCCGTATGTCTCCAGAAAAATTGTGGTGTGATTCATCAGATGTTGTATTATGGAAGCATTATCTCATAGAAACACCTGTATTTACACTTACGAATAAAAACTAAGTTGTATTATACTTCATTAGAGGACTGGGCCTCTGTTTGGGAATAATTAGTGGACCACCACTTTGCATAGCTGTAAACTTGTCAAAGTTTGTCTGTCTGCTAGGGTGCATCTCAATGAATTAGAATATCATCAAAAAGTTAATTTATTTCAGTAATTCAATACATAAAGTGAAACACTTACATTATATTAGGTCATTACAAACAGAGCGATCTATTTAAAGTGTTATGTCTGTTAATGTTGATGATTATGGTTTACAGACAATGAAAACGCAAAGGTCATTATCTCAAAAAATTAAAGTAGGGAGGATGAAGGGTTTGAGAGATAAAATATATCCTAAATAGGAATCAGAGGTTTCACATTGTGTGGTTGTGAGAGTCACAACCACTATAAAGTCTTTAAATATATCCCCGACACACAATAAAAGAAGAGAGATGATTATCCTTTTTGTGTTTTTTATTTTTGAAGGTGAAAAACATGTTGTATCACACAACGTTTCGGCTCCAGTTGAGCCTTTCTCAAGTGAGTCTTCTGTATATATAGAAAGGGGGTTTGTGGTTCAGTTACCACATGAGCAACTGCTCAGGCCAGTACCTGCCTGTTTGAGGTACTCAGCATATGACTCCGTCCTTTGTGTCAGTGCAGCAGCATGGTGGCTGGTCTGGGTGGATGGACAGCAGCACGTGACCCACTCATTGCGAGGACGCAATGGGCGGGTAATTTGAATCCGTGGGAAGAAGATGTTGCCCTGGAAAGAAGAAGGACTGCAGCGAGGAGACCCGCCTCGCTGACAAAGAGCCTGGAGGAACGCCCAGCCGACAAGAATTTGGTAAGTATAAAAAGTGATTTAATGTGCATGTAGTTAGATTTAGTCAGTCAGGGATGGTTAGAATAGTCATTTAGGGCCCCAGGGACAGATATTTATAGGTTAGATAGCTATTTTTTGATGGTTGGTTCCCTTTAAATAGATCACTCTGTAATGGACTCTATATGATATATGAGTTTCACTGTTTGTATTGAATTACTGAAAAAAACTTAACTTTTTGATGATATTCTAATTCATTGATATTCACCTGTAACAGGGAGCGAGTATTCACAAGAATATCGATTGCCGATTTCTAAACAATCCAATAATCACCCAACAAGCAAAACACTCTTTCATCAGGTGATACATCTCTAAAATTCCTTAAAAAACATAATTTCCGGCAGCACATTGTCCAGTGTGAACAGGACATGTGCTGCTGAGTACAATGATATTTTCTCTATATATATAGGTTTTTTTTAAACTGGGGAAATCCAATCTACCAGAATATAATAATATTATTTAATCTGTATGGTAAATTATGTCTAAAATGCAGAAATGCTGCATTATTTTTTACTACTCCTCCTGAGAAAGAGAGAATGTTTTAAGGTATTTTTATTAAAGCAAAGTCAAAGTGAAAGGTTTATTTATATACACTAAAGGCCCCGTCTCACACAATGATATCGCTAATGATATTGTTAAAACGTCACAGGTTTGCAGTCGTTCAAACAACGTCGTTCAGTGTGATATGTACATCCGATCAATGATAATCGGCCAGATCGTTCGTCGGAGGTTTGTGAACCGGACCTTAAACCAAAAGATGAGTGTTCGTCCAACCTGCAGCATAGGTGTGTGTGACACCTCGATAACGATGTCGTTAACAACTTCACCTATTCAGAAGTGAAGGACATAGGCGAGCTAACGAACGCAAGTATTGTTCACTTGTCACGGAATTGTTGCTGCGTCGTTAAAGATATCTTTACGCATGACATTTCACTAGCGATCATTAAACGTCGTTCAAGCGATCTAGGTCAAGTGGAATTGTTGATCCGATCGTTCCACCATTGAAGCGTGAAACACGGCCTTTAGACTACTATGCCTTTAAACAATGGAACATCCCATATGATGATGTCATGTGTTTGGAAGCTTCTGATAGGCTTATTGGTAACATCTGAGTTAATTAGATACACACTTCTGGATATATTTTACTGCACACCTCAAATACACTGCTTCTTTGTGTAGCATCATGGGAAAGTTTAAGGAAATCAGCCAGAATATGAGGAAGAAAATTGTGAACTTGCACAAGTCTAGTTAACCTTTGTGTGCAATTACCAGATACCTGAAGTTGCATCATTAATCTGTACAAATAATTATACGCAAGTACAAACAAGATGGGAATGTCCAGCCATCATACCGCTCAGGAAGGAGACGGGATCTGTATCCCTGAGATGAATGTGCTTTGGACTGACATGTGCGTATCAACCCAAGAACAAAAGCAATAAACCGTGTGAAGAGAATAGTGGAAACTGGTAAGATTGTGTCATTATCCACAGTGAAACGAGTAATGTATCAACATGAGCAGAAAGGCCACTCTTACAGGGAGAAGCAATTACTGCAAAAGAAATATAAAAAAGCCAGTTTAAATTTTGCAGATGCACAAAGGAACAAAGACCTAATTTTTTGGAGACATGTCATGTGGTATGACAAAACTAAAATTGAACTGTTTAGCCATTGTTACATTTGGAGAAAAAAAGGAGAAGCTTGAAAGCATAAGAACAGCATCCCTACTGTGAAACACATGGCTGGCAGCATCATGTTGTGGGGTTGTTTTGCTGCAGCAGGGACTGCTGCACTTCACAAAATAGATGACATCATGATGAAGAGTATGTGGTAATACTGAAGCAACATCTCAAGGCATCAGCCAGTAAGTTAAAGCTTGGGTGGAAATGGGTCTTCCAAATGGAAAATGACCAGAAACATACTGCCAAACTGATTACAAAGTGGCTTAAGGATAACAAAGTCAATGTTTTGGAGTGGCCATCACAAAGCCCTGATCTTAATTCTATTGAAAATGTATGAACAAAGTTAAAAAGGCAGGTGCTAGCACGGTGACCTACAAACATGGCTCACTTACACCAGTTTTGTCAGGAGGAAGGGGCCCAAATTCCTACCAACTATCGTGAGACGTTTGTGAATGTAAATCCAAAATGTTTGACCCAAGTCAGACAGGTTAAGGGCAATGGTACCAAATTCTTATGAAATATATGTAAATTTGTGACTTTACAGAAAATAATAAAAATGCCTTAAAACTTTCTATCTCCCTCTCTCATTATTCTGCCATTTGGCAAATATTAATAAATATGGTAATCCTAATTGATCTAAAATGGTAAAGGTTTATTGTGAATTCAAGTTAGATAAGTGTGAAGAACATGAATATGTGTCTTTTTATATAGTGTATGTGAACTTCTGGTTTCAACCGTATATAAAAAAAAACTATTTCTATCACATAATAACACTAAGGGTACTCTCACACTGGTGCATGTTCTCTCATGCAAGAGAATTGGTTGCTATATGTGGCTCAAACTCTGCTGTGAGCATGACCGAGTGTCATTCACTGTCATAAGATTCTCTCACATGTGAGAATCGAAGTACAGGTGCGGAGAAGGTGGAGAGAACGCCATCTTTTCCATTGTCTGTCTCAGTTTATATCGAATGACAGCCAAGTCAGTCAGATGTTTCATATGTAGCCATTGAGTTGAATCCAATATATGTTGCCAATCACAGCATGCAGTGATTTTTTTCTCGGCATCAGGAAAAAATGCTAGCCCTCTTTGCTCCACGGTATAACATTGGAGTGAGTGCTGTCTGGTAAAACATGAATAGCAATCATCCAAGTTATACCCTCATGTGACTGAGCTCTAGCCTCACAGGTTGGAAGGTCATTTTTAATTTATACTGAATGCTTTAAAAACAAAAAATAATAATGGCAGCATTTAGATTTTTTTTCCAGTTTTTCAGCACATTATATGGTAAAATGAATGGTATCATACGAAATTATAACTTGTCCCACAAAAATAGACCTCAGGTAACTATACTGACCAGAAAATAGAAAGATTATAACTCTTGGAAGAGGGGTTAAAAGAAATCCTTGCTTAAAGAAAAATTTGCCGCAACAGGATCAGATGAACTAATTTTATCAGATGAACTAATTTTATTAATTTTCAGAATTATTTTTTATGGCTCCAATGCATCTAAACTGAAAACTAAAACAACTTTTCTAGTAGTCTGGATTAAAAAAAAAGTATTTTTTGCTCTGTGACTTCAATTTCAAGTGCAGAAATTTAAAAAACAATATACTGAAGAAATTATAACTCTGAAACTAGGATTCGATAGAGTGGTGACACTCCTGGCGACATGGGGGCCAGTGGGTGCTATTGTTATCGTCCACTGGTGTGGCTGACTTTAGAAAGACTGCATGGACCGGGGCTCATCCCACTGAACGCCCAAACTCCCTAACACTACTCAGACAACACATGAGGAAGCCACAATAGTAAGACTTCATTGGATCCCCAAAAGTCAAAGGCATATAACACATAGCCACCAAGAACACACAATGTAATAAGCAACAGAGTCGCACCCTTCCACTGCCTCATCAGGGATTAGAATGTTTGTGCCTTTGGGGCTTCCAAGGACAACTACACCAATCCAGCAGCACCACACTTTTGGTGCTTACTCACCATGCAAGGAATAGCAGCAAACGTAGGATGCTGACTGAGCACAGGAAAGTCTGTAGCCAGGTGACCGAATGTCCTAACATTGGTTTCTTCTATAAATAGTCTTTGATAATCCTGCTGAATCCTGGGCTGAACTCCTCTAGAAAATAATCCAGTTATAGTGCTCTTCCAATAGGACCTGAAGCTCCAAGAATGAGGCCATGCAAGTATGAAACACAATTTTATCCTGGCAGCCGTAACCACAATTCCTAGGCTGGAGTTATTGTCTTCTAACCAGAACTGGAGCCCCTAGATTGAAGCCATGAAGCATATGAACTACCGGTGATTGAAGCAGGTTCGTTCCCCTTATATATCTCAAGTTCTCATCTCAGAGCATTGGTCTTCCAAAATTGGTGAAATAAGGCTGTTTTCTTATTGGTTAGCATTTCAATCCCATATCTGCATAATTCTTCTCTGCGTTATTTAGACAGAGGGGGTGATTTACATTAAATTAGCAATACACACCCTCAGACAAAAAAGGCTCCGAATAGTCTGGCAAAAAAACAATGATTTAGCAAACATGAGATAACAAACTAATAAACAAAAAAATCAATTCATCTGGCCAAATTAAGAACATTAACTCCTTGACATGCACTGGGAAAAACTGAGTCATTACATTACCTTTGATAATGACTTAAAAAATTACTTGTTGCACAGCAAGGGATTCATAAATCTATAGTTTCTCATACACCCTCCTCTTTTTATGTCTACTGCTGACCTACCTAGCCATAATTTACTATGGCGCCCAGAAATGTATATATATGTATCTACATTTGCATTTATGTAGTCCTATTTGATCACTGGGAACATCACAGTACAATTCGCACGTAGACTCTTCAATGTTTATCAATTAGGTACCAATGCTAAATTACTACCAGAACAGTTTTATATAATTTTATTGCCTTGATGAATAATGAGGAGATATAACTTTGTCAACACCTAATTTTCTGACTTAATCTTGAGGAGGTGCTTTATAGTCATATCCCAAAATATCCCATAGATGATCTATTCCTTCTAGTGAAGTCATACTGCTGGTATAAATGGTTTCCACCACGCTGAATCATTAGCTACGTACCTTGCTAATTACATAAGATGCTGCTTTGATCTTGTTGTGTTTTAATAGAAAGGTGTTGATTTTTCCTATATTTTTTTGGCTGTCATGCGCAAGAAATGATGTTTTGCTGAGTTTTGTGTTCATTAACACCTAGGAGGAGGTTGGAACATGCACTAGTTTATAGGACAAGTTTTAGGACCTACAGCGAGGTCCTGCAAACCCTTCTTGTTTCTCTTTATTCATAGAACGTTTCCAATTCCAGTGAGCACTTACTATGACTCAAGCTTCCAAAGGTGTGAAAAGTGTTTTGCTAGCGTGGACAAGTCGTACAAGGAGTTCTTTTTATCAAATGTCGACTTCAGGAAATGGAAGGTTCTTGAGTAAAAAGGAGTTTGCTAAAATTATTTCTGAGTAATTACTCCCATCTAAAATATTTTACGCAAGTTCTGATGAAACAGAAGCATGGTCTTGTTTGCAGCCAAGTTGCGGAATCTACAAGAAACTGCAAAACAGGTAACATGGAAGATTAAACTGCTAAATATTTACTGGCAGTTTAATTTTTGGAAAAAACAAACCTGTACACCAGTCCTTCTATATGAACGCTACCATACTTTCCCTACATCTGTACTCTTACAGTAGTATTACAGTATTTTCAGATGTCAGAGAAAAGACGGATTGAGCTGTTGGATTTTAATATGGTCAGCCCTTTGTTCCTACGGAAAATTAGGTTATTTGAGAAGCAGGACAATGGCTTATTCTAATTTCCTAATTTTCTCCATAGAAAACACATGAATGTTCATACAAGTGGACATTTCTATCATGGAGTCAGTTTAGAAAAACTATATCTAAAGCAGGGGTCTCAAACTCGACTGGGTTGGTGGGTTGCACATAGAAAAAATGTATATGGGGGGGCTGCATTGCTTGTAGGACTAAGTGACATTTTTAGTAATACCAGAATTTTTCGCTTAATGTAGTAATGTCCAAATCCTGATCATCTTCTTTTAGTAATGTCCCCACCATGGTTCCCTTCTTGTAGTAATGTCCCCATCCTGGTCCCTTTCTTGTGGTAATGTCCACATAATAGTCCCTATCCTATAGTAATATCCCACATCCTGGTCCCAATATTGCAGAAATGTCCCCATCCTGGTGCCCATCTTGTAGTAATGTCCCCATCCTGGTCCTCATCATGTAGTAATGGCCCTATCCTGGTCCTCATCATGTAGTAATGTCCACATCCTTGTCCCAATATTGTAGTAATGCCCCCATCCTGGTCCTCATCATGTTGTAATGTCCCCATCCTGGTCCTCATCATGTATTAATGTCCCCATAATTTAGTAATGTCCCCATCCTGGTCCTCATCATGTTGTAATGTCCCCATCTTGGACCTCATCATGTATTAATGTCCCCATTTTGTAGTAATGTCCCATCCTGGTCCTCATCATATAGTAATGCCCCATCCTGGTCCTCATCATGTATTAATGCCCCCATCCTGGTCCCCATCTTGTAGTAATGTCCCCATCCTGGTCCTCATCATGTATTAATGCCCCCATCCTGGTCCCCATCTTGTAGTAATGTCATCATCTTGTAGTAATGTTACCATCCTGGTGCTCATCATGTAGTAATGTCTCCATCCTGATCCCCTTTTTGTAGTAATGTTTTCTCCCTGGACTTCATCTTGTAGTAATGTCCCCATCCTAGTCCTCTTGTAGTAATGCCCCATCCTGGTCCTCATATTGTATTAATCTTCCTCATCCTGGTCCCTTTTTTGTAGTAATGTCCCCATCCTGGTGCTCATGTAGTAATGTCCCCATCCTGGTTCCCTTTTTGTAATAATGCCCTCATCCTGGTCCGCATATTGTATTAATGCCCCATCCTGATCCCCTTTTGTAGAAATGTCCCCTTTCCTGGGCCTCTTCTTGTAATAATGTTTCTCATTCTGGTCCCCTTCTTGTAGTAATGTTCCCATCCTGATCCCTATCTACTAGTAATGCCCCCATCTAGGGTCCTCATATTGTAGTAATGTCCCCTATACTGATCCCCTTTTTGTAGTTCTGTCCCCCATCCTGGTCCTCTTTTGTAGTAATGTCCCCAACCTGGTCCACTTTTGTAGTGATGTCCCCCATCCTGAAATCCTTTTATAGTAATGTCCACATCCTGGTCCCCATAGTGTAGTAATGTGCCCCATGCTGGTCCCCTTTTGTACTGATGTCTCCAACCAGGTACACCACCTTTTTACACACACATTCTCTCGCACACACTCACACACTCTCTTACACACATTATCTCACACACTCACACTCACCTTCTCACACTCACATTCTCACACACTCACACACAAACACACACACACACACGCATTCTCTGTCACACACACATTCTCTCACACACTCTTACACACTCACACTCACTCTCACATACTCACACATTCTGACACACACTCACACAAACACACTCTTACATACTCAAACACACTCTCACATACACACGCACTCTCTCACACACATTCTTACACTCATACACACTCTCACGCTCACATTTTCACACACTTATGCACACTCACTCTCACACAAACACACAGTCACTCTCACACACAAACACACATTCTCACTTACTCACAAACACACTCAATCTCTAACACACACTCGCTCTCACACTCACACACATTATCTTACACTCACTCTTAAACAATCTCACAATCACACACACATTCACTCACACACATTCTCTCTTTCTCACACATACACTCAAATTCTCACATATACACTCTCTCACACACTAACACACTCTCACATACACACACATTCTCTCACACACACTTACATTCTCACATACACACTCTCACACTCACTCACACACACACAAATACACTCACATACACACACACTTACATTATCACACACTCTCACATACTCACGCTCACACATATTCCCTCTCTCACACACACACATTCTAACACACACGTTCTAAAGCACACACACCCTCAAACTCACACACGTTCTCTCACACACTCACATTCTTACACACACTCACTTTCTCACACACAAACTCACTCTCACATACACCCATTCTCTCTCACACACACACATTCTTACATACACACTCTCACACTCACACACACACTCACTCTCAAACACACAAACACACTTTCACATACACATACATTCTCTCCTACACTCACACTTACTCACATTCTCACACACTCATTCTCACATACATTTACACACTCACTCTCACACACTCACACACACACACAAACACACACACATTGTCTCACACACACTCATATTCTCACATACACACTCTCACACTCACACACACACTCACTCATACACTCACAAACACTCTCACACTCATACCCTCTCTCACACACAATTTTCTACCTTTAACATGCCGGCGGTATAGTGCAGGAGGGAGCCGTGCTCCCCGCTCTGTCATATCTTCCGGCCGCGGGACTAACAAGCGCTGCTGCTCATTAACATCTATGCAAGCCGCCAGCCAATGAGAGGACTGCAGGTGACGTCATACGCAAACGGCATCTGTGGGCCTCTCATTGGCTGGTAGATTGCATTGATGTTACTGAGCGGCAGCGCTTGTCAGTCCCGCGGCCGGAAGATATAACAGAGGTATGTGTGGAATCGTTAGTCCTGGCATTACGGAGGAAGGTGACACTTGAGAGAGGCAGCTGAATACTGAGCATAGCACTGAGGTAGACCAACACCAGGTAACCAAACTCAAGGTTTACTGAACAAAAAAAGTAACAGAAGACCCCTTACAGATCCATAAACTTTAAGATGAACCATGACCTTTTCTTAAGGTGGACAGATAACATAAATACTGGACAGAGATCACATTAGCAAGTAAAATATAGAAGTCTGGAAAAACACAGCTTCCACCAACATCCTGCAGCTAATTGAAGAATCCTTCTCCTTACATGTAGTCTATCTATAGGCACTACTCTGACATGTTTATCTCCTTACACTGTCTTTAGTATCTTTATATATTTTACAGACAAATAATCTGTATCTAACACACCTTCCCCTTACTGCTCAGACAACACTACATACCCTGTGGCAGAAAACCTGCTTTTTTATGTGTTCCACATTAGTTTAAAAGGATGCTTGGCACATGAAAATACTTCCCAGCCATGTCTCAGAACTATTGTGCCTATTTTTAAATGGTCCAAGCCCTCCAACAGATAACATATTGGTATAATGACTGGGATTGATGATACCTTTAATCCTAATGTTGATTGATTGCAGCATCTAAGTGGTCAGACAAAAAATACTTTCCATCGGTCTCACAACGTGACTGCTGATACCAATAATTTTCTTTGTTAATTGGTCCCCACATGTCACTATTAATTGTATAATTAGATCCTACCAGGAATTAAATGACAGATGTAAACATATCAAATTAAAGGGGTTGTCAAATACTAGGTTAACCCCTTCGGATTTCACATGTCTCAGCTAGGTAAAATAAAAAAAAACCTATACTCACCTCCTATGCTGGTGCTGTTCCAGCGATGTCAATCATGTTCATGGGGCTTTTGTGACAGTATGTCACAGCATGTCCAATCATCACTGACTTCTCTTTGCTAAATCTTGGACAAATGAGTTAATCAACATTAAGTGAGCGCTGCGAGTCGACTGACGCTCAATTTCTGTTGATTGCTCTTGTGTCAAAAGGCAGGGGGAGAGAATCTGGCGGTGATTGGACATGGGGCTCGCGTGACATCGCAATGTCACATAAGCCCCATGAACGCAATTACTGACACCACTGGAACAGCACCTGCACCAGAGGTGAGAATTAGTTTTTTCTTTTTTTTCACCTGGAGGAAATATGTAGATACAGAAGGGTTTGTCCTGCTAGTGGACAACCCCTGTAAATAATATACTGATTTAAAAAAAAACACAATTGGCCAAATTTTTTTTTTTACTTTTTTCCCCTCAAAAATTAGCAGAATTAAATGAATAAATAATATTTGCTCCAAAATAGTGCTGTTAAAAACCTAATTTGTCCCGCAAAACAGCCTCTTAAATGGTTACATAGACGAAAAAAATGAAAAGAGTAAGGCACTGGGGACAATATAATAAAGATACAAAAAAAATCAATGTTACCTTAAAGCCCAAATAAGCTCCATCATTCAGTAATAAATGAAACAAATAGATAAAACGAAAAACAGACAGGCAACAAATATATTGTCAAGAGATTGTATAGCATTTACTTGCATACCCAGACACCTGATCCATGAATTTAGCACATTTACTTAACTAGACCAGAAAATAGATTAATATCACTGTAAACCTTTAACATTCGTAGAATCCAGTGATTGGCTATGAATCATGTTTGCAGTACGTTACAACATCCATAGGTGCTCTACTAAATACTACACCTTTATTGACCAAGTTACATCTTTCAAATCAGATGTCACTTTATGTGACAGTAACTTTATATTGTTAAACATAACCAAGGGATGTTGAGATTGTTCTTTTGTGATTATTTCTAAAACTATTTGTCAAATATATAAAAAATTTACAATTTTCCACCTTTGAATGTTTATGCCTTTAAATCCACATAGACCACACATTTTTTTTAATAAATAACATTTCCCATTTCTCTGCCTTACATCAACATCATTTGTAAAATGTTTTTTTTTTTTTTAACTTTTTTTAGGATGTTAGAAAGTTTAAACATTTTGCATTAATTTTCCATTTATTCAAGAAAGCTTACAAAACTTATATTTTAGGGACGTATTCAGTTTTAAAATGATGGCAACCATCAGGATCACATAACCTTGATCTGAGGGTGCCAAAAGGGGGTAACGAGCAGGTCCCCATGCTCTGTTAACCATCTAGATGCCATTGTCACTATTGACAGCAGGATCTATAGGGTTAAATGGCCATGATTGGTGAGAACACTGATCGTGGCAGATGCAGCAGGATGTTACCTATAGTGCACAGGTGACAGCTGATGCATTTTCCCCCATAAGGAGATTCAATTCTGTTATATCTCAGGTCAGAAAAAGATTTATTGGTGGTCACTAAGAAGTTAAAGATGCCTGTCATTAGGTGAATCATATATAATTTTTAGACTACAGCGACATTTGTGATAATTATAGAGAAGGTTCTTATTATATTAGTTGTTTAGAACTGTTTATATTGTTTCTTGTTAGATTGATATGCAGTGATACCTCAGTTTTTGTCAATAATCCATCTGAAAGCAATTGTCGAAAACAGAAACCGATGAAAACTGAGGCAATGATTTCCATAGGAATCAACATAAATTCAATTACCATATTTTTTGGATCATAAGGCTCACTATTTTCCCCCCAAACATGGGGAAAAATGGGGGTGAGTCTTATGGTCTGAATATATGGGGGCTGTGGTGCTATTGGGGTGGCTCTGGAGTGGCTGAAGGAGGCTGGCAGAGGCTACTTCTGCAGCCCATTATCATGTGTCTAATGTAATATTCACTGCATCCTGCTGTCCACCTCTCAGTGCTGAAGCTGGCACTGAGCGTAGGCGAGAAG
Organism: Allobates femoralis; assembly: GCA_033576535.1. NCBI lineage: Eukaryota > Metazoa > Chordata > Amphibia > Anura > Aromobatidae > Allobates > Allobates femoralis. The sequence goes on from JARQOC010000001.1 coordinate 538,654,471, forward strand.
CAGTGTATATTACAGTACACTAAGTGTTCTGACACCCCCATCCTGTATATGGCCTCCCATGCTGTCGCTCACACTAAAATAATAAATGGTGTAACATACCTGTCCACCGTCCCCTCCATCTCTCCCACTGCAGCTACAGTAGCATTGCTTTATTCCTGTCTGTGTGCGTTGGCATCCTGTCATGTGACCCAGCACAGCACTGTGATGTCATCACTGCATGTCCCGGTCACATGATCAGATGCCCCGGGGATGCACAGACAGGAAGAGATCGATGCTGCTGTGGCTGCTGGAGAGATGGAAGGGATGGCGGACAGGTATGTTACACCGTTTATTATTTTAGTGTGTGCGGCACCATGGTGGCCATATCCAGGATGGGGGGCAATATCAAAATCAAAATTGACTGCAGCACTCCTTTTTCTTTTTTAATCCGCCTTTATTGGGCCATCAGGTGTAAAGCGACGTTTCGGGAACACTCTTCCTTCCTCTAGCCTCAGGATGGGCGACATATACCAGGATGAGGGGTGCCAAATCCCAATATGGTGGGGAAGGTGCTATATTCCAAGATGAGGGAGCAGTTGCTATATCCCAGGATGAGAGGGTGCAACATCCCAGGATGGTTGGGTGCTATATACGAGAATGGGGACTATATACCAGTGAGGTTGGCTATATACCAGGATGGGGGGCTATATACCAGTATGGGAGGCTATATACCAGGATGGAAGGCTATATACAAGGATGGGAGGCTATATATGAGGATGGGGGGACTATATTCCAGGATGGGAGGCTATATACCAGGATGAGAGGCTATCTACCAAGATGAGGGCTAAATGCCAGGATGGGAGGCTATATACCTGGATGGGGGCTATATACCAGTATGGGAGGCTTATACCTGGATGGGGGCTATATACAAGGATGGGAGGCTATATATGAGGATGGGGGGACTATATTCCAGGATGGGAGGCTATATACCAGGATGAGAGGCTATCTACCAAGATGAGGGCTAAATGCCAGGATGGGAGGCTATATACCTGGATGGGGGCTATATACCAGTATGGGAGGCTATATACCTGGATGGGGGCTATATACCAGTATGGGAGGCTATATATTGCCTGGAAGGGGCTAGTAATGGGGACACTACCCCCATAAATGTGTCAGCAGCAGATTCCCCCCCATAACAGTTAATTATAACCACATTTTTTACTTTTTTCCCTATTTTCCTCCACTAAAACCTGGGTGCGTCTTATATTCCAGTGTATCTTATAGTCCAAAAAATACAGTAATTCATTTTAGACACTCCAAAATACATACAAAATACATATTTTTTAGAGAATAAAGACAATGGTTAATACTAGAAACACTCAGAAATGACTATAAAACAAATATGAAAGACTAATGTAAAGAATAAATAAACATTTAACCTAGCATTTATATATATATATATATATATATATATCCACACTCTTTTTGGCTTATGGAAGACGCTGAGGAGGGGAGAGGGTGCATATATTAGTTTTTGGAAAGGTAATCACATGGGTCATCATTTTTTATAGAAAGATTAGCAGTGATGTATGTATGAAAGCCAACAAAACCGAGGCATCGACAAAAGTCGAGACACTTTTTTCATGCAAAAAAATGACAAAATCCAAAAATGACGGTAACCTATGTCAACAAACACTTAGGCATCATTGTTTTACAAACAGCAGAAAGTTTGTACATTTTGCTATAAACCTAATTTGCAAATAGGGGTTGAAAAATGTTGATTTTAACTGTATAAAAATGAAATTCAATATCTACCGTGGATATTATGCCCAGTTACTGTGTCAATAACCACAATGGAGGAGTATTTAGGAAATGCAGAGATCAAACGCAAGACAAATAATGCAATATAACATTGATTTTCAAGGAGATGCTATTGCTGTGCCGGCCTTCAGATAAAGTTGTCATTATATTGAACCTGGCCTTTAATTATAACCAGATGCACAAATTATTTTAATCATGGTTCTATATCTGAACAGTAGTTCACAAACGTTAACACAAACTAGAGGACATCAAAAAGAATTTAAATGCACTGTCGGACAGCTGCCAACCTTTAAGGAAGCAATTGATCACATCCTGTCATCTTAAAAGCCGAAGGAATGCAAAACAAACACTTGAGATTAGTGAACTAAATATGGTTTATCAGCTAACACTCTAATAATTTATCTAGCCATATTTAATGCTGTATGTTTCTTAGCTCAGCCCCTATAATTACTACATTTCAGGTATTGTTGTTTTTTTTTAACTTCCAGCCTTTGAAATGTAAGTTGGGGCCAACATTGAAAAAAAGTCCTGTACCTTTAAGATATATAATATTAGAGTTTATAGTCCTGTTGGGTAGATAGAGTAGCTATGTGTCCTCTATTTGTTAGTGCTTTGCAGAATGTAAGAAGGAACATGCAGCCAAAAGTGCCGGAGGCGGGTCACACGGGGTTACCTCCATATTGGAACTTTGTGGTGATATAATTGCATAGATATAGAGTTTCTGTACAAAGATCTTCTCTTGCTAAAAAAAATGTGGACAAAAAAGCGCAATAAGGTTTAATCTATCAAAACTCAATTTGATTGTGAAGACAAGGTGCTGCTCACTTGGTAGGGTTGTGTGGGATATAACCACTGTATATTGCCTATGTTGATAGCTGCTGCAGTCCCAGTACCACAGATACAATAGCTTCAGAAGGAAGGGAGTTAGGCTGCCTTCAGACTTGCAGATGCATCTGCAGCGTTTTGCAGATGCATCTGCAAGCATCAGCATGCAGACCGCGGCCCCTATGTTTATAATGGTGCGTACCGCGGTCTGCAGATGCTTGCAGACCGCCGCGCGCACCCATTCACTCCTATATGTGATCTGTGCGCAGGCGGATGCCTGCGTACAGATCACACACTCCCGCCCGCACCATGGACGCGAGATGTCGCGTCCCTGGTGCGGACGAGAGTGTGTGATCTGTACGCAGGCATCCGCCTGCGCACAGATCACATATAGGAGTGAATGGGTGCGCGCGGCGGTCTGCAAGCATCTGCAGACCGTGGTGCGCACCCTTATAAACATAGGGGCCGCGGTCTGCATGCTGATGCTTGCAGATGCATCTGCAAAACGCTGCAGATGCATCTGCAAGTCTGAAGCCAGCCTTAAACTGAGCAGCTTTCTTCAATGGACGACACTATCAAGCTTCTCCAATTTATTTAACACATTTCGGAGATTAATGCCTTCATCAGGATCGTATCACATAATGTGATAATTTCCTGAGGAAGGAGTTAATCTTCAACACATGTTGAATAAATCACATGTTGAAGTAACTCGATAGTGTCGTCCATTGAAGATAGCAGTGGTTTAACCTCCTCCCTTCAGATCTTCTCTTGAACAGAATCAGTGCATAAAAATAGGAGTGTGTGGCACCAGATTTTGTTGGGCTACAGCTGTGGTGATATTTAGGTTTCGAAATACTACAAATGGTCTATAGTGATGCACCAGAGGCAGGTACATTGGGCAACAGTGAAGGCTTGAGAGCGGTACTCAGAACCAGTTAGTGCCACAGACTGCCATCTAGATTGGGGCATAAGCTGGACAGAACCAGTATAGTTAAAGTGGGCCAAAAGTGTACAGTAAAGAGACTGATCTTAAATCTGATAGGTAGCGTAACAGAGTACTACTGTTGAATGCTGAGAGAGGAGGATAGCCCATAAAGAATAGCTGACACCACAGCAAGCTGGGTTATAATTGGTATAAACCCCACAAGTGGAGTTGTGTTTTTTGATGCAATTACTTTAGATTTCACTACTGGTGCCTCTACTGCCTTTTATAACCTGGTCACAATGCCTAGGAAGAGCTGAATAGAGCAACTGGCATATTGTAGAGGTCCCTAGGGCTATGTGTCTGTTAGGCTAGGGTCACACATCACAGCCGTTTTTGCTTCAGGTCTGTTTTTGTAACAAAATTGTGCATTTTTTTTCTAAGTCCCAAAAACGGATCTGTTAACGGATGGTGCACTTAGAGGCATCTGCGTTTTTCAAAAACAGTAATCCGGTTTTCCTGGGCTCCATGCGTTTTTTTTTAACATGGGGGCCTATGGGAGACGCATGCGTTAACGCATGGCACATATAGGCACCATGCATTAATGCATGTGTTTTTTTTTAAAAATGACTAAGTCGCAAAAGTTCCCAAAAACGTCCAGGACCTCAGGGGACACTATTGGCACCCTTAAAAAAATGGAATCCGTTTTTCTAAGGGCTTAAAAAAATGGATTTGGATGTGTGACCCTAGCCTTAGGAGTTTACCAAACTAACTATTATCACCTATCCATTAGATAGATGACTTATTAGAACCAACATAACACATTATCTTCATCACACATCCTGATGTAACTCTACATCACAGTCAGGCTACAGACAACTGTGTTCTGCTGGACCAAGAAATTCAACTTTCTCCAAGTTTGAACAAATAGCTACTTGGCGATTTACAGTCACTTAAGTCTCCATCCCAGTCTACATCCATGTAGCCTGTAAGTTTTAGATCTCCTGTTGCAAATATTTTTAAATTAATGTCTTGAGTTTCTTGTTAATATTGAACAACTCTCATTATGCCATTCCAGTCTTTTGGAGCTGTTTTTTCATGTATCTGCAGAATAATCCAATTGTTACTGAAATATCCGGTCGAGTCATATTTGCTATTTAGAGAAGTGCCCCCACTGCCTCCCTGTATTTCTCATTCATAGATAGCAGAACATCTGTTTGCAACCTTAAGTAGGATGGGTCTATTGAAGTTGTTATACCTTTGCCTTCTGACATTCTAAACTGATTCAGAATTAAGTTGATTTTTGCACTTTGGCTTAGAAGAAAGTTTCCATCTTTTTCACTTTGAACCAGAATTCCTAGATCCTAATTCAGAATTATAGTCATTATAATTTTGATTTCCTCTTGATGAACCATAATCATATCGTCCACATGCAAGATGTTTATACATCTTGTGTATAAGTACGGGTCTGCTTGACGTCTTTTAAATCCTTCATCCAATAAGCCTTTTTTGACTTTTTTCATGCTCTGGCCGATTGCTTAAGACCGTAGAGAGATTTTTGTAGTTTGCAAACGAGATTCTCTTCCCCCTCTTTGATATAACCCTCTAATTGAGTCATGCACAAATCCTCTTCAATGTCACCAATTTGATGTCCAAATTTCTGGCAAACATCTTTTGTACAGCAGCCATGGCAATTAGATTCCACAATGTGGTTTACTTTGCACCTGGAGAAAATGTGGCATCACAATCTTCACTATATTTCTGAGAATATCCTTTTGCGACTAATCTTGATTTAAATCTGTGACCCTTGCCTTTAGTCATACTTGGTGTTAAAAATCCATTTACATTTGATTGCTTTGTTGCCTTATGGTAGTTTGGTGAGTTTCCAAGTTTGAAGTTGATGAAGGGACCTCATTTCCTCATTAGCTGCATTAATTCACTTCAGTTTTTCATGGACAGGTACTTGTTGCATCTCATCCCATGACGGCGGCTCTGGCTCAGGTAGTGTTTTGACATAGTAGGATAGACCCTTAGCTGGTGTACTCTTGTTTGCTCTCCTGACTTAAGGTTCTCCCAATTTTTCTGTTGAATCTCCAGTGGTTGTAGAACCTAACCAAATTTCGACATTCTTTTCTTTGTTATTTTGGAATTGTGACTGAAATTGTTGTTGCTTCAGCCGGACTACTGGCATAATGTCATAAAAACTTGAGTGACACGCGGTTCTCATCAATCATCACATCTCTTCTTATTCTGACCCTGTTGGCTTTTGGTGATGGATATTATATTTTTTCTAGGTTTCAGTGTAGCCTACCAGGATACTGATACCTTCTTTTACATGAGATTCCCACTTAGTCCATTTTTCTTTGGGAATATGTACAAATACTTTGTTTCTGATTATTCTTATGTGTGGTACTTCAGGCTTCTCGCTGTTCCATTGCTCAAATGTAGTTTTCTCAGTAGCTTTACCTGGTAGCCTATTTTGAAGATAGCAACCTGTCAAGATTGCTTCACCCCAGTATGTTGTTGGCAAATCTGCATCAAATCGCATACTTCTGCCACTTTCACAAAGTGACCAGTTTCTTCTTTCCACTACATTTTATTTTGTTCAGTGTTGTTTGGTACAGCTGTCTGAAATACAATTCTATTTTTCCTCAAAATACTTTGTCTCATTACTTGTATACTCATTTCAATTATCTGCATGCAGAATGTTTGTCATTCTTCCAAGTTTATTATATACTTCAGGGAGAACGCTATGCGTTTTTTTAACATGGGGCCCTATGGGAAACACATCCGTTAATGCATGGTACATATAGGTACCATGCATTAATGCATGAGTTAACGCATAGCGTTTTTTAGATGAAAAAATGGCAATTTCCAAAAAATTCAGATTTTGAAAATGCTGAAAACCTGCATGCCAAATGTGACCCTAGCCTTATACTGATCCACAAGGTTTCCTCAGACATACTCCAAAGCAAGCTCATAATCTGGGAGTGTGGTACAATTGTCTCATAGCTTTCTGGTGGACCACTTACTAGTGCTGCAACATGGAAAGCCTTTAGATCTCACCCAATGCCCTGCAATTTCTAGAGTTTTTCTTATGTAATCATGCATATCATTGCCCTTATTTATCTTAGATTGATATAGCTTTCTGATTAAATAGAGCTTATTGCTGACATTTATCCTTTCATGCACTTTCTGCAGCTGTTCCCACATCTCTTTTGCAGTTCCACCTTTACATACATGCACAATCTAATCATCCTCTACACCAGAGGTCTGAACCTGTAGCTTGGGAACCACATGTGGCTTGCGAGCCCAAGATGTGTGACTTGTGACCCCAAGATGTGTGGCTTGTGAGCCCAAGATATGTGTCTTGTGACTGCCAGCTGATTGTATTAGCACTAGCTCAAGCAAACAGCTATGATGGTTGGGTCTCCAGATGGAGACTTTTGTCAGTAGACCGGCACTCAAGAACAGATCAGAATTGAGTGTTGTGGAAACCTCTGCATCTTATTATACTTCCTTGGTGTGATTTCTGTGGAAAGGTTTTGGCTGTTATTATACCAATAATAGGGGCTCTGGATGCCAGTACTATTAGGGTAGCAGGAGCTGTATGTAGCTCACAACACTCTCTCAAAACTGCATGTGGCTCGCGACTCTCTCTTAGAGCTAACTGTGGCCCTCAAGATCAGAAAGGTTAGGGACCTCTGCTCTACACTGTGGGAGATAGTGCTTTGTGCTTTTGGATCTTTCTCTATTCAGTATTCCAGTAGTGGGTCAGGTTTCCACACCCCTTCTCTTAACAGCATCATTTTACCTTGTTTCTAGGATTGGTAGTTCTGGTTAGTCACATTTGTCACTTCATTGAGTTTCTACTGAAGGCCATCTTTGTTTCTTCTTCTTAATACACTGTTATTCTCTCTTCTTTGAACTGTTCTATGGGTCTTTGGGTTTCTGGGCCCATAACCTGTTGACAGTGGATTGATTTCTGTTATTTCCCAGCCATTCAACAGTGAATATATATAATGTAATGATATGTGCCCTGAAGAAGTAGTGAGCCAGCTATGAAACGTGTAGGCCAATAAATCCTTGAAAAATATCTGGATTATGGTAATTGATTAGCAGCACTCGTTGTAACATCCATATCTTTATTAGTGGTGAACGTATATATTTATTCAGGAACAAAAATAACACACTTTACAAGTGGTATTTCGTATGGCTTAGGACAGAGGTCCCCAACTTATTGACAGTATAACACTATCGCTGGAGACAGAAAGTAATGTACTATTAAACAGTAGTAAATAGTATTTGATGCAATATATACAATAATAAGCATTTTTCCAATATAGATGCAGCTGTAAATCAGCATTGAAATGGCGCAATCACCAGAATGGCTGTAGAATCCTTTCTTAACCCCTTCACCCTGGGCGATTTTCCGTTTTCCAGTTTTTGTTTTCTCCTCCCCTTCTTTCAAACGCCATAACTTTTTTATTTTTTATTTTTCCATCAATATAGACATATGAGGGATTGTTTTTTGCAGGATGAGTAGTTTTGAATGAAATCATTTATTTTACCATGTAGTGTACTGGAAAGCAGGAAAGAAATTCCAAGTGCGGTGAAATTGCAAAAAAGTGCAATTCCATGTTTATTTTTTTAGGCTTCCTATTCATCATGTTCATGATACGGTAAACCTGATGTGTCGGTATGATACCTCAGGATGGTACAAGTTCGTAGATATCAAACATGTATACTTTTACATTTATTTAAGTGGTGAAAATAATTCAGATAGTTTTAAAGAAAAAGAATTGCACTTTAGCACCATTTTCTAAGACCCGCAGTGTTCTCATTTTTCAGGATCTGGCACTGTATCATGACTTATTTTTTTTTACTTGAGATGACGTTTCTAGTGATGCCATTTTTGGGTAGATGTGATGTTTTGATCACCTGTTATTGCATTTTATTTCATGTCATTTGGCATTTGGCCTTTTTTTCCATTACGCATTTTTCTGAACACATGAGAAATGATCTCTTTCTGCTGATGACCTGACTGGGAGATCACTGGCAGGAAGGGATTGCAGTCAGCTTCCTGTAATGACCTCAGGTTGCCGAGGTAACAGATGTAGGTCCCGTGATCACATCATCAGTCACTGACAGCGCAATCCAAAGGGCAATCCACCAATCGAATTGCTGATCGGAGGTGTTAGCTACACATCTTACCTGATGACATCAGCTGAGATGTGAGGAGGAAGAAGCAAGCTCACACTTTGAGCTCGCATGAGGGGCGGGAGACAGCCAAGGACATATATATACATCCTTGGCCAAGGATGAATATATACGTTCTTGGTCGTGAAGGGGTTAAAGTTTGCCAATCTGTGATTTTAAAACTTCAAGCTCTAGAGTGACTCATAAAAAGCTCATCTTAGCTTCAAGATTATATAGACACTAGATGGTGGCCCAATTCTAACGCATCGGGTATGCTAGAATATATATGTAGTTTATTTATGAAGATTTAAGAATAATGCAATGAGCGATCAGTAAGCTACCGTCACACTTGGCGACGCTCCAGCGATCCCGACAACGATACGACCTGGTAGGAATCGCTGGAGTGTCACTACGTGATCGCTGGTGAGATGTCAAGCAGTCAGATCTCACCACAGATGGAGCAATGATATGGTGGTCATTGGAACCCTGTCACTCTAGGGCTTAGTATTGAGTCTCTGTTGAGTATTATTGAGTATAGTATTGAGGTTGTTGGTCTTTGTCCCTGTCAAACACACTGATGCATGCTGCCCAGTGGGGTCCCAAAATCAAAAAATGGTCCAGGCCATTCTGACACAATCAGCAATCTCACAGTGGGGGCCTGGTCGCTGCTGCGTGTCACACTGAGCGAGCTCGCTAGCGCCGGTCGGAGTACTTCCGCTTCGAGCAGCCGGGAGATGACTGGCTGTTGACACATCAGCTTTAGTGCCCTTCAGGCATTAGGACCTGATATTGTACAGCCTTTATAGATACACCCTTGGCCCAAGAAGTAAGAGGGGCCTTACCTTCTCTAAAACAGGTGGAATTGTGCAATATCATGAGCTGCTGGATTACAAAGGGCCCATATTTTATTCTTGCATAGGGGCAATATTCTGTCTGAGTCCGCCAGTGTGATGGGGACTAATACACTATAATATTTGTTTGGCTCCTAAGTAATTGAGTGTTATGTGCATGGCCTTTTTTAAAAAAAAAAGTATAACTGATAAACATGACCACAAATCTGAACTATTTACATGTAAGAAAATCTGATTATTCTCTGAGCAATATAATTTCCCCTAAAAGGAATTATAGCAGAAAACCATGAATCAATCTGTGATTTACTACATCTTACACAAAATCATCATGGAACTGATATTTGCAAAGTGAAGCACAAGGCAATAATTGAAAAGACTATACTGTGCGAGGTTATTCAGAAAGGAGACAATGTATATGCTGTGTTGCCTTATATTCCATTATAACTACACAGATCTGTATTTTACAGTAAGTCCCACCGTGCTGACATGTACATGTATAATCCTCCTTGTTGCTCAGCAAAGTCCAACATAACATCCATTCATTGAACTAAATGTGCTGAAAGGAAGAGGGGAAGAATGACAAAAAGCTGACAGCGATGGCACACGTCTCCTCTCCGAGCTGAAAAGCTGACAAGTAGATTGCACAAGACAGCCACTTATAGGTTACTCTGTCAGCTACTTCAATGTCTTGTCTTTTATCTGCCACCTTCCTAGGGTAGAACCAGAAAATGCTTTACCCATTTCATGATCAGTGTTACATTGTCTATTATAAAGCCAAGAACACAAGTATTTTTACTGATCAATCCATAAAAGGGTGTACAATCCTCATACCATACAGACTGATAAGACCATTACTTCTTCTCACATGCCTTATATGTTTTTATTTGAATGAATGCTACATTTTTCACCCATAAAGGTACCTTTACACGCCGCTACAGAAGGTTAGAAACAACCGGGTGTCTCACGTGCACGAGCACGTAGCAACAGTTACAAACGGTACCCGATACCGCCTTTACACGCCCCTACAAGGTGCTCTACAGAAGGTTTAATCTATCTCTGGATGCACCGCCGGGTGCTCAAGTTACCTTCTGCAGAGCACCTTACCTCATTTACACACCGCTACAGAAGGTAATATGGGAGGACCTGGTGCAGCAGGGACAACACATAGGCGTGCCAGAATTGTGGATTACGAGACGCTCGTACGATGATTGGACAATGCAATAGTATCATGATTGGCCAGCCAGCGCAGGGAGGCTGGCTAATACATGACGCTATAGCAAATGTGTAGTGCGACTGGTCAGCTCCTTAAATATGCCGCCCTATGCAGCGACAACCAATCGCAACGCAGGAGCTTCCTCCAATGATCGCTGAAGGGGGGCGGTTTCCCGGAGGCTGTGTCACGCCCCAGGGAGTTAACAAGGTGGCGAAAAAATCTTACCCTATTTTATTTAGACGCCACTACCATCGGGTTGAAATCAACCTGTCTTAGAACACTGCTCTGAAACAGGTGCCGCAAGTGACGGGTGGCAACAACCTACTTTACACGCCGCTACCTCGGGTTGATTTGACAGTGCAAGATATATTTGTCTCCGTAACCCGGTTGTTTTCTACCTTCTGTAGCGGTGTGTAAAGGTACCATAAGGAATTCAATTCTGTACTTTTCATATTTCTAAGGTTATGTGATAAAACTCAGGCTCCATGCAACCAACACTAGTGGAGCTAAGTGCCTATAGATTTATATAGCTCAGTGGCAGCTGCAGGCAAAAAAGTAGAAGCCCACATATATGGTAGACTAAAGTTGGCCAAACTTGAGGATATCAGTGGGATTACTGACAGTAAAACGTGCATGAATGCCTCCCTACAGTGGGGTAACTTGAAATTTGCGGGGTGCATTGCAAAACTTGTAATAGGGCCTCTAACTCTCAAATGTTTTTAGTAGTAATTCTCTTATCACATGGGCCTTAGGAAACATTTGGATCGCCTAGGCTCCAGGGCTTAGGTACGATGGCAACCCCAGCATCTTTTATAGTTACTGTACGCCTTTGCCTCGTGACTCTCCCCTCACAGTTGAAGTTACGGGAGGTAAGGAATAGCATTATGGTCTACCAACTGCTGATCCCTTTTGTTTTCTCCACCAAGCTGAGCTATCTGCTGTGTATTGGGTCTTTACATTGGCCTCAGGCTTCAATATACTCATAGTACAATTCTTGACGATTTTCTTTAAGTACATTACTTAATTGTTTATTTTTCATTAAAAGGTTTTCTGTTTTTAATTTGTCCCCATCTGAAACTGATTACCTTTCTGCTTTACACTGCACTTGATTTACAGGTTTTTTTTTTTTTTCATTACAGGTCTCATATATGCCATGTGTGAACATGCCCTGAAAAATATGAGGTTATAAAAAATGTTAAAAAACATTTAGTTTGCAATAAACAATTGGCAAAAGGAATGATTTACTTGACATCATAAGTGGATTATCTGAGTACCCATGTATGTAGAAATCAACCTTGAGATTTGACCACAGTCACATGTTGTGAAAGTGTAGGAGCTTAGTGCCTATATGTGGTTCATCACAGGGAAATATGTTCTCCTCTACGAGTGTCACATTTGCCTCCCATGCCTTGGAGACTTGTGACAAATTTTGGACCCGAGTCTTATTCCTTTGTTGAGGCTTTATGTTAAAAATGTTTGTTTCCTTTGGCAGTGTAGTAGTTAATGTCAGTTTCTGTTGCTAGCAAAGCTCTTAGGTGCTCTACCCAGATGAGGCTACTTTGTGACAACTCCCATCTCCTTAATATGGTCACATTTTCTAGTGTTCCTTGCTAGTGCTTGAATGTTATTCCTAGCCATGCTGCCTGGGTGGAAAGAGTTATTCTGGAAAGCTACCAAGTCATCTGCTGCCTAGGAAGGTGGCAGCAGCCGAGAAGCCATGTTGGTGTTTCCCCTGTCTGTCTCACTTACCTTGTTTTTGTTTTTAGTGCAGCGGTTGGGGCCAGTGTTCCCACCAGCCATGTCCCTAGTGAGAGTTAACATCAGGGCCAGTGAGGGACTAGGTATCCTGCTAGATGACAGGGTGAAAGAACCTGTATAGGGATGGTATGGAGATCAGGGCACAAGCACAGGTGAGAGAAGGAGGTCTCCCTTTCCCCTAGTAACAGGGCACTCCCTTTTGTATTTGTCCCCCCATTTTGTAGTTTTGTTTTGTGCACCAGACACCATTAATCTGGGTGCCACAGTCAGACATTGTATCCGGACACACTCTAGTCATTGGCATGACTGTGAGAAATTCTTGCAAAGAATTGCGTTACTTGGTAGCTCCACTACAAAGTAAACCATGCTTCCAAATCTGCAACTCCATTTTAACACAATAGCACACTGAGAAAAGTCCTTCTATCTCTTAGTATAAAATCTGAAGCACACCAAGTATGGGTCCATAGATTTTTCTGTCTGCCGCAGTATGGAATTGTAAAACAAAGGTCAAGTAAACAGTTGTGTGATTGAGGCTTTATGCTCAATATCCTTAGGCAGGCCCAAGAGATTCTTTCAATTTCTCACTGGTATGTCACCTTTTCCATGAGGAATATTCACCTGCATTGGATCTTAGTTTTGGACTAAGTCATCCTTATGAACTTTCCTGAGACATGCCAGCACTCGAGCTGCCTACCTGCGCTGTCCCACACCACCTGCTTAAAATAAACCTCCAAGCTTATGCGATCAAAACAGACTTGCATCTGTAATTGTCTTTCAAAAAGTGTTCTTTGGTGGTCAGGCATCTGACTCCTGTCAAACATATCCATGACACAAAGGGAATGTCTACATAAAGCCTAATCATAGTATACTAAAATGCTATGCAACTTTGTAATATATTCCATTTGTATAATTTATGCATTCAGGTAGAGAATGGAAATATTCTTGTTAGTTTCTGGTGACATGATCCTTTTATTGTTACTTACAACAGTGGAAATAAGAAAGATCAGCCTGGATTTCAGGATAGTATGAAGACGTTGGTTTACCCTATGAGTAGAGATGAGCAAACATTTTAAAGTTTGGATTCGGTTTGCCGAACAGGCAAACGTTCGCTGAATAGATCGTCAAACAGTTCGCCAAGGCTCTGAAGCACATTCAAATCAATGGAAGGGAAAACCAAGGGCCTAGAAAGCACCTTCAAAGGGCCAGAAAAGCTGCCAAACAGCTCAAATTAGAGACAGACACCCGGAAAAGTTCCATATATTCTTCAGAGTTAAGATTTTCAGTATTGTGCATTATGTATGTATGGGACAAGACATGGTTTAACATTAATCAGTAACAGGAAGACGAGTGACAGGTGTAGGCATGGTGCTCAAGAAGCCCTGCTAAATTCACAAAACACACAACAAAGACACCCCAATAACAGTCTCCACATTTCAAAAAATTAGTGCCAGATACCACCAAAGTGGCATCAATTGACCCAGAACAAAAAATTGTATAATGGTGCAGACTGCATGCATGGTATGGGGCCTGCTACAGGGCATGGCCTATCATTTGCAGGTTAAACATGGATCAGGAACAGGAGGATGAGTGGCACATGTAGGTCTATTGGGCAGGGGCCCTCATACCTCATGCAACGGCTCCAATAAATTTTATGCTCCACCACCCCCAGGTGGCACAAATATCAATTTCATGGCATGCTACCAGAAGAATTAGGGGATGAGTGACACGTGTAGGCATCGTACTAACAGAGCTCTGGTAACTTCAGGAAACAGGCAAGAAGGAGACCCCCAAGAAGAGTCTCTGCATTTCAAAAAATTAGGCCCAGCGACCAAAGTAGCATCAATTAACCCAGAATAAAAATTATATAATGTTGAGATGAATGCAGCACGTCGTTGAAAAGTAAAACATCTCTTCCTCTGCCCAGTCTACCACTGGGGTGGAAACGTCCTTGGAGATCCATGACTTGTTCATCTTAATTAAAATTAGGCCAACTACACTATTAGGGTACATCTGGATATGCTTATCCATCAAGACACCTGCACTGAAGACACGTTCTAAGAGAATGCTGGCTGCCAGGCATGACAAAACTTCCAAGGTGTGACTGGCAAACTCAGGCCACTCCTTCACTTTTGAAGCCCAAAATGCAAAATGGTTCAAATTCCCCCTGATGGCATGTATATTGAGCTCTAGATACTCCTGCACCATCCTCTCCAGTTGTTGAGTATGTGTCAGACTTGTGTGGCGCCCCACTACGTAGGTGCCACAGAAGGGGTACTGCACCCAGAAAAGTGGTGGAGTACTCCACTGCAATTGGGACAATGGTCACAAGATGGAGCCCTAGAGCTGACACCCACACACTAGGACAGTAGGTGGGAGGGAACCCTGGGAGGATATAGATAGTGGCCTCTAGGGGGAACTAGACAGTCAGAGACTAGTGAGTAGTCGGAGTTGGAGGAGATGGAAGGAACAAGCAGACAGGCCTGTAGGAACCAAGAGGGCCATCTGGGCTGAGAGGTCCTGAGAGAGCACAGATCCCAAACAAGAGAAAAGAAAGCAAGGAAGCTCATGATTGCAGAGTTGACTTGAGTGGGGAAGTGAGTAACGGATAGAGTGTGCCCCATAGGAAGAAACTTGGGTACCGGAGCCCGCACCTGTGAGTACTCCAAGTCTCACAGAAAATCCACTAAACAGGGATATTATAAATACGGCCCTGACTCCCAAGGTCCCACAAGAGGGAAGCCAGAAGTGCAGTGGCAGCTGCGGCATTCACTAGAAGGTTAACCCGACGGGTACAAAAGGGAGAGGAGACAGAAGCTAGAAGCAGCAAGAGGCCAGATCATCTACAAGAGATTAGGCTTCACACTGGGAAAAGAATAGAAGGAAAAGAAAGGAACTTAACACTAGAAGTCCCAGAGAGGGGTCATTTAACATTTCTACCTTTGGAACCCAGAGACGGGTCGAATGACCTGAAGGATTTTAGCTAACATCCTCTAATCACTGTCTTTTGTTTTTTAATTAAGGCTATTACTGTCACACTACAGAAGGTTGTTGTTTTCCATTGAGTTAGCCATTTAGTTTCTAGTTAGTTCTATTCAGTTTGGACTAAGGGTCATTTGACCCTCTTTCGAGACTTCAGGGGGAGCTCAAAATTTCTTGGGACTTCTAGTGTTAAAGGAGGGTTCCATCTGAAGCCAGAATCCCAATTGCAGCCCGAAAGCATTCGCCAATATACCATCTAATGAACTGTTGAACTGTAAGCTGAAAGAAAGAGTTCAAGTAAAAGTTACCCGGTGAAGTGAAGCTTTGACTCTGCTGCATCCTTTCAAACATAAACTGTTTTGTTACAGCATTCCAGCCCCGGTGGTCCCGTCCTGCCTGCAGGGACGATTCTATCTAAGCCGCCATACCATCGACCACCGGAGGACTGGAGCGGCGCTGGTGAACATCACCAGACTCAGCAGGTGGCGTCACGACAAGACAACTTGTAAATAATCCCCTATAAATAATACTCCCCATTTTTAAAGTTGACCCCCAGGGCCACGGCCTTGGGATGGCCACCCGTGACATCCCTGACTAGAAGAAAAGAGAGAGAGAGTCCCGAGTGCCGAGTACCCCACAGCCCTGGGTGAGGGTGCGTCACTTGTTCTCAGTTGTGCCGATTGATGGGCTGATTTAAAAAATTTGTCAAAGGACTGCCAGAAATTGCTTCTGACAGTTAAACTGCTGCTAACGTTTCTACAACTACGACTCGATGTCCCCCAGGTTGGAAGTGTAGCTCTGCGATGCGTACTGTGTCCCTCCCTGCTGTGTTGTGGAAAACCAGTCTGTCCAAGGTGGAAAGCATCTGGCTAAATTTCCTCTTGTACCGCGGATCTAAAGGTACCGTCACAAGCGGCAATATTGCTAGGCAATTTCACTGGCAATTTGCTGGTTGCAGTGAAATCATGGACACATTGCTCCATTTGTACACAGCAAGAAAATAGAACAATGTGTCCATGATCACTGCAACCAGCAAATTGCCAGTGAAATTGCCTAGCAATATTGCCGCGTATGACGGTATCTTAAGAGTGTGGCAACTGTAGTGCAGCGATGTTCGGATTGTGTGGTAGGAAGGCAGTGACCCACGAAAACGACTTTATTTGCAAAGACTCCCAACTCAAATGCCAAAGATGTCCTCCGGGTTGCAGCCGGGAGATCCAAAGAGTTTGTGTATACCTGCTGCCGTGGGAGACGGTCACGCCGTTTCACTCTGTAGCACGCCAGTTACTTTGTCTTCCCAGACTTGTGTTGTGCCATCACACAGGCTTGCACTGCATGGAGCTTCCTGCTCTACAGCTCACAAAACAAAACCACTGACATGCCCAAACCCTTTGCTGAAGGTTTTTACAAGGAATCTGTGGCCATAAGCCCCATGCAAGACCCGAGCTGAAGGGAGTGGCCCGTCCCACTGTCATGCAATCGCAGGCAAGCCTGTGACTGCAATGCCCTCCAGTGGGTTCAATATGCTTCTGGGGGACACATATCATCCCTCGCATATGATTCCTCTCACTTACTCACACAACCCAGTAGTCATCACTAATTTGAATCCTAAGGATATGGGCATCATGTTGCAGCAAGAAGGCACGCATGTGTCTTACGCATCCATGAGGCCCAAGTCCTTGTTGTCTTGGTGGTGGCATAAAAATCGAGCTTCTTTCCTCTCACTAACCTCAGACAACAGAAATGGGAATCATTTCTTCCTCATCTCCTGACTGTTCTGTGCCCATCATCTCTTCATCCTCATCATCCTCCGTTTGTTCCTCAGCTCCTACCCCATCACTACCACTTTGCCTGATACCATAAGCCTGCCTCTGTCCACTCCACCCTGTAATGCCACCTGGCTGAGTGATGAGAGTCTGGTCCTTTGAGATATCGATATCTTTTCCTCCTCCTCCTCTTCTTCCTCCTCCTCTTCCTCTGGTACCACCACCTCATCCCACAGACTTTTCAAAGTTTGATCCAGCATGTACAATAGATGACCAGAATAGTTATGTTGATGATGGCATCATCAGCTCTTAACCATTTTAGTAGACATTTTGAAACTGTGCAGAAGAGTGTAGAGGTCCTTGATCTGTGTCCACTCTGCAAACATCACTTGCATCACATTCAGCTCGCTTTAAATCACTGTACCTGTCATTACATACTGTGCCAGGGCTTGTTACTGCTGCCACAGTCGCTGCAGCATGTGCAGAGTGGAATTCCACCTTGTTGACACATCAGCCTGAAGTGATGCTAGTCGATGAGCTGTGGGGTGAGATCGGTGGAAGTGAGCACACAGCAACTGTGCCTTGTTCAGCAGCTAATAATAATGGCATAGGAATTGCTGGACAACCAGGCTGAGGACATAAGCAATGCAAGGCATGTGAGTTAGTTTGATCCAGGATAGGGCCACCCCCGGTTCACATCGTCCTGGCACACGGCCCTCCCAGGCTCCAGGTTTAGTGAAGACAGCCATTACTGAAACTCAGCCTTCATAACTGTTCACAACTCTTCAGCTGTGTGGCTCACATCTCCAAGGCATTTTAATTTCAACACTTCCCTGGCAGTGCAGTATAGAGATGGGTGGGTGATTCTGTCTGAATTGTTGCTACATTAAGGGAGAGATCGAGGGTGCAGCTGGAGGCCCTAGAAAAGGTGGATGAGACAGAAAGCAGTGAATGAAGAGGTACAGGCAAATGTTTGTCACAAAAGTCTTGGGGACTTCATGACTTGGGGAGTAGCTCCCTTCTCACTTGGCCCCACAGCCACCAAAGTCACCCAATGCCTAGTTTGCAAGATGTAACGTCCAGGTGTCAGTGGTGTGAGGCATGCCGGCGCTATGCCACTTGGCCAACATGACTCACATGGCCTGCTGCAATCGGGTTGATTGCTGGATTTAGCAGTACACAAAAGGTTAAGTGGTAGTTAGCTCTGTGGTGGTACG
The DNA here is from genome assembly GCA_033576535.1 of Allobates femoralis. Lineage (NCBI taxonomy): Eukaryota > Metazoa > Chordata > Amphibia > Anura > Aromobatidae > Allobates > Allobates femoralis. The sequence continues at coordinate 538,673,001 of JARQOC010000001.1, forward strand.
TAAGGGGTTAACAGCAGCAAGATCTGTGCATGAGTGTGCTGATTGAAAACACTGTGGTGCAGGTGTGAGAGGCAGCCAGGATAAGAAGCTGCCTGGTGCTGTGTGGGAGGAGACAGGAGATGGGAATCAGTACAGCCTGAACCTCTGAGATGTGAGGACGTGAGTCCAAGGCTTTCTGTCCCTTTGGGATGTGAGGGAAGCCTATCCTTCTCCATTCGGGAGGCACCTGTCCCTCTGATGGTTGTGTGCGAACTGGTGGCCAGAGAACAGGTTGTGATGGCTCCTGGAGTTGGGGATCCATGGCCAACCCTGGAAGGTGCTCGACTCAGACATGGGGCACAGCCGTGGCCTGGAGACTTGCCTAGGTATGGAGGTTTGGTGGCGGCTGGCGACCTGTAAGCACGTGGTGAGGAGGCCTCGGGGATGCCTGGTGTACCCGGTAACTCAGGTGGCTACACCCAGATCAGTGCCCGATAAGAATGCAGTCCAAGGATGTTATGTGGACTGAGTATTATGTATTGATATGTGTATAGCCCTAAGGGAGGCATAGGTGTTGTTATGTGTATAGCCCTATTGGAGGCATATGTGTTGATGTGTGTAGAGCCCTACGAGAGGCGTATATGTGTAGTGCCAGGCAGGCATAGCCGCCATAGTTGTGTGAGTCATAAGGGCGTATGGAAAATTACCCTGTATGATGGAAAGTGGGTGAGTTATGATGGCATATATAAAATTACCATGCATGACGAAGTATGAGATTGATTCTCCCTATGATAGGTGAAGGCTCCCTCTGTAAGGTTGAGGATCCCTGTAGGAGTTAGATTCTTCCTGTAATAGGATGGAGAACGAGCCCTGTCAGAAGGCCAGGCGGCCGTAACCACCATTGGGACCGACTGCTAAGTCGTAATGTGGCCCCGTTGATCCCATAGTGTATAGTGTATATAATCTCTATTGTGATTTGTGAATGTCCTGTAAATGTAATGATGTGAATATTGTATGTGAATTGTAATATATATTGTGTGTTACCAGTGGTTTATGCAGCTCAATAAACTGCTGCATGATGTTATACGTTAAAAACATGGTTGTCGGGTGTCATTTTCCGTTGCCAAGTGGTTTCCCCAGGGATCGCTACCTCACAGTGGTTATATGCACCCTTTTACACACAGAGTGTCCCAAGGAACAGGAGATGTTGTCTGCGACATGCTTTTGTAGCGCAGGCACAGCTTCCTTAAAGAAGTTATGGCAACTGGGCAACTGATAGTGGGTGGCTGTGACAGCCATCAGCTTTCGGAAACTGCATCCACCAGGCAGAGGCAGAAAGGCAGCATTTCTATGGCCAACAAATTGGAGATGGTCAAGTTCAAGCTCTTTGCTTTGAGATGTGTAGTAGGAAATAATCTTTTCCATGACCACAACTGTGGGTCTGAGGGCTGGCTATTGTGCTCGGTGTCTCAGATCAGTCAAAACCAGCAGGCATGTCCACTTCTGTAACAGCTGAGGGGCTGTCACTTGCCCCAACTGTAGCTGGTTAACAAGTGTAGGTTCTGCAGCCGGACACTTGCTGCCTTGGACAACTGCAAATCCACAACGGCTGCTGTCCAGAGCCATAGTTGTGGCTGAGGATGCAGTGCTTGCTGTGTTTGCAGCCCTCAGTTTCTGTGCAGGAGCATGCAAACTAACCTCCTCGTCTTCCTCTTCCTCCTCTTCTGAGCTACTCAGCTACGTGTCTCTGGGTTGATTCCAAGTGAGATCTCCAACCTTATCATCACCCTCTTTGTTGTCCCACTCCTCACCATGAGAGCCACCCTCCTCCTCTTCCTGCCCTGAATACACAGTACAGTGCGGGTGCTCCTCAGGTATCTGAATCTCATCAATACCAGCACTTTTACCTCTGGGGGTTAACATCTGGTGATGAGGGTCTGGATTCTGCTGGGGCCCTACTTCGTCTGTCCCCAGATCCAACTCCAAAAGATTTTGGGTATCGGTGCAGATGCTTTCTTCCCATGGAATATTTAAATCTTTGGAGCAGATATCTGGTACCCATGGAACAGAATGTGTGAACATCTTTTCAGAATCACCCATCTATGTTTTCCCACAATCAGTTGAATGGTTGGAGAGTTGTGAAACGGGGTGACACATAGTTAATTGGGGTGCCACCTCTGAGGACTGTACTGTTTGTGATGTTGAGGTAGAGTAACAGAAAGGCTAGGGTCACATTTTAGATGGCACATTGCGATTACCGCATACAGATCCAGATGCAGTAATCTCATGTGCCTTCAGACACATTTTGTATTCAAAATGTGTTCCTAAACCCGCATCCGGTAACCGAATTGCTCATAATGTGCAATCCGGTTGCCGGATGCTTTGTTCATCCCTGCGGCTGCGGGGACAAACAAAGGGTTAATGTTAATATTATATGTGGGCAACAAGTCTCCAGGTAGTGTCCACCCTCCCCCTAGACATGTTGTTCACATAGTGCAGCATGTTTGGGGTTAAATTGCTTTATTACAGTATTGCTGGCTTTTGTTGGCTTTCACTATTTTGTCAATGACAGCTGGCGGCTCCTCGCTGTGAGGAGGAGTTACAGTACACAATGTGCGAAAGCACAGTGCAGGGCAGCATCCTCAATAAGGAGCTGACCCTGCTGGTTACGCAAATTGTGCACTGTACATGCTGCTATCCATGGTGCTGAAAGCTTTAACATTAGTTCTATGGCAGTGCGCAAGGAGCCGTCGGCTGTCATTCACAAAATAGTCAAAGCTGACAAAAGCTGGAAATACTGTAATAAAGCAATTTAACCCCAAACATGCTGCACTATCTGGACAACATGTCTCTAGGGAAGGTGGACACTCCCTTGAGACTTGTTACCCACATATATTATAACCATTAACCCTTTTTTCATCCCCACGGCAGCAGGGATGAACAAAGCATATGGCTACCTCAGGCATTCACATGTGCTTTACGGTAGACGGATGGGCTCCCATAGGCGCCCATTATAGCAGCCACGCTGGGGTTTTCAAACTGCTCCGAAAAACAGTGCCTGCATTATTTTTCATGCAGGCAGCGAAACGGGAATGCGGGAATTGGATTGTATTAAGTGCAATCCGAGTTTATAATGGGCAGTCTTTTTAGGGGAAACTAAATAATTTGAAAATTACTGGTTAGAGGCAAAAATTCCTTTTTAAGGGAAAGTAAATGATTTTGCAATCACTGGTAAGAGGACAAGCACAGCCTTTTTATGGGAAACTGAAGGATTTTGCAATCACTGCTTTGAGGCCAAACACAGCCTTTTTATGGGAGACTGAAGTATTTTGCAATCACTGCTTTGAGGTCAAACACAGCCTTTTTAGGGGAAACTTAATGATTTTGCAATCACTGCTTTGAGGCCAACCACTGCCTTTTTAGGGGAAACTGAAGGATTTTGCAATCACTTGCATTTAGGCAAAAAAAATGCCTTTTTAGTACACACTGAAGGATTTGACAATCACTGGTTAGAAGCCAAATACAGCCTTTTTAGGTGAAACTGAAGGATTTTACAGTATTTGCTTTGAGGCCAAAAACAGCTTTTTTAGGGGAAACACTAAGATTTGGCAATCACTTGCTGTATGCAAGAAACACAACATTGGCAATGCACACAGATTTAGCAATAATACTTGTTCTTTACACAATATGCCTATGTCCAGATGGACCCTCTTGCCCTCCTCTTCTATATAAAAAGCCGTCGAGTAGCTATCTACAGCACTTTCCCTAAGCAGTCATACTATGAAAATGGCGAAGATGGCTGCTTCTTATATCCTGAGGGACACATGACTTAGGCAGCCAAGGAAACAAGCCAGCCAATGACACAAGCTCTTTTGTCTTCAACTTGTGGATGTTTTATGCAGCCTGATTGTTTGCCAACCAGGAACAGCCACACAAAATGCTAGGAAAAAAAATGATGCCCAACACTCCTCCGACCTCCTCCCACCCCCTTGACTCATCAAACATGCCCCACCTGCTATCCTACACTGTCAGGAGGTAGAAGAAAAGCATCGCTTACAAGTGGTAATGCTTTTTTTATTCGATCAGTTAATGAACAAAGCCACATTGGACGATAAAATTGCTCCTGTTTGCAATCTATAACAAAATCTGCAATGTCTGTGCTGAATTTGAGATTAGCAAACATATTCAGGGAAAGTTTGCTCATCTCTAATCACTAATAATGTCTTATTATACACTGAAAGAGGAAAATTATATATACAGTTTAATGGCAAGAGGACCATACGACAAGAATAGTATGTAATAAGTAATGCTCATAAACACACATCAGCCAATTATATAAAAAAAATTCAAATCAACTATTAGAACAGTATTTCTGGCTCATTACCTGACCGTGTGCATACAAAATAGATGTCCTGTTACAGCTTTGAAATGTCAAGATGTCTTGAATATTCATGAAATCAACCATGCTTACATTTCACATAGATGATTTAAATTATATAGATGGAAACTCTAATGGACATTGCATTTACCTAAATTCAATTACTTGTCATTCACAGAGTTCATAGTGTATGAGATCAGACTATTAAGGTCCAAGGTGATATTGTTCTAAGTCAAGATAGATTTCCAAATGATTGGGACACAATATTTTTCTTGTTCCATTGCCAAGGTTAAAGCGACCTTGGGTTATCTGACCTTCTAGCAATGATTTCTATATGTGAAAGCTATGAAAAAATATCTTTGACTTTTGTAGCCAAGGTTTTTAGGCATTTACTTGTAAATAATGACAAATCACTCTTTGGGTCATTCTTACTTCTATAAAGTTTCTTCTCAACCTTTTGCCTTGTTTAACGTGTGATTTATATTCTATATTGCTCACTGTTATATGGCGTTCTGTCTACATGATTTACTGTTCTCATGGATAGCTGACTCATTTTCAGAAGCAGACAATTGTGCAGTAAGTAGATCCTTTACATAAAGTAAAACTATACAGAAAACCAAAAAACTGAACTATAACACAAGTATACCCATGCAGTACACAGGGGCATGCTCACACTGGCCTAAGTACAGTACAATAAACCACAGAAAAGAAACAAAAATTAGCATGCCCTAAAATAAGTAAATAAATAAATTGCTATATTGCATAAAAATAAAGTAGGATACTTGAATATGATAAGGACTGAGCAGGGACCGGGTCTCAACAGAGAACACCCACTAGTGGTAAAGCCATGGCCAGGTCTTATAACGCATATCGCACCCTATATTGCAATTACTGCAACAAAACACACAGAAAACCAAAAAAGTGAACTGGAACACAAGTATAGCCATGCAGTATGTATACGCTGATAAAATCTGGACATAGTGGACTATACAGTGTGTGGCTTTCCTACTGCTGGGTGTTCTCTGTTGGGACCTGGGCCCTGCTCAGTCCTTATCATATTCATGTCACCAGACATCTGGTAAGGTTTTAAGGCTTACTCCTATCTCCACAATGCACTTTCCAGGTCATCTCCCCAGCTTCATCACTCTCATTTAGAGATGAGCGAGTACTAAAATGCTCGGGTGCTCGATGCTCTGGCCGAGCATCCCAAGATACTCGTGTACTCGGCCAGAGCACCGAGCCCAATGTAAGTCAATTAGTGATAAGCTCCACCCACAGACTTCCGCCTATAAAGCGCCGCAGCATACAACACCTTGCTGTGCCCCCCAGAGGGATCCTAACAATTAATCTGCTCTCTGTGAGGTGCCAGCTCACTGTGTGCACTGAAGGAGCTGTGTATTTGTGTCAGATCGATAATTATTAGCGAGGAGTCCAAGCATCTCGGCAGTACTCGGTGCTCGCTGAGCATCCCGAGTACTGGGATACTCGTGCGAGTAACGAGTAGCGCCGAGCATACTCGCTCATCCCTACTCTCATTCCCTTATTTTGAGGTCCACACTAGGGATGAGCGAGTAGTGAAATATTCGGACTCGCTATACACGTAACGAGTAGGTCCCGATACTCGGGTACTCGTTACGAGTCTAATGTAAGTCAATGGGAAAAGCGAGTAAGACAAGTAATTCCTCAGCCGGACCCTACAAAGTGGTCTGGGGGCTGAGGAAAAGGCTGAAATGGGTGCATGATTGATTAAAAGCCGGCGGTAAAAAGCTGCGGGCTTTTAAATAATCATTCAGCCTGATCCTCCTCCTCCCATCCCAATCCTATGGTCCCCCGAAGCCTCCCATCCCGATCCTCTGCTTCTCTGTGGGGAGCGCAGCACATGGGGGTGGGGAGTGAAGGACCAGGGCGGGGAAGCCGGTGGTGAGAAGACTTCACCGCCGACTCTCCCATTCTGTGCTGCGCTCCCCACTCCCTGATGTACGCTCCCTGGTTCTGCACTCCCCGCCTGGTCCTAACTTAGGATCTGGCAGAGAGGCAGTGGGGGAGCGGGGAGGGGGCATCAGGGAGCGGGGAGTGCAGCACAGAACGGGAAAGCCGGCTTTCCCACCGGTCATTTCAAATGAACAGCTGATGCTGATCTGCTGTTCATTTGAATTAGCCGCGTGGTGCTGTCAGGGTTCATGTGAGTTCATGCAGCATGAACTCACATGAACTTTCACACGGCCGTACAGCTCAGGTACATCTCTGGGAGAGGTTCTCCACCAGAGATGTAGCTGAGCTAAAGAAGAAGACTGGATCGGACTACGTCGAATGGAATATTATTTTTTTAATAAAGATGAAGTCTCCAAATGTTGTTTTTTTTTCTTTTACAATAAAACTTTTTTCTCTGTGTTGTGGTGTTTTTTGAACACTTTACTAGAAATTCATGGCAGTCATGTCTAATATTGGCATGACCCCATGAATTTTAGGTTTAGGGCCAGCTGATAATACAAATATAAAATACATAAATACATAACATACATAAACTAAAAATACAGCAGGCATGAATGGGCTGCTCCCAACCCCCTGCTGCCTATTTGTACCTGGCTGGAAACAGAAATATAGGGAAGCACTTTTTTTTAATTATTTCATGAAATAATAAAAAAAAAAAATATGTGGGGCTTCACGCTATTTCTGTGTCCAGTCAGGTACAACTAGGCAGCTGGGGGCTGTAAATTCATGGCTGTCATGTCTAATATTGGCATGCCCCCATGAATTTCGGGCTTAGGGCCAGCTGATAATACAAAGTTGGCCCTAACCCCTTTATTACCCAGTGAATCAATGCACCAGAGCCCTGGATGAGTTGGGTACAGCGCCTGAAAATGGCGCTTCTATGAATGTGCCATTTTCTGGGGTGGCTGTGGACTGCAATTCGCAGCGGGGGGGAAGGGGCAGAAAGCTTGGGCCACCCTGTGCTGTGGATTCCAGCCCCCAGCTGCTTAGTTGTACCAGGCTGGACACAGAAATAGCTCGAATCCCCACATATTTTTTTTTTATTATTTCATGAAATTCATGAAATAATAAAAAATAAGGGCTTCCCTATATTTCTGTTTCCAGGCAGATAGAAATAGGCAGCTGGGGGTTGGGGGCAGCCCGTTCCTGCCTGCTGTACCTGGCATACAAAAATGCGGCAAAGCCCACATCGAAAAATTTTTTTTAAATTAATAAAAAATTAAAAAAAAACACATTTAGGGACTGCATCTTTATTAACCCCTCCACTTGAAGGGTTAATAAAGATTCAGTCCCTAAATTATTATTATTATTATTATTATTATTTATTTATTTATTTTTTTAAATAATTTTTCAAACAAATTTTGACGTGGCCTACGCCGTATTTTTGTATGCCAGCCAGGTACAATAGGCCGGAACAGGCTTCCCTGTCGGGGTCCTTCGCACCCCGCTCCCTTGTGCTGCGCTCCCCGCTCGGTCCTAACACAGGATCGGGGTGGGAGGCAGTGGGGGAGTGGAGGATTGGGATGGGAAGCTGCGGGGGACCATAGGATCAGGATAGGAGGCGGAGGATCGGGCTGAATGATTGTTTAAAAGCCAACTGCTTTTTACTGCCGGCTTTTAAATAATCATGGACCAATTTCAGCCTTTTCCTGAGCCCCCAGACCACTTTGTAGGGTCCAACTGAGGAATTACTCGCATTTCCCATTGACTTACATTGTACTCGTTACTCCTAGCGAGTAATCACAAGGAAACTCGCGGAGTAACGAGTAGCTCTAGTACCGTACTATTTGGTGAGTACCGAATAGTAACAAGTATACTCGCTCATCCCTAGTCCACACCATTAGATTCTTCCTTCCCCTCCCCTCAGCATAGCGGTTATATACCTCCCCCCAATTCCTCCACCCAGATCCTTGACCATTTTTCTGCGTGGCTGCTGCACGTCATGTCCTCAGAATTACCAACTTTTGAGCTGTTTAAGTGGGTGGATGTATGGATTGATAGATGGATCTAAAGTAGTAATAGATTTATAGACTGATGAAAAAATAGATTTAGAGATAGATCTTAAACAGCTATACAATTACCCACCCCTATATACTGTAAGCTTGCACCCTTTAGAGCCTTTTATGTTGCAATAAATTGTGTTTTAGCCTGGTATTTAGCTTAAAAAAACTAAAAAACTAAAAGGAAATCTATTTTTCTTTGCCAGCTAGAGTACAGCAGATAGCTGCAACCTGCAGACCACAGCTGGTGGCTTAATCTTTGCTGTTATCAAAATTGGGGAGGGGAACGTGACAACAATTTTTTCAATTATTTATTTATTTTTTGTTATCTGACGTTAGTTTGGTTCCCATACTGGGAGAGGGTGGGCAGGAAAAAGCCTGTCCTTAACCAATCATGGAAGGGGGGAGTATTGAATATGTTTGAGGTTCATAAGCGGGCACAGAAACATGGTGACAGCGGCGCTGAAGCTTGCTAAGTAATAGTGTTGGAATATAATTTCTTTGCCAAAACTGTGTTTGGAAGCTTTTGGGTGCATTTGAAGGTGTTTTCTATGCCTTTGATTTGCCTCCCATTGATTTGAATGGGGTTTGGAAGTTGAATGAACTGTTTGCATATCTATTTGGCGAACATATGCCTGTTTGGCAAACCGAACTTAAAAAGGTTTGCTCATCTCTAGTGATTATCTAGAACAACTTTATCTGTAATTTTTAGGATATGTGTTTAGTGTTGAGTTCTCTTTCTCCGACATGTTCGCAAATTCCACCATGGAATCAATAGTGCTCTATAAATAAATAATAATAATAATTCAAATTTAGCACGATCCTGGCTGATTTGGATTTGTGATCAGAAACACGAACATTTTGCTAAAAAGTTGGTGAATTTGGCTTTGTTCGGTAACTGTTCGGAAGCTTAAAATAGCCCTAAAAACATTTCTTGAAAGTTTGGGGCCAAAATGGTTTAGGTTGGGTTAGCTGAGTTCACATCCATCAGTAACTTTCAACTTTGTGAATTTCATGGAGCTTTAAAAGAAAGTTTTTAAGCTTTCTCATGTTTCCAGGTGTTGGGACACCACAAGGCTGTGAACTTTTGGAAGAGTGCCAGATGTGCCAGCAGCTGTGAACTCAATGAACTTTAAAATATTTTTTAAATATCCCTTTAAGAGAGCTTTTATTTTTTTTATTTTTTATTTTACAGAGAAAACCTTTTATTACAGAGGGTCAAAAGCATGCAAGTCCACCTCCTCTACACTTATCTGCTAGGAATTCAGATAAAAATAGTGTATATCCATTATATGCTTAACATACATGGTCTTATAGGTCTGTTCACACTCACAAAACTCTATAATATGAATATTGCTTTTTGAAAATGTGCAATCACTTTTTCCATACCTTCCATACATTTAGAATACAGATTGTTTGCAAGTGTGTTATACCATTAATCATGGGTGTAGTCAGTTGTTCCAGTGACTTGTAGCCACGTATGTGTATATAGAGTTGTTCATTATATACATGCCTATGCTATGAGTAGGAGCATTCTTTTCTCAAAACAATTAGGGCTGCGATATTAACCTCTTTTAATATGTACTAAAAAGATTTTCCTATTTTTATATGAAGAGGACTATGTAACTTTATTTCTTACTAGTGCTGGCCTTTTTTTGGAAATCTCATTGTTGTCCTGTTACGTTATTTCTTCCTTCACCTGGGAACCGGCCTTTGGACCTGTCCGTGCATTGCCTACTAGCTTTATTCATCATGCCAGATGAATTGATGGTGAGCTGAAAAAACTATTTTCTTTTTCTTATTTTTCTTCCAAATATTTCGGACTTCAATACCCCAAACCACAAACTCAATTCTTCCCTGCAGCATAAGGATGTATAAGTCAGGTGACTTCCATAGCCCATCCCATGAAGGGGTTAATGAGGAGCGAAACACCACAAGATTGGACAAACAATAATATCCACTATGCGAGTGAGTCCTGGCTCTTAAAAAGGCAGGACCCTAGGCAAAGGAAAGACGCATCACCGCAGAGGCTGGCGCCATTTTGGGATTACCATACAGTGAAGCAACACTGTGATACTGTGTGCCTGGACATAAATCCATCCCAAGACATGCTTGCTTCAGAGGATATGATTTTCATCACTACCCTAGGTACAAGGGGTGCTTCACTGCCACCAGAGCAGCCAGGAGCAGAGCAGGAAGTGCCTACACATACTGTATGATCTGGAGCTGAACTGCGCATCCTGCTTTGGGCCTGATTTGCAGCAAGGTATTGATCCAGTGCTGGTACCAGATGCATAAAGGAATTGCATAGGAATGGAGATCAGGATGTGAGCTGTTCCCCAGGCCAGCCAGGCCTGGGACATGCAGAAGTCACAGGGAAGATCTTGCAGCCTGCCTGGCTTTGACAGACAATCTTGCAACCGGTGGATCTGGCGTATGAGGAGGTAGTAGTGCTAGAAGCCCCTGTTTATCTGCATTAGGCAGCACCCCCACCAGAGGCTTTCGTTTGCCATGTGGGGCCTCCTTCCCCCTCTCAGAAAGGATCCATATAAGCATGAACCACCCTAGGCCGTTAGAGGCTCTTGACAGAGCGTGCTTGGAAGGGTCTAAGAAGGCCAGCTTTGAGGAGCAATGTGTCCAGGACCAGGTTGTGGACTTCTTCCAGAGGAGGTGGTATTGGTTAATAGTCAAAGAGGGCACCAGTCATGAGTAATTATGGGTGAACCTGAACTGTCATGGACCCCAAACAAGGAGTTCCCTGAGAAGTTACAACAGCAGTTTCCCACACCATGAAGGCAGTTGAACCTGCTGCCGGATTGCTGGACAGCTGTTCTGCCATGTCCCGCAATCCGGCAGCGGGGTCACCTGAGCTCACTGATAGTAGCAGGGAGCCCTCAATGACTCAGTGATGTCACCGCTCCCCACAGTGATCAGTGTGATACCAGAGACTACGGCGATAGGACACTTGTTCCATCGCTGCAGTCTCTGTATGTACCAAAGCCAGGAATTATTGAGGGATGTCATATGTTGGACTACTTCTGACCTGGGTTTTTGCTTGGTTAATAACTTGGTGAAAAAGGGTCTTTGTCTTTATTATTTCAAATAAAGGACTTTCCTGTGTCTACACTTTTTTTTAACTATTTCCTTAAATGATTGGTAATGGATGAGTGACATAGAGATCTTACATTACCAATCTGGGCTTAATGATAGCTGTCGATACTCATGTGTAATTATCCCCTTTTATTAACCCGATGCCTCTGCACGAGCGCATCAGGAAGAGCCAATTAAAGCACCAGTAGTGGGCACTTCTAATGAATGCGCCAATTTCTTCACTGGCTGTGGTCTGCTATTCTGTAGCCTAGGGGACCTAATAACTATGGGCCTCACCACGCTGAGAATACCAGCCCACAGCTGCCTGGTTTTACCTTGGCTGGCAATAAAAAAATTTGTAAAATTATTTATGGGCTCCCCTGTATTGTAATCTTGATTGTTAGCGAAGGTAAAACTAGGCAACTGTACCTGTCTGCTTTATCTGCACTGAGAAACAAAAATACAGCAAAGCCCTATGCATTTTTGCTTTAATTATTTATTTATTTTTATATCCCTATGTCATCAGCGCAATGGGTGGGGGTGCAACAGGCAATCAGCTATCATAGAGAGTGGGCATCTGTGATTGGCTGTTGGAGGCAGAGTCCAGTGAATAATCTGGAAGTTAATGAGTGGACCCAGAAGTGGTGTGCAACCAGTATGTGGTCCTCGGTAAGTATAGAGCTGCTGCCTTATACACTGTTTAGCTTTCTTTTACAGACCCCCTAGCCACCATTTTATATCTGTAAAGTCCGGGTTTGGGGTTCGCACTCAAGTGCGGGTCAAGTCCAATCCCAAGCCAAAACTTTACAAAAAAGGATCCGCAGAATCCGAACATCTGCGGGTTCGCCCATCTCTAGTTACCAGTGCCATGTCAATAGGTCCATGTGAGCATCTGCCTTCCTTACTCTATACCCTCTGTGTTGGGGAGGTGGTCATCCTTATGAAACTAAATGGCTGGAAAAGATGGTACACTGTGTGGGAGTCAGGTCACCACCACAGATGATGTGGATTAGTAGGAACAGGAGGTCAAGATGGAGAGGATAAAGCGTCAGCTGCTGGCCAGGCCTGACCATGGGAGCCAGCCATTTGGAGTGAAGCAACAGGGACCAGAAAGCCTGAAGAGCCTGTCAGGATTGCCCGAGTTCATCTGCTGTGTGCTAGATGGGGCTGTCCCCTAACTCCTCCGTCCTCTTCTCCAGCAGTAGCCCTGAGGTGTTAGGCTAGGGGTAGGTGGTGGTGGAGAATGCCCCTGGAGGAGTAGCCCCTGCAACCCCCTGAGACCAGCCAGGAGTGGCCTATCCCAGGTATGTCCATCCCAGGGAGCCTTTAATGAGATGATGCTACAGTTAGATGCTTCCCAAAAGTATGCAGAGTAAAGCTGATTGTCCTAAAAAAGGCCTGTTGTTGAGTTGCTGATCCTTTGTAAGAAATGACGCTGCTGATAGCTTTGTCATTATCTTGGAGTTCCCCTGTTGGTCAGATAAGGACTGTTTGGAGCTCAGAGAAGAGCGAGGCCTGTATTTTTGCTTTGTAGCCAGGTAGGCCTAATTTTATTTTTCCCCTTCCCCAGCTTCCCCTGCCGGATTAGCGGGACTGCAGCCTTAGGGCTAGACCTCAAAGCCCTAAATGGACTGTGCTCTAAATGGACTGTGCTCTTAATGGACTGTGCCCTATTATCTTGATGGCCTGTGCTCCATTTTAATGGACTCCTGTGTATAACTCACATACATACACAGGAGGAGTGGAATATTGCAGGCAGGAGAACGGGTTTTACAGGAACAGGGGCAGCTCGGACTAAAGTGAGCACCACCCTACCGGACCATGAAGAGCTAATTACCATACAGCACTGGACACATTAAAAGTTGATTACAGAGGTATACAGGGGCCAGTCTGGGGGTATAAAGGGGTTACCCCAATGACAATATGTATAAGGTAGTGGGCACAGTTTATAATGTACAAAAAAGGTGACAAGTTCACTTTAAGTGCCTATGTGAAAATGAAGTGTTTGTGGAATTCAAAGCTGAAAAATTACACCTTTTGTACCAAAGTCAGATTATTTTAGTTATGCAAAAGTATAGATTTTGAACTTAAATCTTTGTGTGGTTGACTTTTTGTGCGATGTAATAGGTGCTTTGATATGCCACTAGAAATGCTGCAGAATAAGCCAGAGAACTTTTGGTTAGAAGGTGTCAGGTAAGGAAATGCAAGATACTACACATTCCTGCAGAACAGGGCTGGGCAACTTCACTCCTCAAGGGCCACAAACAGTGAAAGGTTTCAGGATTCAACATTGCACGGGTGTTGGAATCAGCACCTGTGCAGGAAACTACATTACCACCTGTGCAATGCTATGGAAATCCTGAAAACACGAACTGTTTGCGGCCCTTGAGGGCTGAAGTTGCCCACCCCGTTCTAGAAGTCTCTCTAGTTTGAACCGCACTACGCTCCAGCGAAATATACTGATTAAATCTTGTATGATATCGCGGCTCTCTGCAGACAGTGAGTGTACGGAGTGCTGACGTCACTGAGGTTATGCCAAGTCACACATAGGCATTCCCTGCTGAGTGATACCCGTTGTGTAACATGAGATAACCTCAGGAAGTCACTGCTTGTCACACTGCTTATGGGGAATGCAGGTACTGATCTTGCCCATCCTATCCTGGGACTACTTAAGAATTGTTTTTCATTTGGTTTTTTTTTTTACATTTTTTTTGTTCGGTGGAGTGGTATACTTTAAAAAAAATGGATTTTAATTTACAAAAAATGGTGAAGAAGGAATAAATTGGAGAATTTATTTTCAAATAAAATATTTATTGGTGTGGTTATTTGTGTCCTTGCTGACTTGGTTAGTACTGTCAGGTATCTGATTGATGCCTCATCATTACTAACCTTTGGGCTTAATTTCAGCTGGCATTAACTCCAAATACCATTACCTTGTGTGCCAATGCACAAGGGCCAAGGGAGAGCAGAACAAAGTGCCAGGAGTGGCACATCTAGCGAAGGCGCCAGTTCTGGGACAACTGCGGCTTGTTATTTTCAGGCTGGGGATGGCCAATAATACTAAAATGCGCCAATCATGGAACTTCACCCCAGCTATTTATGCTACCCTGGTGTGCTGGTAAAAGGGGTAATAGAAGGGGTTAATGACAGATGATAATTGACATCTGTCATCAAGCTCTGGATTGGTGATTTTTAAGCCTCTATGGGACCTCCCCATTACCAACAAGGGGGGGGGAATAGTTAAAAAACACACACACACAGAAAAATCCTTTATTTGAAATAAAACATGCAGACACCATCTGCTACCCATTAATTAACTCCAAACATACCTTCTGATGGTAAATCCACAATAATGTCCCTCAAAGCTTCTCAGCTCTCCTACATTGCGATGACTGGTTATTAGTGATGGGCAAACCCAAACTATAAAGTTCAAGGTCCATACAGAGCACCTAGTATTCGTGCATGGACCATAAACACACACTTCACTGAGAGGTCCGTGTTACTGTTTGGGTTTGGCTAGGGGGCTGTAAAAATAAGCACAACAGTAAATAAACAGCAGCATTATAGTTTCTGAGTCCCACAAGCTTGTACTTCTGGGCTGCTCATTAACTTTCTGATTATTCACTGCACTGGCTCCAGCAGCCAATCACAGATGCCCAAACTCTGTGACAGAGTTTGTGATTAACTGTTGTGCCCCTTCACCCATTGTGATGGTGTCTGTGTTTCGATACTTGTGGCAACAAACCTGCCGTCATAGAAGTGTAAAAAAAATGATAAAAGCTTTATGTAGCGCTATGCCATATTTTTGATTCTCACAACAGATAAAGCAGACAGCTACGGGCAGCCTTCCCCAGCTACCTGGCTTTACCTTTTGCTAGCATCAAAAATATAAGGGAGTTCATTATTTTTTTAAATTATTTAAATAAATAATTTAAAAAGTGTGGTGTTGCCCCATTTTTGATTGCCAGCCAAGGTAAAACCAGGCAGCTGAGGCTGGATTTCTCAGCGTAGTGAGGCCCATAGTTATTGGGCCCCCAAGGTTGCCCTGGAAATTGGAACATTTGTTAGAATCGCCAATTCCTGGCACTTTACCCAGCTCTTCCTGATGCTGTGGTGCAGTGGCATCAGGGTGATAGAAGGGGTTAACAACAGCTGAGTATTGATAGCTTGTTATTAAGCCGAGATTGATAATTTTAATTTCTATGAGACCCATCAATTATTAATTCTGCGAGTTAACAGCTAAAAAGCACAGACACAGAGAAAAATCCTTTAATTGAAATAAAACAAAAAGACAACCCTCATTTTCTCATTTATTAACCACGCACATAACCTCCAACAGTAATCCAGCGAAGCACATGATCCTGGCACTTCTATATCCAGAGACTGCTGCAATGGAACAAGCATCCTATCGCTGTAATCTCTGCAATTACACATGAAATGGTGACATCACTCAATGAGTCATAGAGCGCTCCCCGTGGCAGTGAGAGAACACAGGTGATCCTGCCTGATTTTGGGACATGGAGGCACAGCAGTCCGGCAATCTGGCAGCAGGTTCAACTGACTTCACTGCACTAGTTTCCCACACAGTAAACTCAGTTAAACCTGCTGCTGGATTGCTAGACTGTTGTACCACCATGTTCCACAATCCGGCAATCTGGCAGCAGGGTCACTTGTCACATTGAAGTGACTGCTGATAGCAAGCAACAATTACACTGACTGCACCAAGAGCCGCGGCTCTGAGAGCGGTGACATCAGAAAGTTAATCTGAGGTCACAGCTGGTGCAGATTCCACGGTACATCAATTGTGACCTTGTGGCTCACACAGCCAGCTATCAGTGGGAAAGAGCTACTTGTTGTAAGTGGACACTGAAGACTCAGCTGCAACAGTAATCCACAACACAATGTCCAGTGAAGCTTCTCAGACCTGCTACATTGTGGTGAGCGGAGACATTAAGCCATCGTCCCACTTTGGCATTGGCATCACCTGGCACAGCCGCCCGCTCTGCAGACAGGAGCATGCAGCTCCATAGAAATACATGCAGCTGCACGCTCCTATAAGGAGAGCGGGTGGCCATACCGAGTGATGCCTATGCGTTGTACCATAGCCTAATGTGTTCGCTCACCACAATGTAGCAGATCTGAGAAGTTTCGCTGGAAATCGTCTTGTGGATTACCATTGAAGCTGGATATGTTTGAGGTTCATAAATGGATAAAAGAGGGTATTTGTATGTTTTATTTCAAATAAAGGATTTTTCTCTGTGTGTTTTTTTAACTGTTTTCTTATAAGAATGGTAATGTCAAATTGAGGCCTGAACATTTCTAATCCAGGGTTTAATGACAGCTGTCATTTCTCAGCTGTCAATAATCCCTTCTGTTACCCCAATAGCCACCACACCAAGGCATTGGGAAGAGTCTTGTAAAGTGCCCAGAATTGGTGCTTCTAATGAATGTGTCAAATCTGGGGTGACTACGGGCTGCTGTACTTATCCCGGGGGGAAAATGACTGTGTGCCTACACAGGGTGAGAATACCAACCCCTAGCCATGTGCTTTATCTTGGCTGGTATGAATATTGTGGGGGACTAAACACCAATTTTTTCAATTGTTTATTTATTTTTACAGTGGACTCCGGGACCCAGTCAGCTAATGTTTACAGCAACCAATCACAGAATAGAGGGTGTGGCAAAGTCTGACTTCAACCAATCATGGGGGGGAGAAGCAGAGAATATGTATGAGGTTAATGAGCGGGTCCAGAAGCACAGTGACATCAGTGCTGAAGCTTGGTAAGTATAATAGTCTAGGAAGCTAATGGCTGTGTCAAAACAGTGATACTATACTATAAAACATTTTGAACTGTTTTGGCAGCTTTTGGACCCTCCTGAGTGTTTTCTGTTTTCTGTGCTTTTGATTTTATCTTCGATTGAAGTCAATTGGGTTTGTCAAACTGTTTTCCGAACTGTTCAGAGAACTTCTGGAAGCTCAGTGAATCAAACTGAACCGAACCTTAAAAGGCTCGTTCATCTCTATATGCATTCATTTCATGCAAACGATCAATATAATAAATATGTTATATTAATATACATAACTGTGTTTCTCTGTTCAGTAGGTACGTTAGTAATTTGTCCTTGAGGTAACGGTATGCTTTATTCTTTATGTCGCTTTTTTAGGCCATCTGTTCACTCATTCATAGTCGTAATAGCCAGAACTTTCTCATCTTTATGTAACTTCACTGTATGATATCTGGCTTTTTTTTTGTATGTAAGGCTGCCTTCACATTTGCGTATGGGAAAGCAGCGTATGCTGCGTTCCCATACGCAGTCAAACGCATGCGCACTGCGTTCCTATGTTTAACATAGGAACGCATAGTGCCTGCGTTTGCTGCGTTCGGGTGCGGATGCGGACGATATCTGCTCCCTCCAGGGTCTCCCGTCCGCACCCGGGATGCAGCATGTTGCATTTTTTGTGCTCTTGGGGACCTTGGAAAATCAGCAAGTGTCCCCAAGCGCACAAAAAATGCATTGGTGTCAATGGGTCTGCAGTGTTCTGCGCTTGACAGCGCAGGAGAACGCTGTGGACCCATTGAAATCTCTCCCGGTGGCCGCCGGTGATGTCACAGGAGATCATCGACGGCCACCGGGAGATCAGCTCAGCCTCTGATGATCTCCTCCTCCCCACCGCCGGTAATCTCCTAGCGGTGTTGGCGAGGTTAAACAGATGATCTGACAGCTGTTTGAATCTTCCCGCGCCGACATCTCCTCTCGGTGTCGGCGCAGGAGATTCAAACAGCTGTCACATCAGCTGTTTAACCCTGCTGACACGTCCCGGAGCTTACCGGCGGCGGGGAGGAGGAGATCTCCGGCGCTGATCTCCGCCTCTGGCCCGGACACCTCCGATTGGCTGCCCGGGCTGCACAGTGATGTGTCCGCAGGCAGACATTCTTCGCTGCGGACACATCAAAATGACACCGCTTTTGACTGCGTTTGTGTCTGCATGCCATCAGCATGCGGGCACAAACGCTAATGTGAAGGCAGCCTTAGGCCATGTTCATACGTTGCATAAATACTGTTTTTTTTTTATTTTCTGCAGGTGTCCTCCCTAAACTACACTATATTAATTTTCTCTGGTTATTCAATTATTACACCATTTTTATACCTTTTCCACCTTATTTGACGCATTTTGGTGCAGATGTGAATTTGTGCTCTTAATGTGCTTTTTATAGTTCAAAAAAGCTTTGATTCTACACTTAAAAAAGTAACTGCAGTTTTTCCCATGCATTTTTTTAGGTTTACATAGAAACCTCTAGAGAAAGGTAAGCACCAAAACCACAATTGTTCAGCAGCATCTTTAGAGGCATAGTGGCTACAATAGTCATAAAATAATATCCATTTAGCTTGGAACACAGTAGAATCTCTGTGCAAAAAAAGCAGCAGAAAAAAATGACATATTTGAGTTTTATGGGAACAAAATAATCTGACATTTTCTTCTCCTCTAAAGAACAGTTAGGCTAGGGTCACACATGGCCAACAGTTTTTTCCCTTGTTTTCAATAACTGATCTGTTTTTTTTGGGGTGCTTTTTGACCCTCCTGTGCAGCTCTGTGTTTTTGGGACTTTGCCATTTTTTACATAAACAATGCTCTAAAAAACGGATCCGTTTTTTTGTGCCATAAACAATGCTCTAAAAAATGGCCCCATGTTAAAAAAAACGGGTCTGTTTTTTTACTGCACCCAATAATGTTGCTTGCAACGCTTTTTGGGTCCTGTAACAAAACTGACACCATTGCAGTCACACTTGAGTGTAGCATCAGTTTTTGGCATCAGGTTTTGGACTTAGAAAAAAAAGTGTACAAAGTGATGCAAAAACCTGATCCAAGGCTCAAGTGTGACCCTGGCCTTATATAGAAATAGAAATACACTGATAGGTACCGATGTACCTCTATTTACCTGTATAATCTGCTTCTGGGTTCTCTGCCTGCACTACAGGTCAAGATTACCAAATTACCAAATTCTCCTATCTCTCTCAGTGTGGGCTGTGGCTCATTATTAGACCTATTGTTTATGAATGGGATGTTGTGAGTTTAAGTCACTGGGGAGAGGAGAATTGTTAATTTTATTTATGTTCATTCAGTGAGATGCCAGCCCTGCGCCCCGAGTAGGAGCTACGAAGCCGGTGAAAAGTTGAGAGGAAGTCAGGACAAATGCTCTGTCTCCCAGAACAGTAAGACTGAGCCCTCAAATCGGGACAGTCCTACCGAATCTGGGAGAGTTGGAAGCTATGATTTAGGGTGTATTTACATAAGCCAATTTCAGACTATTAAATGGTTGCCAACCGGCTATATAATTAGTCAGTAGTAGATATGAGTGGACCCATGGAAGTTCTGTTCTGGACCCAAAATTAGAATTGGAATTTACTAATTAAGCAGTTTGGCTGTTCACCCACATACAGCCAGCCATTCGATAATTCTGATTTTACCCCTAGTGTGATCCACTCAAACACTGCAAGCGACTCGCACTAGGCAGAGCACCAATGCTTGCTCCGGTGGTTTGCATAAATAAACCACCCAAAGATTTATGGAGACAGAATAATCACTAATAGGCCTTGTTCACACATACAAATCCGTTTTTTAAGCCCTTAGAAAAACTGATCCATTTTTCTAAGGGTGCCAATAGTGTCCCCTGAGGTCCTGGCCGTTTTTGGCAAATTTTTGGACTTAGGCTAGGGTCACACTTGCAGATTTCACTTTGAGTTTTGGAGACCTGCGTTTTCAAAAAACGCATGCAAAAATGCACCCATAGGCCCCCATGCAAAAAACACATGCCCCAATAGCAAAAACGCATGTCAGAATGGACCATGCATTTTTGGGTGTGTTTTTGGCTCAGCAGCAAAAAATACTGCATGATGCAGTATTTTTTGAAAAACGCACCCAAAAACGCAGCATGCAGTATTTTTTGGTGCTTTTTCAAAAACGCATGCGTTTTTTTAACATGGGGCCCTATGGAAAACGCATGCATTTTTATATGGCACAAAATGGTACATGCGTTTTTTGCATGGGTTTTTGCATGTGTTTCAAGGTTCCCTCACACCTATCAGCAAAAACGCAGGTAAAAACGCAGGGTGCCAAAAAGCACCTTAAAAAACGCATGGCAAGTGTGACCCTAGCCTTAGTCATTTTATCATGAAAAACGCATATGTGTTAACGCATGCGTTAACACAGGTGCCTAGATGTGCCATGCGTTAATACATGCGTTTCCCATAGGGCCCCATGTTAAAAAACGCAGGCGTTTTTTAAAAGCACCCCAAAAACGCAGCTACGGTGTTTTTGAGCTGCTGCATGCTTTTTAAAAAAACGTACACACATGTGTTAACGCATATGCGTTTTTGGACTTTGAAAAAAAAGTCCAAAATGTTCCCAAAAACAGATTTAAGGCAAAAACGGATGGTATGTGTGAAGAAGGCCATAGATGGTTGTAGTATCACAGTATCATTTATCTTTCAGCTTTTTGTACAAATTGATGGGCACTTCTGTCCATACAATAGTGGGCAATAGAGAAGCATGTGATCAGATCAGTCCACCAACCTCCTCCAATTGTAAAACACCTCACATGTTCACATGTCCAGTTTGTGGACAGAAGAACTGACACACACACACACAATCAATTAGAGATAATGAGATTGTAAGGAAAAAAAATACAATTTCTTTCCAATATATACCGGTAAATGTTGGTACATAAGTGTATATATGGTCAACAGGATGCATTTTTTATGCACTTAAGATTGCAAACACCAGAAACACCAGACCTCTGAAAGTGTTTTCTTTCTCTCTTCTTCCTTGAGATTAAACATGGAATTCCTTTTACCTATTGCACTTTAAACAACAATTGACTGTATCTAATTAGAGGTGATAAGAAAGAAGTGGCCCAGGGCACTTTTGACATTTTCCGGATAAAGTTCAGAGATAACTGACCTAAAATGACAAGTGTCTGTTTTCAAGTCTTTGCTAATAGCTATGTCCACTTATCAGCAGGTTTAAGTCAAATGCCATCAGAGGTGAACAGAACAATGTCAAAAGTCAATCATGTGGATGGACAAATTGATAAAACGTAGTATCCTGGATGTACGGCTTGGGATATTATTGGGTCTGCACAGTAATATAATGATCCTTCCATGAATATTTACTGAACAAATGATCTGGCTATAGTCAGATATGAGTTAGGAGGAAATATTAATACATTTAGGCCTCTTGCACACTAGTTGCGGTGCTGCGGAGGAAATTGCGGCTGTCAGTGCGGAGTCTATTGCGGACACTATTGCAGTCTATTGCGGACACTATTGCAGATTGCATTGCCATTCATTCTAATTGGGATGCGGCAGTGCGGCGTCCGCACTGAAAATGGACATGCTGCGGACAGAACTCCGCACCGCAGCATGTCCCAATGCCGGCCGCAATGGCACACTGTGCCATTGGGCCAGCATTGCCTGGTCTCATTGCGGAGACCGCATGCGGCAGCCGCATGCGGACTCCGCAATGCCGCGCCGCCAGTGTGGAGCCGGCCTTATGGGACTCTGTGCCGGCATCAGTAATAAGTTACCAGTATGGCAACCAAACTGACATAAGATTACTGTAAATATAAATAAATAATTATAAAAATGGGTATGCTCTTCGCAGTATTTTTAATTGATCGCCCAGGTAACTCAGATAGCTGGGGGCTGAAATTCTCAGAAAAGTGAGGCCCAAGCGTTGTGGGCCCCACACGCTAAAAATTACAGCACCTCCATGAGAGCGGGTTACTTCGCTCTTCCAGTTGACCTTGTGCCGGTGGTCGACTGGGTAATAAGGGGTTAATGTCAACTGAGAATTAGCTAGCTGATACAAAGCTCTAGATTGATAATGTCAGGCTTATGTTATCAATCTATAACTAAGTAGGAAAAACACACAACATAGAGAAAAATCATTTATTTGGAATAAAACACACAGACATCCCTGATTACCCTCTTTATTACCACGAAACATACCCTCTGATGGTAATCTACAGCCAGCATGAGTTGTCCCGTGATGAACCATCTTGGGTCTGCTACATCTCGATGAGCTAAGATTCCGGAGATGTGTCTGACCACTGGGAGTAGCGCTCAGACACTGTCTGACAGCTATCTGAGCTTAGTGTTGCCGTCAGACATTTCAACTGAGGGCAGAGCATGCATGGCTCTGCAGAGCCCTCAGATGAACTCTCTCACAGCACCGCGATCACAGGCATAGCCATGTGTCATTGTGAGCCTGCTGTCACAGATGAATGGACATGTGTCTACTCACAGGGATGTAGCAGCGGTGCGAATCTTCGAGGGTCCTCGCTGTGGATTATAGTCAGAGGTTGTGTTTGGGCTTAATAATTGGGTGACAGTGAGTTCTCTGTGTGTTTTATTTACGATAAAGGAATTTTCTCCTTGTGTTTTATTTCTAATAAATAATTTTTTCTGTGTCTGTGCTTTTTAACTATTTATTTTATTATTATTATTCATTTATATAGCGCCATTAGGTTCCATGGTGCTTTACATGAGGATAAGGGAGACAAGAACAAGTACACTAAATCTAGGCGATCAGGACGTACAGGTACAGGAGGGGCAGGGACCCTGTCCACGAGGGCTCACAGTCTACGAGATAGTCAGTGAATTGGTAATGGGGGTATCATAGACGCCTCAAGATTACCAATACAGGAGTTGATGACAACTGACCATACTCCTCTGTCATTAACCCCTTCCATTTGCCTGACTGCCACTGCGCCAGGGTAGCAGGAAGAGCATTGGTGAAGCACCAGGATGGGCACATCTTATGGAGGAGCCAGTTCCGGAGTGGCTGCAGCCTGCTATTTGTAGGGTGGTGAGGGCCCATGAAAGATGGCCCTTCCCACCCTGAAATTACCAGACCACAATTGTCAGCTTTTCCTTGGCTGCTGGTTGAAAATGTGGGGGACACTATGTGTTTTTTTCAAATTAGCATTGCACAGGTGGTAATTAAATCACCTGCAGAGGTGATGATTCCAACACCTTGTGTAATGCTACAGAAACATTGAAAAGATGCACTGTTTGAAGCCTTTGAGGACTGGAGTTGCCCAGGCTTACAGGAGTGTGTGTAGTGTCTTGCATTTTGATACCTCACACCTTCAGGCCTGCGGCTTGCTCGACAGCATCTGTAAGGGCAATATCAAAGCACCTCTTAGGGCCCTTTCACATCAGCGTTTTTTTAAATTTGCGGCAGATGCGGTGAAAAAACCGCATCTGCCGCAACTGCCGCATAACGGTTCCACTTGCGGCACGGTTGCGGTTTTTTCCATAGGAAGTATAGGGGGACTTGCGGCAGATGCGGCAAGTGCGGTATTGCACTTGCGGCAGGTGCGGCAGAGAAAAAAACCGCGGCTTACTGCGGTTTTTTTCTCTGCCGCACCTGCCGCAAGTGCAATACCGCACTTGCCGCATCTGCCGCAAGTCCCCCTATACTTCCTATGGAAAAAAAACGCAACCGTGCCGCAAGTGGAACCGTTATGCGGCAGTTGCGGCAGATGCGGTTTTTTCACCGCATCTGCCGCAAATTTAAAAAAACGCTGATGTGAAAGGGCCCTTAGTTTGCAGAAACAGTCCAACACACAAGGAGTGAAGTTAAAAAGCTTTACTGTAGCAACATTTAAAAAAAGGTTATGTTGGTACATGATGCAATTTTTCATATTTATAATACAAAAACACTAATGATTTTAAAATACACTTAGCACAGAATATAATAGGTCTAAAAGACACACATATATAAATATACACAATATATAAGTCCCACAAGGATCAGTAGACTCAATTAAAATGAGGTACAGACCATGAAGATAATGAGGCAAAATTCATTAAGGGCATAGTCCATTAAGAGTTATGTACTTTTTGCATTGGTTGCTGACTGCAGTACTGGATCCCCATCTTTAGTATATTATTGACCTTTATCTGTGTCCAGTACCATGGGATTGGTTAAAGAGGATCTGTCACCTCCCTCCTGCATGGCAATCTAAATGCGGCACTGAATGCAGCATGTCTGCTGTATTCATGGAAGGGGTCCCCCATGTGTCTGTGTGCCCTGAGATATAGGTTTTGTAAAACTTACAGTTAGAAGCCATGGAGGTAGTCACTGTGGCTGGAGTGAGCTTGATTGACTGTGTCCATTCCCTCCCCTCTGCCTCTCTGTGTGCTGCCTCCTGCTGTGTTGTTTATGTTTTGCCAGGGCAGGAATCTGGAGCTGACTTCAGGACAAATGATTTGCATGCTGTGAGTGACAGAGAGGAGGAGAGGAGGAGGGCAGAGCCAGCACAGCAGAAGCAGCACAGAGAGGCAGTGGGAGATGGAATGACCACCGTCAATCAAGCTCCCTCCAGCCACAGTGACTGCCTCCTTTCCTTCTAACTTTAAGATTTACAAAGGCTATATCTCGGTTCACACAGCACACAGACACATGGGGGACCCCTTCCTTGAATGCAGCAGACATGCTGCATTCAGGGCTGCATTTAGATTGCCATGCAGCAGGGGGGTGACAGGTCCTCTTTAAGAGATGTTCCAGGTATGTGCTGCCTTTACATGGTTCTGCTTTTAATGTATTTAAGAGGCTGCTTGGCACAATGTAAATAAAAAATTAGAGTAGGACCACCCTATCGAAACTTGCCATGACATTGGCGGGGTGGCTCTAAGAATTGATCAATTACGTGTTAAAAATCCAATTTTATATTACAGTACAGTCAGGAATTAATGTGTGCCTTTGCACTTATTGTATTGCATGCTTACCTCAGGCAGTGCTTGATCCCCCCTCTTTGATAATAATAATAATAATCTCATTTATATAGTGCCAACATATTCTGCAGCACTTCACAATTCAGAGGTTCATATTCAAACAGTCATAAGTAACAGTTATCAGAAAATACATTCATTAAAGCAAAATAATGACAGCCCTGCTCATATGTGGCCATGTAGAGAGATAAGAGAAGGGGGCCAAGGACCGATCCCTGAGGGACTCCAATAGTGAAAGGAAGAGGAGAAGAAGTGGAGCCAAGAAATGATACACTGAAAGAATGGTTAGAGAGATAGGAAGAGAACCAGGAGACAGCGGCGTCCTTTATGACGATGGAGTGCAGCATAGCGAGTAGGAGATGGTGGTCAACAGTGTCAAAAGCTGCAGAGAGATCAAGAAGAATAAGCAGAGAGTGATCACCATTACGCTTTGCTGTCAGAAAGTCATTGGTCACTTTGGTGATGGCAGTTTCTGTAGAGTGAAGGGGGCGGAAAACAGACTGGAACGGATCTAGAAGAGAGTGAGTGGAAAGGTAATGGGTAAGGCGGGAGTAGACCAGGCTCTCCAAGAGTTTACAGATGAAGGGGAGATTGAAGACGGATCTGTAGTTATTTCTGCAGGATGGGTCAAGAGAAGTTTTCTTTAATAATGGAGTAATGATAGAGTGTTTGAAGTAGGATAGAAAGATGCCAGAAGAAAGAGAAAGATTGAAGATCTTGGTTAGGTGAGTGGTGACCACCATAGAGAGAGACTGGAGTCTGTCTTTAGTCTATTAAGGGCACAGTCATTTGTGGTGTAGCCCGAAAGCTGCAGTTCTGATAATCCAGCAGGGAAAGCACAACTGGTGCAAAACTTGGGAAGGAGAAATATAAAATTAACAAAAAACAGGCCTCGCTCTTCTCAGAACTCCAACAATCCTTATCTGGCCAAAAGGCCTTTTTTAGATAGTCATCTTTATTCCAAGTAAAAAGCTGTACCAGCTGTTTGAACACTGCCTGAAATGGATGTGGCCATTCCACACTGTAGTCTGCTATCAGATGGTCTCAGGGAGTCGTAGGGGCTAATCTTTCAGGGGCATTCTCCCTCACCACTTGCCCCCCAGCACACCCCATCATGGTGACTGCTAGAGAAGAGGATGGAGGCATTAGTGGACAGCAATTTCCTATATGGGAGGACCTCAGGCAACCCGGAAAGGCACTTTAGGATCTCTGGTCCCTTTGGGTTTCTCTAGAGCTGGCTGCTAACAAGATCAGGCCTGGCCTGCTGTCAATGCGCCGTCCTCCTGATGTTGGCCTCCTGCTGCTAGTCTTGGCATTCCTCTGTAGTGGAGACCTGACTTACACCTACTGCAAACCACCCCTTTTTGCCTTTCACCTTCATGAAGGTGACCACCTTTCCAACATAGAGGGTGTGGAGTCATGAAGCAGATGGTCATGCAGCAGGGTGGGCTGGTTTACATAGCACCTTTCATCAGTCCCATCTTTGGCTAGGGATCCAAACCCATCCTTCTGGAAGAAGGTCTACATCCGACTCTGGGTACATTGATCCTGAAAGGTGTTACACTTAGGACCCTGCAATAATCCTCGGGCAATGCCACCAGAGAGCCTAATTTATTCCAGAAATTACAAATGCCAGGGTGGTTCATGCCTATAAGGATACTTGCTGAGTGGAGGTAAGGGTCACCACATGGCATTCTCCCAGTCAAAGGCTTCTGGCAGGGGTGCTACACAAGGCAAGGAAACAGGTACTTCTGCCACTGCTACCTCCTATTCATCCTCTATGTCATCCTCTGCCTTGATTTGCCAATACACCGGCTGCAGCATAATCTGCAGGTATAATAAGGCCATTCATGATGCCTCTGACCAGTGTAGGCCGACTTCCGGCTGGCATACGGAACAAGTGACCTCCTGACTCTGAGCCGCATTCCGGTGAGACCTCTTCAGGTATGTGAATGGCACTGGATTCTGACCTTGCTGCATATCAGGCCTGATGCAGGGGGTGCGGTCGTACTTCAGCTTACATATACAGATGTTGACATGTCCTCTGCGGTTCTGGTGAAGAACCCTTGGCCCCTGGGCTGGTGAGGAAGATCATGTCCTCCAGACCAGGCATCTCTTGGCATGAATCCATCACGTCTCCAAAGTGCAGACTGCAGGCACATGGTAGAACAGTGTTGCTGCGTTATACAGCAATCCAATCCCAAAATAGTGTCGACCTCCATGGTGATGTGTCTTTCTTTTGCCCAGGGGCTACCACTTCCAGCATTAGAACCAATTGTTTACATGATATTATTGTTTGCAGAATCTTGTTGCCTAGTGTCACGTCACCATCGATGGCTGGTGTTCCTGCTTCGGCCGCTGGGAGGCGCCGGATTACTTCGGCTGATGGTGCCGGTGATAGGAGGGCCATGTCTTAATATGGATCAGCTCCTTCGACATCTGCCTCTGTCACTGAACGCCGCCGTGTTTCTCCTGTGGTTGATGTTGGTTGTAGAAGAGCGGGTCCTGCAGAGGTGTCTGATAGGCACAGCCTTCATTCTTCTGTCAGAAGTGGGGTGGTTGGTGCCAGTCGTGCATCACCATCTGGCCTGGTTATAGGGGTGGTCCAGATGAGATCATCAGGCTTGAGCTCCAGCCTATGGGAGGTAACTGAGCCCTTCAAATATCTTGGAGCCTGTCTTGCAGGCCGCCAGATATAGTCTTGGTTCCCCAGTGATATAGTGTGTGTTTAGTTTTGACTCTGACCTTTGCCTGGACACACATTGCGTGTATTAATTATTAAAGCCTGACATATTTAGTGGAGAAATAAGAAAAATAAAATAGTTTTTTCATCACCAAATCATCTGGAATGTTCAATTAAGCTAGTGAGCAATGCATAGACAGGTCCAAGATTGATGGTATAATAACACACTTGTGCACATGCCAAAAAACTGTATTCTAAATCTATTGAATGAAATTAAACAAAGGGAGTGTGCATTGTCAAAAAGCGATATCCATAGTATGGTGCTTCATTACGGTTAACAGATCTATATGACCATGTATGTTACGCATATAATGGTCATATGCTATTTTTATCTAAATTGCTAGCAAATAAGTATAGAAGAGGAGGCCTCACACGCTGCTGACCCTCTGCAATAAGAAAGGTTTGCTTTCTAAACAAAAAAAAATAATGAAAAAATTAAAATATTTAAAAAAATTAAAAGCTCTCAAAAAGAGGTGCTTAAAGAAGATTTTAAAGTTCCTATACTTCACAGATTTTGCTACTTCAGACACTTCCAAAAATTCACAGCCTGCAGGTGTCCCAACACCTGCAAACTCAAGAAAGCTTAAAAGGTTTCTTTAAATGTTCCATTAAATTATACAAGTTGAAAGAAACCAGTAGACTCGATGACTGTGAACAACATCTAACCTTAGGTTAGGGGTGTTCTCATCCACCAGGTCTTCTGATGAGCTTTTTGACCCCAAACCTAAAAGGAAAGTTTTAAGGCCATTTTAATATTTCATATGTTTACCCTGAATAAAGCCGGATTCTGCCATTTTTTAGTAAATTGCTTAGGCAATCATGAATGTTCGTATGTTCGTGCCAAAGTTTAAATTGGCAAACATGTTTCGTGAAAGTTTGCTCATCTCTATACATGATTGAAGACTTTCACAAACGATGATACACCCTTTGTGACATGGATCAAAGTAAGCACATCAACCTCATCTGATCTTAAAATACTAATAATGTAAGCAGATTGTAAGCAGGTAACAAATTTGGATTTGGTTTTAAAAATAACCTTTTATTTTGTGACACAAGCTTCTAGTGAGGGTTCAACTGGTGTCTTCTTCTATAGCTGTTATTGATAGGCGAGCTACAATATAAATGTACTTAATAATGTGGTTATATTATTATTTTCTTTTCTACAAAAATTCTGTTATTTTCTTTTGAATTAATATCATTTTATAGCAGCATTTTATTATTCACATTGATTTTCTCAGGTTATTTTTTTCTGTGACCGCATGAAAGAAATACAACTTACTGTCTTGTGGAATTTAAGCTAATAAATAAAATTTACTGCTGCATGATATAGCAACTATGGTAATTTCTGTAAAAGGTTCGTTGTGACCTGAGCACGTGCAAAGAAATAAATATGTTTTATGATAAATGTCTGTATGATTCTCTACCACCTCCCAAAATATGTGTAATACATGTGAGGATTAGTGTATATATCCTAGAAGACTTTTATACCTGTCTTCACATTTGTGATATTTTTCCAGTAAAAATGGAACCTTCCTCTTGGAAACTACAGTGTAAAGTTTGTGGATGTTTAAAATGCAAAAAGCAAGTCTATTATGTAGGTTGATCACATTCAAAACTTTAAGGGAATCTATCAGCAGGTATTTTTAAGTAATCTTAAAGCAGAATAATGTAGGGACTAAGGGCCACGTCACACCAGGTGATGTCGGCGGCGACGGGTGGGAGCACGCATGCTTTTGGTGCCCCACCAGCGTCGCCGTCCCTAGTTTACATGGGGAGACACCTCCGGTGACGCACCGGCGATCTGACAGGCGGCATTGCCTCTGGGGTGTCTGAAATCCCCAGCAGCAATGCAGTACAATGGGAGCCTACTGCTCCCATCGCCTGTCAGAATGCCGTCGGCCGTTTACATGGGGCGATGTGTACACAAAGCCCCAGAGTGGCCGCCCGGTTTCACAGCGCTACTATTTACATTGGGCGACGCATTGGCGATGTCGGCGGCGATAGGCCACGCCCCAGCGTCCCCTAAAAAATCACCGCCGACGTCGCCAGGTGTGATGTGGCCCTAAGAGTCTGATTTCAATTGTGTCACTTAATAGGCTGTGTTTTGCTGTTTCAATAAAATTAATATTTTATCATCCGGAGGTGTTACATGCCTCCTGGTCAAATCATTTTGTGTAATTCTACCCCCACCACTAATTATCAGCTTTCTGTCAATGTATGGTGTACACCTAAATCTGGCCTTTAGTAATGCGGGTGGGGTGATGAAGTGCTCAGCAGTCTGAGCACTGCTAGTTCTGCAGTGAAACAGGGGTTGTATCAAAATGACAGCATGCAGACACGCGACACATCACTGGAATAGGGGTCTTAGTCCCTACATCATGCTGCTCTCAAATTACATAGCAAAAACCTAGTGACAGATTCTCTGTAAGGGTGCTTTCACATTGCATTTTACAACGGACAGCCACGGATCCGATTTGGCCAATATATATCCCTATGGGCATCGGACCCGATCGGATTTGGCCTTATTGTCATCCGATTTGTGTCAGATCTGATTCTGTCGGATTTTTTAGCTGGGCCCAAAGTTGGAGACTGCTCCGATTTTGAGCACAGCAGACCAAATCAGCCCAAATTGGATCTGACATGATCCGCGACCTTCAACATGGGGCCTATGGAGCATAGGTCCGAGAAAACAGCTAACCGTTACTCGGACCCGATTTTAGTGTACTGAGCATGCCCAGTACACTAAAACCGCTCTGTTCCCCTTTAATTTCACTTCCGCAATGTATATATATACATTGCGGAAGTGAAATTAACTATACAAAGGGTTAAAAAAAACATGCTCACCTTTCCGGCGGTGTCCCGCGCTGTCTTGATCTTGGGGCTTAAAGGACCTGGCATTGCCTGCAACCCGATCAGCTGAGCGGTCATGTGACCGATCAGCTGATTGGGTTGTCACATGACCGCATGGTTTAAATCTCTACTAACCACATACCCCGGGTGGCGTCACGACAAATCCCCTATAAATACCCCTTTTTGGACTGATCCCAGGCCACGGGACTGGGTCACGACTACCGTGATACCTCAGAGACAGCACCGGCCCATTTCCCGAGTACCCCGTAGCCTGGGGGTGCATCAGTTTTCTGGCGTCACGAACAGGATACCGTGCCCGTTAAACCCAGGTACTGTGTGACGTGAAAATACGTTTTTAAGACTGTACAAAAGACTTTGCAAAAATGTTTCCCATAATGGCGGCCCAAAAAGACTGATGCCATGTGCATGGCGTGGGGCGTGCCAGTGCCCCTCATCGTGGGTCGAGCCAGCCAGGAGCGGGAAAAGAAATCCCCGTCCCTGCCATCCTTTGCTCTGGGGGAGCGCAATGCCAATCAACCTGATGTAGCCCCACCTGGGGACGGGTCGGCCGATGACGCAGCAAGAATCGGCGATGCCCCAGGAATGGAGGAACAGAATGCACCATGAGGAGTATAGCGGCCATCTTATGTAGACATCTGGACGGACGTGCAGAGATGGATACAAGGAGGGGGATACTGAGGCTGATCCCGACAGGCCCACGGCAGCGAGAGTCAGTGTAGGAACCCGGGCGAGGAGAAGAGCGAGTCCCCAGAGGAGGAAGCAGCACCAGGACGGGTGGTCGCGGAGCAGATTCCCGGCCTGCAGGGGCGTGCGCAGGGCCGATGAAGTTGGACGATCTACTGGGGGCCTTGGAAGAAAGTTGTTCAGGCCTGCCGGAGCCATTGGAGTGTTGTCTGGTTCTGCCTCTAACTCCTCCCCTCCATAGAATGTTGTCTGGGTATGCCTCTGGCTACTCTCCTTCATAAAATGTTGTCTGGTGGTTCTCCTTGTAGCTTCCCCCTCCATAGAATGTTGTCTGGTTCTGCCTCTAGCTCCCCCTTTTCCATAGAATGTTGTCTGGTGTTTCTGCCTTTATCTGCTCCCCTCTATAGAATGTTGTCTTGTTCCGCCTCTAGCTCCTCTCCCTCCATAGAGTGTTGTCTGGTTCTGCATATAACTCCTTCCCCTCCAAAGAATGTTGTCTGGTTCTGTGAGGTGGGCTATGAAGTGGGCATGACTAATATGAGTGGGTGGGACTATGTGGAGTGGGTGTGGATAATGCCTCATACACACACATACACTCAGATTTTTTATATATAGATATCTGGAGAAAAACCATTCATAAATAAGGTGTACCCACTGGAAAGTGTCTGATGCAGATATATGTTCATTCTCAGTCAGATCTGTCTTCACACTGAATACAGCCACATAACCATATAAAAGAGGGGGTGGGGCCCACACAGTGTGGGAGCTCCTGACTGCAGCTCATGAGGTGACCATGTATCAGATTACCTCAGCCTAAAGCACAGTGCAGAGCAATGTCAGAATGTCAAGATTAGTGCAAACTCTGCCCTTTCCTTGGCAGAAGCTTCTCTAATCTGTCATCTGGCTCCTTCTCTGCTGGTTCCCCACACAGCTCAGGATCTCTCTTCTCCCTCCTCTACTGCCACATTGCACTGCTCCCTATCAGCTGCTGGCCATGTCCACACAGCCCTAAAATGCAGTCTTTAATAGAGCACAGAAAAATGTGAGAAAATAATTCACATGCCACAAAAAATCATTATCTTAGCAGATATGTGTCCCTTCATTAACAACCAGTGCAATATATGAAATTACATTTACACTTTAAGTTAAGTATAATTGAAAAATTGAACGAATTATGAATGCATTAATTCAATTTTTACCTTTAGTATTTTAACATTTTAACATTGATTTTTTCACTAAAAGTGAAAAAGAAAGCCCTGAGATATCTAGAACATTCTTGAGCTTTACTTTACATGATTCAGTAGAGGACCTGTGATGTAGACTTAAGGCCGTGTCATACATAACGAGATTGCTAACGAGATCGCTGTAACGTCACAGATTTTGTGACGCAACAGCGATCCCGTTAATGATGTTGTTCTGTGTGACACGCACCAACGATCTGGCCCCTGCTGTGAGATCGTTGATCGTTACATACTGCTCTGGGTCATTTCTATGTTGCTCCCGCTTCGAGCGCTACGTCGTTGTGTTTGACAGGAACAATGACCAACGATCTCAATGCTACACTATGAAGTGACAATTCCCAATGACCTCGGTATAATTCTGGATCGCTAGTGCGTCGTTTTTCACATCGCTGGTGAGATACCTGTTTGACATCTTACCAGCGATGTGAAAAATGATGCATCAGCGATCTCTGCACATCGCTATGGAGATCGATGGTACGTCGTTATGTGTGACTGGGCCTTAATCCTCTGTATTTGTTGCTTATCACCACTTTTTATCACACAATAGTCCTTTTTTGTAGGATTAGGATCAGTGCTAAATGCAATTCAAAAGTCAAATTAAAGGTACCGTCACACGGCGCAATCTCGACTGGCGATATGTGGCGATCTAACGTGCGTGCTCACGTTTTTCGTGGTCGCCTCAGATCGCCGATGGCGGCATCATACGCTGCAATTTCGCCCTGAAGCTAAGGCGATGTGTCGCTCCGGAAATTGCCTCACCTACAGCAGAACCAATCTTGCCTAATTCCATCGCCGCTTCACACACCACAATCTCAAAGGCAATGTGGGCGTACATGTTCAGGAGATAAGTGTGCCACAGTGGTGTGCACTGCGCCCCATACACGCTCATTGGACAACACAGCAGTGTTATGATTGGTCAGCCTGCTCTGGAAGACTGGCTAATATGTGGTGCCCATGTGACTAGGCGCCACAGGGTAGTATTACACCTTAAAAATAATGTGTTAACCCTGTAAAGTCATCAGTTCATGGTTCACTTTATGGAGTCTGTTTTTACACCCACCTAGGACCACACCACTTAGAATAGGGGGGAAGGGCGCGGTAATTTAGTGGGTCCCAGAAGGGGTGGGGGTGGAGCCTAGGATAGAGTAGTGGGAGGGAAAGTGACAGTTAGTTAATTAGTGCTGGGAAGGCAGTCAGTGACGACTAGCCTGACAGCGACGCTGCAGAGAGGAACCCCAAACTTCACGGGGGAAACCAGGACAGAGGGCAATGGGCCAGGACTGTTTGGAGCCGGCTGGTCGCATTGAGGAAGCATCGGCAGTGCGGGTAGCCAAAGTAGCCAGACGTTCATCCCTGGCTATAGACCGACGAGCTGCAGGCCCACTCTAAACGGGTTGCCGTACGCACCACAAGGTACCTCACCCCTCAGGACCATAATAGATCCAAGACTGCTGGAGAAAACGGCCCGAATACTGGACGGAAATTGAGCAACCCTGTTATTCTAGGAAAGGATAACTGTGCCTCACCGAAGGAGAACAGGGGACTGGCGGGAGAGCTCTGCGAGGGTGGAGAGTAAGAAAGACAAGTTTATCCCAGAAAGCCATAGAAGGAAGGACATCTAAAGACTCCATAACAGGGAATCTGGAGCTGGTGACCGACCCCCGGTAAACCGGATTGTACCGTATACCATCACCATCTGCCGGTACTCATTAAAGTGGAGTAACGTTGAATTGGACTCCATCATCCTTTTGCAGTGCCCGGAGGGCTCAGCATCATCAGCAGCCCAGCAGAGGGGTAAGAACTGCGGCACCAACTCCTACTACTACTCCCCTCATTCACCTCATCCATCACCACTGCCCTGAGGTAATAGCTCCACCTGTAGGGAGCTGCACCCCACTCAGCTGCACCCACCATCACCTCAGCGGGCGGCTTGCAGCGCCGGTACCGTATTACCGGGAACTACAGGTGGTGTCACGATCCCCTGTAAATACCCCCTTCTCCCCCATCATCAACATCTCCTCAAATGATCACCAGGGCACGGCACCGGGATCCCGTCCACCCTTGACTCCCTATTCAGCAGACCCGGTGACCGAGTACCCTCTAGCCCTGGCCGCATCAAATACATGGCACCATTGTCTATCGGAGTTTGCACTGAGTTTGTGGACGGTTGTGTAGCTGAAAATGTGTGTGGTGCTGAACGGACAGCTCTTCAAATATAGCGCAATGTCAACTGACATCCAATGGGAACACAGTAGCCCACACCAATCATCTCAGACGAAGCACGACCTACGGGAAATCATAGACAACGCTCTTTCCATCACTATCGCCCTGTCAGACGCCACAACACGGAAATATCGCTTTAACGATTGCGCCTGATTACTGAGCACTGTTCAGGAATCAAGCGACGGCCGAAGGTCGATTTATAGCCACGAAAACGCCCAATCACACGCCGCAACTGTGAGGCAATTTCACAGCGATTGCTCCGGGGCGACATATCACCTTTCAGATTTCCAGGCGAGATTGCGGCGTGTGACGATACCTTTAGAAGAATGAAAACTTCCTGGAATAGATGTCCTTCTGGTAGTTTCCCTTTCCAAAGCTTTAACTTCAGGTGATTTGTCATCTTATTATGCTTTTTTCATGCTTATTTTTGAATTTCATATAAATAAAGAAAAGCTAAATATTTAATAACTTTTCTCTTGGTATCAAATGTTAATGACATAAGTCTTGAGAAATGGCTATTCCTTCCGTACCTCAGGGTGAGGATTCAGTTAGTTTTTCTAACCCTTTATATTAGGCCATGCATAGTGGCTTGTTTGCATTCTGACATGTCCTGCTGCCCCATATTATCTTCCTTAACTTGTGCTCTAAACAAATCTAATACAGTGGTCAAGACAACATTGTTACTATAATGTTGTTTCTAATATATACTTTCCTAAAATTGCCCGTCATCCACTTCTGTCCAGACGTCCTCGAATCACACAATCCACCGCCCCCACACCGGGAGTACACCAATTGCCATATTGGAATACCCAAGTGATGGGTATTCCAATATGGCACCCACTGGTGGTACCAGGCCCTTGCGCAGTACCACCAATGGGACACTGCCGTGACACCGACATCGGGACACCCCACCAGACCCCCTGTCTCTGCTGGTCCCCCACAAGGATCTGTTGCCGGATCCGCCGCCGGACCCCCACCAGGACCCGCCGCTGCATCGCCACCAGACCCCCGCCAGGACCCGCTGCCCGATTGCTGCCAGGACCCGCTGCCGGACCCCTCTAGGACCAGCTGCTGCAGCCGGTGCCTGCCCACACACCTCTGTAAAGTCACAGCCGCCAGGAAAGACCGCGGCTTTCAGCATGTGCTGGAGATGGGGTTCTGGCGCGCTCTGGTGGTGACACTCCCCATCTCCAGCACAGACCGCAAACCATCATCTTTCCTGAAGCTTGTGACTGCACGGAGGTGGGTGGCCAGGCACCGGCGGGACACACACCACACACACACAGACACACTACAGCCATGCATGTACACACACACATACATACATGTACTCACATATATACACACATAGACATGCATACATATTCACAGTATAATGTCCTCACATGCACTTACACATGCATGCACTTACAAACACATGCATACACAGAGACATACACAGAGTATAATACCCCCCCCCATACACACCCTTTTTCGTTTACCATTGATTGATATGAACTTTTCTACAAGGCGCTGCAACGCCAGTACCAGGGATTGAAGTGGGAACTCTGGGTGTACATGTGCTGTATCCACCGCATTAATCCTGGAGGTGCCTGGTTACTTTCCTCTTCACTGCTGATTCAGTATTATATCCCCACACACACATTCACATGCACGCATATACACACATGCAAGCACGCACATACACACAAACACACATACGCAAATGCATACACACAGTATAATGGCCCCACACATGCAGATATACACATGTAGATACACACAGACACACACGCACATACAAACACACATGCACACACAGTATCATGTTCCCACATGCACATACACATGCACACACATACAAACGTGCAAGCACACACATATACAAAAGCACGCATACACACACAGTATAATGTCCCCACACACACATACTCCTACACACACGCAAATGCAAGCACCTGTACACACACGCAATCAAGCATATACAGACATGCAAGCACTTTCACGCCCAGGCATACACACACAGATATGCACATACACATGCATGCACATACAAACATGCATGCACATGGTATCATGTTCCCACACGCACATACACATACACACATGCAAGCATGCACAAACGCACAGTCTAATATCCCCACACACACATACTCATACATGCATGCACATATACACACACAATCATGCACATACACACGCAAGCACAAACATATGCACACACAAGCACATACATGCCTGTGCATACACACATGCATATATGTACATACACATGCAAGCACATATATATACATACACAAAAACATGCATATGCATACGCATACAAACATTATAATATCCCCATGCACACAAACACACACACCCGTGCATAAACACATGCAGATACACACATATTCACAAACATGCATATGCACTCGTATAAACACAGTATAATGTCCACACATACACATGCACGCACACACATTCAAGCATAAACATACAAACACATACACACAGTATAATGTCCCCATACACGCAGATACACAGATGCACATAAACACGCAAGCATGCACATACACACATACGTACGCACATACACAGACACATACATACACACAGTATAATGTTCGCACACACATATATGCACAAACATACACACAAACATGCAGATACACACATACATACAGTCATATGAAAGAGTTTGGACACCCCTCTTAATCTTACTTTTTTTTGTTTAAAATTGTTTTTTGCAATAGCTATTTCAGTGTGATATATGTAATAACTGATGGACACAGTAATATTTTAGGTTTGAAATGAGGTTTATTGTACTAACCAAAAATGTGAAATATGCATTATTTCAAAATCTGACAGGTGCCAAAGTATGGGCACCCTTCTGATTTTTATGATTTGAATACTCCTAACTACTTTTTACTGACTTACTGAAGCACTAAATTGGTTTGGTAACCTCATTGAGCTTTGTACTTCATAGCCCGGAGTATCCAATCATGAGAAAAGCTATTTCAGGTGTCCACTTGCAAGTTGTTCTCCTAGTTGCATCTTCTCAGAGGAGTGGCATCATGGGCTCCTCAAAACAGCTCTCAAATGATCTGAAAAAAAAGATTGTTCAACATAGTTGTTCAGGGGAAGGATACAAAAAGTTGTCTCAGAGATTTAACCTGTCAGTTTCAACTGTGGGGAACATAGTAAGGAAATGGAAGACCACAGGGACAGTTCTTATAAAGGCCAGAAATGGCAGGCCAACAAAAATATCAAAAAGGCAGAGAAGAAGAATGGTGAGAACAGTCAAGAACAATCCACAGACCACCTACAAAGACCTGCAGCATCATCTTGCTGCAGATTGTGTCACTGTGCATCGGTCAACAATACAGCGCACACTGCACAAGGAGAAGCTGTATGGGAGAGTGATGCGAAAGAAGCCGTTTCTGCATGCACGCCACAAATAGAGTCACCTGAGGTATGCAAAAGCACATTTGGACAAGCCAGTTTCATTTCGGAAGAAGGTCCTGTCGACTGATGAAACAAAGATGGAGTTGTTTGGTCATACAACAAGGCGTTATGCATGGCGCCACAAAAACACAGCATTCCAAGAAAAACACTTGCTACCCACTGTCAAATTTGGGGGAGGGTTAGTGATGGGCGAATCCTAAATTACTCGGAATCGCTTGACTCTAGCGAGTCCGAGCCCGGGACTCGCTACTCGTTGCGAGTCTAGCGAGTCCAATGTTAATGAATAGGGAAGCGAGTAATAGCGAGTAGTGTGTGATTTACAAATCACAGATGTGTCTCGGAAGCTTCAGCCTGAAGCAATCCTAGTTTTGCCATTGATTTGCATTGGACTCGTTTACTTTGCAAGTAATCGCTGGGAAACTCGCACAGATAAGAGTCCTGTCTGCTCTGTGTGCTGGCTGCCGCAGCTCCAGGGTCCTAGAGCCCGCCTGCTGCCTGATGTAGCAGTGCTGAGATTGTTCTCAGTCTGTTCATTCCCTGTGCATAGACATCTATATCTATGCACAGGGATGAGCAGAGAGGACATCGCGTTTTGGACTGCGCCGGACGGAAGAGGATTTTTTTAATTAAAGATGGAGTCCCTAATGGCTTTTTTTTTTATTTCTAATAAAAAATTTTCTCTGTGTTGTGTTTTTTTTAAAACAATTTAATAGAAATTCATGGCGGTCATGTCTAATATTGGCGTGACCGCCATAAATTTCGGGCTTAGGGCCAGCTAATAATACAAAGCTGGCCCTAACCTCTTTATTACCCAGCGTGCCACCGCCACCAGGGCCGCTGGAAGAGCGGGGTTCAGCGCCAGAGGATGGCGCTTCAATGAACGCGCCATCTTCTGGGGCGGCTGCGGGCTGCAATTTGCAGCGGGGGGTGCCCAGAAAGCTTGGGCATCCCTGCGCTGCGGATTCCAGCCCCTAGCTGCTAAGCTGTACCTGGCTAGACATAGAAATTGCGTGGATCCCCACGCATTTTTTTTTTATTATTTCATGAAATTCATGAAATAATAAAAAAAAAGGGCTCCCCTATATTCTTGTGTCTGGCCAGGTACAAATA
This sequence comes from Allobates femoralis, assembly GCA_033576535.1. NCBI lineage: Eukaryota > Metazoa > Chordata > Amphibia > Anura > Aromobatidae > Allobates > Allobates femoralis. Next base: position 538,712,538 of record JARQOC010000001.1, read on the forward strand.
GGCACCTGGGGGTTGGGGGCAGCCCATCGCTGCCTGCTGGATCCGGCTGGTTCCAGAAATACGGCGAAGCCCATGTAATTTTTTTTCTGAAAGATCAATAAAACAATCCTAAAAAAGGGACTGCATCTTTATTATGGGCGAGGGGTTAATAAAGATGCAGTCCCTTTTATTTACATTGTTTTATGGATTTGTCAGAAAAAAATTTCACGTGGGCTTCGCCGTATTTCTGGAACCAGCCGGATCCAGCAGGCAGCAACGGGCTGCTCCCAACCCCCAGGTGCCTATTTGTACCTGGCCGGACACAAGAATATAGGGGAGCCCTTTTTTTTTATTATTTCATGAATTTCATGAAATAATAAAAAAAAAATGCGTGGGGCTCCGCGCAATTTCTATGTCTAGCCAGGTACAGCTAAGCAGCTGGGGGCTGGAATCCGCAGCGCAGGGATGCCCAAGCTTTCTGGGCACCCCCCGCTGCAAATTGCAGCCCGCAGCCGCCCCAGAAGATGGCACGTTCATTGAAGCGCCATCCTCTGGTGCTGAACCCCGCTCTTCCAGCGGCCCTGGTGGCGCTGGCACGCTGGGTAATAAAGAGGTTAGGGCCAGCTTTGTATTATCAGCTGGCCCTAAGCCCGAAATTTATGGCGGTCAAGCCAATATTAGACATGACCGCCATGAATTTCTATTAAATTGTTTTAAAAAAAACACAACACAGAGAAATTTTTTTTATTAGAAATAAAAAAAAAAAGCCATTAGGGACTCCATCTTTAATTAAAAAAATCCTCTTCTGTCCGACGCAGTCCAAAACGCGATGTCCTCGCTGCTACATCCCCTGTGCATAGATATAGATGTCTATGCACAGGGAATGAGAAGACTGAGAACAATCTCAGCACTGCTACATCATCTCTGTGAGCAGGCGGGCTCTAGGACCCTGGAGCTGGCAGCCTGCACAGAGAAGACAGCTGGACTCGGCTCGCAATGTAACAGCAGTTACTTTGCGAGTTTCCCTGCTATCACTGGCACAGTAGCCGAGTCTAATGCAAGACAATGGCAATCCTAGTTTTGTCAGCGTTTGCCATTGATTTGCATTGGACTCGTGCGAGTAAACGCTGGGAAACTCGCAGAGTACCGAGTCCTGCGAGTCCCTTACTACTCGCCGAGTAACGAGTCCTAGCGAGTAGATTCGCCCATCCCTAGGGAGGGTCCATCATGCTTTGGGGCTGTGTGGCCAATGACGGCACAGGGAATCTTGTTAAAGTTGAGGGTCGCATGGATTCCACTCAGTATCAGCAGATTCTTGAGAATAATGTTCAAGAATCAGTGTCAAAGTTGAAGTTACGCCGGGGATGGATCTTTCAGCAAGACAATGATCCAAAACACCGCTCCAAATCTACTCAGGCATTCCTGCAGAGGAACAATTACAATGTTCTGGAAAGGCCATCCCAGTCTCCAGACCTGAATTATCTGTGGGATGTTTTGAAGCGAGCTGTCCATGCTCGGCGACCATCAAACTTAACTGAACTGGAATTGTTTTGTAAAGAGGAATGGTCAAAAATACCTTCATCCAGGATCCAAGAACTCATTAACAGCTACAGGAAGCCACTAGGGGCTGTTATTTTTTGCAAAAGGTAAATCTACTAAATATTAATGTCACTTTTCTGTTGAGGTGCCCATACTTTTGCACCTGTCAATTTTTGAAATAATGCATATTTCACATTTTCGGTTAGTACAATAAACCTCATTTCAATCCTGAAATATTACTGTGTCCATCAGTTATTACATATATCACACTGAAATAGCTGTTGCAAAAAACTAATTTTAAACAAAAAAAGAGTAAGATTAAGAGGGGTGCCCAAACTTTTTCATATGACTGTACACATGCACACACAAACACGCATACACACAAACACGAAAGCATGCACATGAACTCACATGCAAGCATGCACATACACACAAATGTGCATATATGCAAGCAGATACACACGCACACATACACACACACATACACACACAAACACGCATATGCACGTGCATCCACATCCACACAAATACTCATACACGCACAGTATAATGACCCCACACATGCAGATATGCACACACACAAACATGCACATACACACAAACACATACCCATGCAAACGCACATATATATATGTATACATACACATGCGCATGCATACATACATGCACACACATGAGCATACACACATATGCGGCAAGCATACGTGCATGCATATGTATACACATGGGGATGAAATCTTTAGACACTCAGGTATACAAAGATGGTGGCTGCATGACACATCACACTGCCCCCACTGCAAGATTACATGATTATGTTGGAGGGGAACTTGGTGGGCACTAATGAAGTGGCTAATGAGGTGTCTCTGTCTATTTTGTATGTAATAAAGCATTTCTCTGTGTGTGTTTTTCCCCCCTTTACTGAAAGTATTGCTAATGGCCGGCTGTCATACTGACATTAGCAATACTGCTTGAAATCAGCTGCCAAAAAGAGCTGACGTCAACCCCTTTATTACCCAGTCTGCCACCGCTACATGGCAGCTGGATGAGCGGGGTAACCACCAGTTTTGGCGTCACCCATAGGGGCGCCAATTCTATGGCGGCTGCTGGCTGCAATTTTCAGCGTGGGGAGCCCAGAACATTTGGGCCTCACCACGCTGAGAATTCCAACCCCCAACTGTCTGGGTTACCTTGGCTGGCAATAGAAAATATGGCGGAGCCCATGCCAATTTTTTTTAGTTATTTATTTAGATAGCTAAGAAAAAATAAGGCTTCCCTGTATTTTTCATTGCCAGCGAAGGTAACACCAGGTAGCAGGGATCGGCAGCCAGTAGCTGCTTGGTTTACCTGCGCTGGCAAGACAAATTACAGCGAAGCCCTACACATTTTTTACCAGGAAATTAAATATATTGCCAGATTGACACTTTATTATACAACCCCCTTCCCCAGAGAAACAGGTTTTTAACTAAAAATACATTTACTTACATACATTGGGAGAGAGCACGGTGGGGGAGGGGGAAGAGACAGCCGCTACCCCTAGCGCCACAGAGCTGCCCCCATCATGATGTCACTGCCCTCTGGATACAATAGCATCGGTCCCACATCTAGTACTTACATATTTGTCAAGTGCCGTCTGTCCCTAACTTCCGTCTGGATGAGGCCATATCCCAGAAGACACTGCATCGCCGGAAGCCACACGAGAGCCCATATTGGCATACCCAATATAGCACTCGCTGGTGGTACCAGCCCCTTGTGCGATACCACCAGGGGGGTTGTGACATACAACACTGACGTGACATACTGACGTGAGGTACCGATGCAACTCACACCGATGCACCAAATGCCATAGACTGCCACCCACCACAAACACCAATGTCAGGATAACAGACACCGCAAAATGATTAACTGTACCTGTGCGAACACTGCATGCAGACCCAGTTCATCAGACCGCCGCCAATGGAATACCGGAGTCACAGCTACAGGACCTGTGGTTATGTCATGGTCATGTAATCAGTTACATTACCGTGATATCACCACAGTTCATGTAGTATTATTATTATTATTATTATTAAGTTTTTATATAGCGCTATTAGGATACATGGCGCTTTACAATTTAGAGGGTAGACAAAGACAAGTGGTCAAAGACGACGACAAACGACGACAAACGACGACAAATCCACAATTAATCATACGGATACAATAGGGCAAGGGATCCTGTCCGCGAGGGCTCACAGTCTAAGGGGGTGGGGCGGGAGACAGTAGGAGGGGGTGAGGTGAGATGGTGCAGTGGATAGGGTCTCAGTGTGTGTTGTAGGCTTGTAGGAAGAGGTGGGTCTTCAGGTTTTTCCTGAAGGTTCCCAGGGTGGGGGAGTGTCTGATGTGGTGGGGGAGGGAGTTCCAGAGTCTGGCAGAAGCACGAGAGAAGTCTTGTGTGCGGTTGTGGGAGGTGAAGATGCGGGGGGTTGAGAGAAGGAGTTCCTGAGAGGAGCGCAAGTTGCGTGAGGGGAGGTAACGGGAGACTAGGTCGGAGAGGTAGGGAGGGGACAGGTTGTGTATGGCCTTGTATGTCAGGGTTAGGGTTTTGAAGCGAGATTGCTGGGGGATGGGGAGCCAGTGGAGGGCACGGCGAGAGGGGAGGTGGGGGAGTAACGGGGAGATAGGTGGATGAGTCGGGCAGCAGAGTTGAGGATGGCGTGCAGAGGTGTGAGGGAGGAGGCAGGTTAACAGGAGGTTGCAGTAGTCCAGGCAGGAGATGATGAGGGCGTGGAAAAGTGTCTTAGCTGTGTTGTGGTCAAAGAAGGAACGGATACGGGCAGTATTTTTTAGTTGGAGTCGACAGGAGGTGGCGAGGGCTTGGATGTGGGGCTTGAAGGAGAGGGAGAAGTCGAGGATTACCCCGAGGCACTTGGTGTGGGGGAGGGGTGAGAGTGTGCAGTCATTGACGGTGATTGATAGGTCAGGAAGCGGGGCGGGGTTGTTTGGGGGAAAGACAATGAATTTGGTCTTGTCCATGTTGAGTTTTAGGAAGCGGGTAGAAAAGAAGGATGTGATGGCGAATAGGCAGGGAGGAATTTTGGATAAAAGAGAGGAAATATCAGGGCCAGACAGATAGAGTTGGGTGTCGTCGGCGTAGAGGTGGTATTGGAGTCCGTGTGACTCGATGAGGTTGCCTAGGCCGAGGGTGTAAATGGAGAAGAGTAGTGATCCCAGGACTGAGCCTTGGGGGACACCTACTGAGAGGGGGTGGGGCGAGGAGGAGGTGTAGGAGTGGGTGACGCTGAATGTCCTGTCCGTTAGGTAGGAGGAGATGCAGGAGAGGGCAAGGTCAGTAATGCCAAGAGACTCAAGAATTTGGAGTAAGAGGGAGTGGTCAACAGTGTCGAAGGCAGCAGAAAGGTCGAGAAGGATGAGGACGGAATAGTGTCATTTGCTCTTGGCGATCAGAAGGTCGCTAGTGACTGTGGGTAGGGCTGTTTTGGTGGAGTGGTGAGGTCGGAAGCCGGATTGTAGGCGATGTACTAAATTGCTTCACAGCAGACACAGACTGTAGGGGGGAGAGAGTGCATAGGGGTGCCAGAAAGAGTGCAGGGGGACCTAGAAGAGTGCAAGGGGGCCAGAGAGCACAAAGAGTGGGCAGAGAGAGTGCAGAGGGGCCAGAGAGTGAAGAAAGGGGTGAAGAGGTAGTGCAGGTGGGCAGAGAGAGTGCAGAGTGGGGCAGATAGGCAAAGAAAGTACAGGTCGGGGCCTACAGAGCACAGAGTGGAAGGCAGAGGCAGCATAGGAGGGGCAGAGTGAGTGAATAGGGGGGAAAAAAGAGCATAAGGGGGTCAGAAAAAGTGTAGGGGTTAGAGAGAGCGCACAGGGTGCAGAGCGAGCACATGCACACTTACACCACCACCATCTTTGGACACTTGGGTATGCAAAGATGGTGGAGGCATAACACATCACACTACGTCCAACACACGATTACAGTACTTACAGGATTGGGGACGAGTTGTCTCTGTCTACTTTGTGTGCGAGACATGAAAATATTGCTAATGGTTGGCTTTTATACTGATGGCTGACATTAGCAATAGGGCTTGATGTCAGCTGCACAAAAATAGCTGAACTCAACCCCTTTATTACCCAGTTTACCACAGCAGTTGGAAGAGTGGGGTAACTGCCATTTTTGGCGTCTCTCCTTGAGGTGCCAATTCTGGGGCAGCTGCTGGCTGCAAATTTCAGCATCGGGGGCCCACAGTGCTTGGGCCTTACCACGCTGAGAATTCCAGCCCCCAGCTGCCTGGGTTACTTTGGATGGCAAACAAAAATACAGCAAAACCCACACCAATTGTTTTTTTAAATTATGTATTTAAATAACTAAAATAAAAAGGGCTCCATTATATTTTTCATTGCCAGTGACGGTAACACCAGCCAACAGGGGTTGGCAGCCAGTAGCTGCTTGGTTTAAATACGATGGCAATAGAAAATTCACCCTACACATTTTTTCCTGGAAATGAAACACTTTATTAATAAAAAAACAAACACAGAGGCAGATTTTTAAGTAAAAATACATTTATTTACAAACGTTGGATGAGGGCATGGTGAGGGGAGAGAGACAGTGGACAGGGAAGAGACCGCAAAGGTGGAGAGATATCCACCGCCCCAGCGCTACATAGCATCGGGCCCACATCTAGAATAACCAAAATTCATTCAGGTCATTTCCTCATAATAAAGGATAACGGTATGACTGCTGATGGTCCAGCTGCTTGGACCCCAGCATTTTTATCATTAGAGGACCTAATGTGTGAATAGACAGGGACTGTTAGTCAGATCCCAGTCATCTTACATGTATCACCTATCCTATTCCTTAATTCTATTGTTTAAGTAATGGTAGGTGCAGATGCAGTATTATTAATAATTCTTTTTATAGCACCATTGATTGCATGGTGATGTACATGTGATTATGGCTTTAAAAACAAAATAAAAATTACAATGAAGGATGAACAATAAAAAATTATATTGTGTTATTGGGCTAGCCAGAAAGATTGATGTAAATACTTTCGCCCCAAAAATTACAAAAGTATTCAGGGAGTGATACCCTTTATTATACTGACCTGTTGAAGCGGAATCACCGCGAAACGGTGCCGTTGTCGGCCTCCACCACCCCCTCCCTGGCTGTAAAAAAATGCATCAAATGGTGAGTGCCTCCTTTTTTTTCATCTTTAAAGCAGTATAATAATGGACTTACAGGATTGTGCAACACCTAGCCCTAAATCGAGCCCTGTATGTGCGCAGGTTCCAGCGGTCTGGAGTGTGTATAAGGTCAAGAGTCGGTAGTGCCCGGATATATCCTTGGACTTTATTTATACCTTTTATTGGCTTACCAGAAAAATTATCCTTACTCTAAGGCTGGCTTCACACCACAGCAAGGTCCGGTCCGGGGCTGTCCAGTGTAAACCAGACAGCCCCGGACCCGTTTTTGGCCCCATAGTAGCCTATGGAGCCGGATGGAGCCGGATGGCAGCTCTCTGCCATCCGGTTTCATCTCTGCGGTGGAATCCGGGAGAATTTGGATTATTCTCACCGGACACAAAAATGTTGCTTGCAACGTTTTTGTGTCCGGGGAGAAAAATCACCCCAAAAAGCCGGATCCCGGATTCGCCCGGATTCTCTCGGATCCGGGGCAATCCAGTTCTCCCTAACATGGATGCCTATGGGGCCGGATTGCCCCGGTCCGAGCGAATCGGGGAACCGGATACCGGCTGCTGCACACCGCTGTTGTTTCAGGACCGCGGCTAGATCTTGAAAAATCACCAGCTGTGGCTGCAATTACAGCCATCCGGCTGCACACAGGACCGGAGGGCACATTTGGCCCTCTGGTTCTGTGTGCTGATCCGTTACGGGGCTGTCTGGTTTACACTGGACAGCCCCGGACCTTGCCGTGGTGTGAAGCCAGCCTTAGAGCTGCTTGTTGAGTCCTGACTTCTGCATGCAAGAATGTGTTTGACTCACAAGCGATATCCCATTCAAAGCACAGACAGGAAATCTGTACTCTGTGCTTTAAATGAACTGCAACAAGAAGGAAGGAGCGGGAAGTCACCCGATTATATGTGACAATTTAGGAACCAAGCAAGAATTTTATCAGCAAGTAAATTATTAAGTTTTGTATTAGTTCTTATAGGCTTTGTAATACCTAGAATGAATACGTCAAAAAGATCAACCCTCCTAAGCTGTCTATGGGGGAATGAAGGTCACAGAAAGTTGAAAAAAATTAAACCTTGATATCTGCACTTTGATGTTTTATTCTAGAGATAAATTGATAGAAGTGTATTTCTTTCTTAATTATAGATTTGTTAACTATAGAATTAAACTGTGACTGTGATTCCAGCATAAGCACTTTTAATATTATTGACTGCAAAGACTCATTATAGCACATACTAAGTAAAGTGGAAGCAATCTGTGATAAACTGTGTGGTTAGTGATTTATCCATAGTGAGACTGTATGGGAGTCTCAGGATGGTACTTTGTAGGTGGAGTGGGTGGTTACATAGGGCAGGAGTGAATGAGATGAGGGGAGGATACAATTCTGCCTTTTAGTAAAGGAAGTCTACTCGTCTAGATGAACATAGGCAGAGCTGGCCAAAGCTCAAAATGGAAACAGTAACAAACCTTAATCATGATTGCAAAGAGCTAAAAAAAAAAGAAATAAAGCTAACAGGAGGGTATGTGAACTAATTACAGGGAGACACAGATTGTTATTTTCTTTTTTTTTTGTGCCAGGAAAACCAGGTTAAAAATATATTTGTTATAATATTATATTGCAGATATTAGTTCGGGATTGTACCACTAAGCATGCAGTTGTAAAGCTTCATGCTGATGACAGATACAGCAATAAAATATGTCTGTAGGGACTTGATGTAGTCTGATGGCCACGTGGGGTCAGTAATGAATTAGGGTAAAAGCGTTTTTCACCTTCCTTTAATTCAGCCATGGTAAGCTATGTATTTTTCTCCAGCATATCCACCCTTTGCAGTCATACACTTTCCCTGTTCAATATAAGCTTCTCTGTACAACGTTAGAGACATCTGGATAAGAAAACCAACGATTTATTAGAAATTCAATTTTCTTCCATTAAACTATGTGCAATAAGCAATGACAATCAGCTCTAATTACAATACTCATATATAATTACCTTGAATGCATCATAGGCAATAAGCTATCTAATGAAAACGAGGAAAAGTAATGCCAGGTCTCCTTTGAAGTGATCTAAGCCTTATTATTAACATTTAGGGTACATTACCTACTGTGTAATCTTTGGTGACTATATACAGTACAAGATGAAATAGGCAAGGGATAGTCAGCGTGTTGTTCATATATAGTTAATATGATTGTGATATCTGAACAGATCAATTCAAGATAATTAAAATTTTATGTAAACAGTAAAAAAATGTAGGTTTCACTTTTCTTTCATAGCTGAAATGTTTTTTTTTAGAAGTTGCCAATTTTATCATTTATAAAGTAAGAGAATGGTTAGATATTCACAAAACAGCTATATTCAACAAATAGGGGAAGAATTGGAACAAGTGGTTCCAAGGAAATTGGAACAATAGTCCAAAGCAATTTAAAGGGATCCTGTCACCTCCAAAACGCCTCGTAAACTAGCAAAACATGTCCCTGCAGCATCCCATCACTAATCTCACACTCCTTTTGTCTCTGAAAAGCATCCTGTGAAAGTGCATAAAAACGTTTTATAACTTACTCATTAGCGATGTTAATTAGCTGTGGCTATATTCTTTAGCCCCTTGGGCGGGCCCTCTTCATCATAAGATCACGCCCTAATAGGCGTGATCTTCTATTCATATTGCGTTCAGATGCTCCCTGCTCTCCTTGGCGCTGCCTGAGCTGTAATGGGGCTGTAATGACGCGAATCGCGTAATTTCCGGCATTGGGTGACGTCAGTACACCCGCGCCGCTCTGTAGGCTTCAAGCACCGCATTGGGCATGCGGCGTGGGTGTACTGACATCACCCGATGCCGGAAATGACATGATTCACGTCATTACAGCCCCATTACAGCCTTTACAGCGCCGAGGAGAGCAGGGAGGCGCTGAATACAATATGAATAGAAGATCACTCCTATTAGGGTGTGATCTTATGAAGAGGGCCCGCCCAAGGGGCTAAAGAATATACCCACAGCTAATTAACATCGCTAATGAGCAAGTTATAAAACATTTTTATGCAATTTCACAGGATACTTTTTTGAGACAAAAGGAGTGTGAGGTTAGTGATAGGATGCTGCAGGGGCATGTTTTGCTAGTTTAGGAGACGTTTTGGAGGTGACAGGATCCCTTTATCATATTCCCAATCCCACTTTTCAGATATTTTTAAATTCAATAAATGCAAACAATCTGGGTATATTGTCAAATGTTCAAGTTTCTTTACATAGGTTTTGGGAAATCTTCCTAAATGACTTGTTAAAGTTCCTTATTATTGACATCATGGAATTAGAAATTCGTTGACTTCATCTTCAAGTTTCGAAACGCCTCACACATGATATATCTTGGTTATAACACAGACCCTGCATCTGATACTTACCAAAATATGTATTGTTTGTGACTATCTATTGGGCAACAGATTACCAAGCGAATACTTTTTAAAAATTTACCGGTACTTAAAAAGTGCAATTCCCTGAAAAGGACACCAAATACAAAAAAATCACGGATAAAAAGGACATACAATTAAAGGGAACCTGTCACCTAGTTCATGCCCCCAAACCTGTCACTATCTGTCCCTGCAGCTTCCTACTACATCCCTGTCTGACCTAATAGTGTTGTGAGAAAAATGCTTTTATAACATACATGTCCCTATGTTAATAAGCAAGGTGTCGTCAAGAGTGCAGACACTGTGGGTGTTTTCTTCTGCTCCATGTCCCCCTCGCTCCATTGTAATCATGTCCTGGTGGGTGGGATAATTAATGCAGAAGTGCGGTCCCAAAGTTTCAAATCTGTGGGTCTTCTTCCTACTTTGGTGTGTCGGCTGTGATTTATTTCTGGTCCTGCACAGTGTGGGGATTATTGAGTGTACAGATTAAGGAGATCTCCAGCTCCACTTTCAAATCCAAATTTCCTTTCATAGCATCATAAAAACATTACAAAAAATGCGTTTAGCGTTACCTCTGAGGGGGCATATTTGTAATGTTTTTATGATGATATAAATATAGGAAATTTGGATAGAAAAGTAGCACTGGAGATCTGCTTCTACTGTCATTGTTGGATGGAAGCCAACCATTGTTCCAGCTGCCTCGGAGTCCTGTAAGTAATTGTGGTGGAGCTGCATTCCCTTCCATTTTCCCATTTCTATACTAATTATTGAGTGTACTCAGCAGCTTCAGAATGTGCACTGCACATGCTTCAGAGCTGGAGAATATACGCAATAATCCCCACATTGAGCAGAACCGGAAATGATGTGCAGCCGATGCATCATACCAAGAAGAAGACCCACAGATTTGAAACTCTGGACCGCACTTCTGCATTGATTATCATGCTCACTGGGATGTGGTTATAATGGAGCATCGCGGACATGAAGAGGGAGAAAACGCCCACAGTGTCTGCAGTCTTGACATCACCCTGCTTATTAACATAGGAACATGCAAGTTATAAAAGCATTTTTCTCTATGATTACAGGACATTATTAGATCTGACAGGGGACAGGAACGATTAGGGATATAGTAGGAAGTTGAATGGACAGGTAGTGATAAGTTTGGGTGCATAAACTGGGTGACAGGTTCAAGTTTTGGCATTTTAGCCGTATTCAAGATACCGTTATAAAATCAGTATGGGCCTAAAGTGTAGACTCTCAGTTTTAAATTGAGGGTATTCACATCCTAATTGGAGTAAGGGTTTTGGACTTACAGCTCTTTAATATGCTGCTGCTTCTTTTTCAAAGGACCAAAAGAATTATCTCAAAAGCTCTTTAATGAGTTACATGCATTATTCCCTTGTTACTTCATCATCAATGAAGCAGGTAAAGGTCTGGAGTTTGTTACAGGTGTGAGCTTGGGAGCTCAAAAAGACCTGGCCACCAAGCACTCTCTATGCAAAACCGAATAGAATAGACATCCCAATTCCTCTAGCCAACACCATAGTGCCTGGCTGCATCATGCAAAGATACAAAAATACAGGATTGTTTTCACATAGTACTAGTTGATATGTTCATCAAAATGCACATGGTCACAATTGGCTCCATGGGTCTCAATTGTCTTGCATGTGTCTACACTAAAATGTAAAGTATTTTTGCTTAAAATGTGCCCATTATGAGACTCTTCCCAGTCAGACAAGCTCCTGAATCAGATGATCCAGCAACTAGATGGGTAACTTATTTATTTCAACCACTTGCTGCAATAGAGCTCCCTGACTTTGATGTGTCCTCACATTTTTATTATGTGTAGCTGTACGTCTAGTATATGGGTGAAAACGTTTCGGTGATAACAAACAGACCGTCATCAGTTCATGTGCTGCAGGCGAGGAACTGCCTGGATGTGTGGTGTGGGTTATTTCATCACCCAGCGGGAGTGCTCAGTTCATATTATATTATATATTATATATTCATATTGCATATTACCAAGGATTTGAACCCTACTAGAGCACCCCGCAGAGGGCTAGAAGTGCTGTGTTTTTCTTCATTGATACCTAACAGGATGGAGTTTCAAGGAATTAACCCACCAATCATACTTTAATGACCTATCCTAAAGGTTCCAGTGAGGGTACAACAAGAACTTTGGATTTAGAAGCATTGACTGTAGCTGGCCTTGGCTGCTCTAGTGATATTTCCATTAATGAACTTGCCTTTTCCTGAGCTGACAGTGAAGGATATATGATAAAAAATTACTTTTATGGTATATTTCCACAAGATTTTCCTTTCAGTTTATTTTGTGGGTCTTTTGATGTATGTCTAGTAATTCCTAGCTGAATGCTTCATGTGATAAGGTATACTTGTGAAATCACCTGGTCACATCACACAGTGTCCTAACCTATATTTAACATTTCCCAAGTTGAACTGCTTTTGTATAAGAGGGTGGAAGCTTTTCCTCTTAACTTCTAACCATCAAACAGCAGTGACTGAGCTCTTATGAATGGCCTGCTTCTCTAAAGGGAACGTCTAGGGTTTAAACACTTCAGTGTGTCATTGCTGTAAAAGTGTCCCTGAGTTTTCTAAGTTTCCAACATTAAACCAGGAATAACATGAATTTAATATTTATGTTTTATTATTTTAATACAGCATAACCATCTTTTTCAGCATTCATATAGATATGAAAGCTTACATTTAAGCTTGTTTAAAGAGTGAAGGCAAACTGGCCCAAAAACAGCACAGAATCAAAGATTGATACATAGAAACGGCCCATGGATAAAGAAAAGTTGATCCATAGGTACATTATTTTTCTAGCTTTACTAATTGATTTTTTTTTTTAATTTACAAGTTATCCTCTATTCAGTGATCAAAAGAACAGGATTCCGAACTAAGAAAAATGGGATTCGTGCACATTGGCATGGTGAAATGTCACTCAGTTCATCATCTATGGGACCTGCCGAAGAAGGCCTAGCACAGCACTCAACTATTTTCAGCAGTTCTATTGACAATGACAGAGCAACTGAACTCCATTCATGATGGTGTGCAGCAGAGACCCAGTCTTGAGTTCCAGGGCCCATTCTTGGGATCAACAAGTTCCGTGAAAAAGGAAAGCGTGAAATTTTGGAAAACCCCTTTTTTTGGAATTTTCGATAGAAAAAGACCAGATCTACCGTAATCATTTTTGCAGCCCTAATCAAACCATTATGGTACCTTTACACGCCGCTACCGAAGGTTAGAAACCACCGGGTATCGCACGTGCATGCGCGCGTTTCAACGGTTCCTAACGGTACCCGATACCGCAATTACACGCCGCTACAAGGTGCTCCACAGTAGGTTTTTTCGATCCCTGGAAGCGCCGACGGGTGCCGCAGGTTATCTTCTGTAGGGCACCTTCCCTTATTTACACGCCGCTACCACAAGGGAATATGGGAGGACCTGGGGCTGCAGGGACAACACATAGGCGTGCCAGAGTTGTGGATTATGAGATGCTCGTACGGTGATTGGACAAAGCAATAACATCATGATTGGCCAGCCAGCGCAGGGAGGCTGGCTAATACATGACGCTAAAGCAAATGTGTAGTGACTGGTCATCTCTCTAAATATGCCGCCCTGTACAGGGACAGCCAATGGGTACACAGTACTCCCCACCAATGATAGCTGATGGGGCGTGGTATACATGATGCTCAAGCATGCCCCAGGTAACTCAAATACCATACCTGTGCCCCGATTACACGCCGCTACCATAGGGTTTATACCTGCTTGTTTTTGAGCACGGCTGGGAATCAGGTATCCAAATTGACCAGTGGGAACAACCTGAATTACACGCCGCTACCTCGCGGTGTTTTGAAGGTACAAGTTACAATTGTCTCCGACACCCGGTGGTTTCTAACCTTCGGTAGCGGCGTGTAAAGGTACCATAATGGATATGAAAAGGTCATTTTAAATCACAAAGAGACAGAAGAGTCTGGGAATAAAATTAATGATGACCTTTGACACATTCAGAGCAGGAATGAATGCGTTGCATGGATTTGTTTCTTTTCACATCAATTTAAGTATCCTCAAATCCGGGACCATGCCACCAATCAGATGACAATAAAACTAGCACACTTCTTATCTCTGAACTGCCTCAGCGGCTCTTCCTGCCAACACTAACCATTATGTTCTGCTTCAAGGCACTGGTTTTATGTACTGCAAATCCAATCATCAATTGTATATGTATGTCTGTGCTCAGAATTTTTGTCATTATTAGCCTGGTGAAGAGGCCTTTGAGTCTCGAAAGCTTGCTATTTTTTACCATCTTTTCAGTTAGCCATTAGGGTGGTTTCACATTTGCGTTTTGCAGTGCAGCGGATGCTGTGGATAAAATTTATGACATTCGCAAGCGTATTTCGCACTCATCTTTAACATTCGTGCGCAGAGACATTTTTCGGCATGCGTGTGGCCTTGCGTACGATTGCGTACGCATAGAGAATAATGCATTGTTTATCCGCATCCGTGCACATGTGGAAGCTTGCATATTTTTCAACACCTAAAAATGCAACATGTTGTGTTTCCTGGCTGCGGAAATTCGACGCGCCTATATGCATACGCAGCCATGCTCATGCCAGAAAATGTCTCTGCGCATAAATGCGCACTCCATGTTAAAAATGAGTGTGCAATACCCTTGTGGATTTCATACATTTTATCCGCAGCATCCGCTGCGCTGCAAAATGCAAATGTGAAACCACCCTTAAAAGGTATCAACCACTGAAGACTCTCAGATTGTAATATTATTCTATCTACTGGCTAACATGGTACAAACATATTTTACCTAGGAAAACCCTTGTAAGTAAGGAGTTCATCAGTATAAGGACTGTAAAGACATACTGTATTTTTCTCAATGCATATACGTCACATAAGATTTGAGTCAAAAGGAGTTAGAATAGAGGGCTAGTAGACCTTTACATCATCTTTGTTTCAAAACTATGTTTTGTATCGGAGTACCCAGATAAAATATCTGCCTAAAGGCCCCATTACACTGTCCAACATCATGAACGATATCGCTCAAACGTCACGGGTTTGGAGTCGTTCAAACGACATCGTTAGGACGTTGTTGCGTGTAACACCGAGATTTGATTACGATGAATCGTTGGATCACTGATCGCAGATTTGAAAACATGTTTTCAAACCACACGATCCACCTGCTCCCTTAATGTGACGTCACTATGATTCAGCAAAGAATGCATTTTAGCGCTCTTATATGTATAAATAGCTGGATGTAGCATTGTATCTTGATTGTCCCTGAGGAAGGAGCCCGGTAGCAGCTCCAAAACACGTCGGAATTAAAGCAATATCTTATCCCAGACATCCTGACTTTCTGGTGGTTTTTGGCAGCAGCGCAGGTCGAGCGGACCTTCGTCCTATTTAGAGTTTATCTTCACTGCGGTTACCCGTGGAGGTGCAGACCATGTAGCAGCTGTATTTCGAGCTATCATACTTAGTCGTGGGTTGCACAGCCATATCAGGTGAGCAGATTTCATTAAGTTTCATTTCACATTCTTGTCCCAAAAGATAAGTCCCTATTGCGCATTATCTCACATTTCAGACCGTGATAACAATGTCATTCATGACTTTATCCATTCACATCAATGAACAAGTATCGTTCGCTGGATTGTGTGAACGACAGCTGCTCACCACATCGTTGGTGCGTCTTCCACGATATCTACACATGTGACATATCACCAAAGATGTCAAAACGATGCCCTAACGACCGTGCGCCCCCCAAGATCGTTAGGGATTGATGTGACTAATTGTGTACAGCAATGCACTAAACCATACTGTATACAATTGAAAATAAATAAGATAAAGTATTTTTTGCTACTCTAAAGATGGTGGAGAGAAGATCACAGCTATTGAGTGTATCTATGCTAGATGATTCCAGTCACTTATTTCTCATACTTTTATATGTAAAGCTTTTTAATAAAATAAACAGACACCGTATGACCATCAGTCCTCAAAGAATCATGCATTATGGCACTACTAGATGGCGGCCCGATTCTAAAGAATCGGGTATTCTAGCCTATGGTTAGCAGGGTATACGGGGGCTCAGTGGTTAGCAGACTATACAGCGGCTCAGTGGTTAGCAGAGTATACGGAGGCTCAGTGGCTCGTAGTCTGCCTCAGGGCAGAGTGCAGTGGTCTGGGGCAGAGTGGAGTGGTCAGGGGCAGAGTGGAGTGGTGAGGGGCAGAGTGCAGTGGTCAGGGGCAGAGTGCAGTGGTCAGGGGCCCGATGCATCGGGAGCGGGGAGAAATCAATAGTGTGTATACAGGCGGGTCAGAGGGTAGCAGAGTATACAGGGGACTCTGTGGGTAGCAGAGTATACAGGCGGGTCTGTGGGTAGCAGAGTATACAGGCGGGTCTGTGGGTAGCAGAGTATACAGGCGGCTCTGTGGGTAGCAGAGTATACAGGCGGCTCTGTGGGTAGCAGACTATAGAGGCGGCTCTGTGGGTAGCAGAGTATACAGGCAGCTCTGTGGGTAGCAGATTATACAGGCGGCTCTGTGGGTAGCAGAGTATAGAGGCGGCTCTGTGGGTAGCAGAGTATACAGGCGGCTCTGTGGGTAGCAGAGTATAGAGGCGGCTCTGTGGGTAGAGGCGGCTCTGTTGGTAGCAGATTATACAGGCGGCTCTGTGGGTAGCAGAGTATACAGGTAGGTCTGTGGGTAGCAGAATATGCAGGCGGCTCTGTGGGTAGCAGATTATACAGGCGGCTCTGTGGGTAGCAGAGTATACAGGCGGGTCTGTGGGTAGCAGAGTATACAGGCGGCTCTGTGGGTAGCATAGTATACAGGAGGCTCTGTGGGTAGAAGCGGCTCTGTGGGTAGCAGAGTATACAGGCGGCTCTGTGGGTAACAGATTATACAGGTGGCTCTGTGGGTAGCAGAGTATACAGGCGGCTCTGTGGGTAGCAGAGTATAGAGGTGGCTCTGTGGGTAGCAGAGTATACAGGCGGCTCTGTGGGTAGCAGAGTATAGAGGCGGCTCTGGGGGTAGCAGAGTATAGAGGCGGCTTAGTGGGTAGCAGAGTATAGAGGCGCGGCTGTGGGTAGCAGAGTATAGAGGAGGCTCTGTGGGTAGCAGAGTATGCAGGCGGCTCTGTGGGTAGCAGAGTATGCAGGCGGCTCTGTGGGTAGCAGAGTATGCAGGCGGCTCTGTGAGTAGCAGAGTATGCAGGCGGCTCTGTGGGTAGCAGAGTATGCAGGCGGCTCTGTGGGTAGCAGAGTATAGAGGCGGCTCTGTGGGTAGCAGAGTATACAGGCGGGTCTATGGGTAGCAGAGTATACAGGCTACTCTGTGGGTAGCAGAGTATAGAGGCGGCTCTGTGGGTAGAGGCGGCTCTGTGGGTAGCAGAGTATACAGGCGGCTCTGTGGGTAGCAGATTATACAGGCGGCTCTGTGGGTAGCAGATTATACAGGCGGCTCTGTGGGTAGCAGAGTATACAGGCGGGTCTGTGGGTAGCAGAGTATGCAGGCGGGTCTGTGGGTAGCAGATTATACAGGCGGCTCTGTGGGTAGCAGAGTATACAGGCGGCTCTGTGGCTAGCAGAGTATACAGGCAGGTCTGTGGGTAGCAGAGTATAGAGGCGGCTCTGTGGGTAGAGGTGGCTCTGTGGGTAGCAGAGTATGCAGGCGGGTCTGTGGGTAGCAGATTATACAGGCGGCTCTGTGGGTAGCAGAGTATACAGGCGGCTCTGTGGGTAGCAGAGTATACAGGCGGCTCTGTGGGTAGCAGATTATACAGGCGGCTCTGTGGGTAGCAGAGTATACAGGCGGGTCTGTGGGTAGCAGAATATGCAGGCGGGTCTGTGGGTAGCAGATTATACAGGCGGCTCTGTGGGTAGCAGAGTATACAGGCGGCTCTGTGGCTAGCAGAGTATACAGGCAGGTCTGTGGGTAGCAGAGTATAGAGGCGGCTCTGTGGGTAGAGGCGGCTCTGTTGGTAGCAGAGTATGCAGGCGGGTCTGTGGGTAGCAGATTATACAGGCGGCTCTGTGGGTAGCAGAGTATACAGGCGGCTCTGTGGGTAGCATTGTATACAGGCGGCTCTGTGGGTAGCAGAGTATACAGGCGGCTCTGTGGGTAGCAGAGTATACAGGCGGCTCTGTGGGTAGCAGAGTATAGAGGCGGCTCTGTGGGTAGCAGAGTATAGAGGCGGCTCTGTGGGTAGAAGAGTATAGAGGCGGCTCTGTGGGTAGCAGAGTATACAGGTGGCTCTGTGGGTAGCAGAGTATAGTGGCGGCTCTGTGAGTAGCAGAGTATAGAGGCGGCGCTGTGGGTAGCAGAGTATAGAGGCGCGGCTGTGGGTAGCAGAGTATACAGGCGGCTCTGTGGGTAGCAGAGTATGCAGGCGGCTCTGTGGGTAGCAGAGTATGCAGGCGGCTCTGTGGGTAGCAGAGTATGCAGGCGGCTCTGTGGGTAGCAGAGTATGCAGGCGGCTCTGTGGGTAGCAGAGTATGCAGGCGTCTCTTTGGGTAGCAGAGTATGCAGGCAGCTCTGTGGGTAGCAGAGTATGCAGGCGGCTCTGTGGGTAGCAGAGTATGCAGGCGTCTCTGTGGGTAGCAGAGTATACAGGCGGGTCTGTGAGTAGCAGAGTATACAGGCGGCTCTGTGGGTAGCAGAGTATGCAGGCGGCTCTGTGAGTAGCAGAGTATGCAGGCGGCTCTGTAGGTAGCAGAGTATGCAGGCAGCTCTGTGGGTAGCAGAGTATGCAGGCGGCTCTGTGGGTAGCAGAGTATGCAGGCGGCTCTGTGGGTAGCAGAGTATGCAGGCGTCTCTGCGGGTAGCAGAGTATACAGGTGGGTCTGTGGGTAGCAGAGTATACAGGCGGCTCTGTGGGTAGCAGAGTATACAGGTGGCTCTGTGGGTAGCAGAGTATACAGGCGGCTCTGTGGGTAGCAGATTATGCAGGCGGGTCTGTGGGTAGCAGATTATGCAGGCGGGTCTGTGGGTAGCAGATTATGCAAGCGGCTCTGTGGGTAGCAGATTATACAGGCGGCTCTGTGGGTAGCAGAGTATACAGGCGGGTCTGTGGGTAGCAGAGTATGCAGGCGGGTCTGTGGGTAGCAGATTATACAGGCGGCTCTGTGGGTAGCAGAGTATACAGGCAGCTCTGTGGCTAGCAGAGTATACAGGCAGGTCTGTGGGTAGCAGAGTATAGAGGCGGCTCTGTGGGTAGAGGCGGCTCTTGTGGGTAGCAGAGTATGCAGGCGGGTCTGTGGGTAGCAGATTTTACAGGCGGCTCTGTGGGTAGCAGAGTATACAGGCGACTCTGTGGGTAGCAGAGTATACAGGCGGCTCTGTGGGTAGTAGAGTATTCAGACGGCTCTGTGGGTAGCAGAGTATACAGGTGGCTCTGTGGGTAGCAGAGTATAGAGGCGGCTCTGTGGGTAGCAGAGTATAGAGGCGGCTCTGTGGGTAGAAGAGTATAGAGGCGGCTCTGTGGGTAGCAGAGTATACAGGTGGCTCTGTGGGTAGCAGAGTATAGAGGCGGCTCTGTGGGTAGCAGAGTATAGAGGCGGCGCTGTGGGTAGCAGAGTATAGAGGCGCGGCTGTGGGTAGCAGAGTATACAGGCGGCTCTGTGGGTAGCAGAGTATGCAGGCGGCTCTGTGGGTAGCAGAGTATGCAAGCAGCTCTGTGGGTAGCAGAGTATGCAGGCGGCTCTGTGGGTAGCAGAGTATGCAGGCGGCTCTGTGGGTAGCAGAGTATGCAGGCGTCTCTCTGGGTAGCAGAGTATGCAGGCAGCTCTGTGGGTAGCAGAGTATGCAGGCGGCTCTGTGGGTAGCAGAGTATGCAGGCGGCTCTGTGGGTAGCAGAGTATGCAGGCGGCTCTGTGGGTAGCAGAGTATACAGGCGGGTCTGTGAGTAGCAGAGTATACAGGCGGCTCTGTGGGTAGCAGAGTATAGAGGCGCGGCTGTGGGTAGCAGAGTATACAGGCGGCTCTGTGGGTAGCAGAGTATGCAGGCGGCTCTGTGAGTAGCAGAGTATGCAGGCGGCTCTGTGGGTAGCAGAGTATGCAGGCAGCTCTGTGGGTAGCAGAGTATGCAGGCGGCTCTGTGGGTAGCAGAGTATGCAGGCGGCTCTGTGGGTAGCAGAGTATGCAGGCGTCTCTGTGGGTAGCAGAGTATACAGGCGGGTCTGTGGGTAGCAGAGTATACAGGCGGCTCTGTGGGTAGAAGAGTATACAGGTGGCTCTGTGGGTAGCAGAGTATACAGGCGGCTCTGTGGGTAGCAGATTATGCAGGCGGGTCTGTGGGTAGCAGATTATGCAGGCGGGTCTGTGGGTAGCAGATTATGCAAGCGGCTCTGTGGGTAGCAGAGTATACAGGCGGCTCTGTGGGTAGCAGAGTATAGAGGCGGGGCTGTGGGTAGCAGAGTATAGAGGTGGGTTTGTGGGTAGCAGAGTATACAGGTGGCTCTGTGGGTAGCAGAGTATACAGGCGGCTCTGTGGGTATCAGAGTATACAGGCGGCTCTGTGGGTAGCAGAGTATAAAGGCGGCTCTGTGGATAGCAGAGTATGATGTGGCGGGAGGCTGGAGGGGTGAGGAGAGGTGGCGCTGGAGGGGTGAGGAGAGGTGGCGCTGGAGGGGTAAGGGGAGGTGGCGCTGGAGGGGTGAGGAGAGGTCAGGCTGGAGGGGTGAGGAGAGGTCTGGCTGGAGTGGTGAGGAGAGGTCTGGCTGGAGGGGTGAGGAGAGGTCCGGCTGGAGGGGTGAGGAGAGGTGGCGCTGGAGGGGTGAGGAGAGGTGGTGCTGGAGGGGTGAGGAGAGGTCCACAGTACATGTATAGCAGCGGTATAGTAGATGGCGGTACATTACAGTACATGTATAGCAGTGCTATGGTATATGGTGGCATATTACATTACATGTATAGCAGCGCTATAGTATATGGCGATACATTACAGCACATGTATAGCAGCACTATAGTATACGGCGGTAAATTAGAGTACATGTATAGCAGTACTATGGTATATGGCAATACATAGCTCCCCCCCGCTCCTCCACAAAAAAAAATAAAAAAATCCTCAGTGAGGATACTCACTTGTCCGCTGGCTCGCTCCACCTCCGTGTTCTAGGTCCTATAGACCTTTATGAGTCGTAGTTGCCTGGGAAACGGATCAGCTGATCGGTCACATGACCGCTAACTGCCAGGGGGGCAGGATGGTGAGGGGGGCAGGATGGTGAGGGGGGAGTAGGGGTGGCAGGATGGAGTGAGCGAGGCAGGATGGAGCAGGGGGGGGGGCAGGATGGAGCAGGATGGAGCCAGCAGGGCAGGATGGAGTAGTCAGGGCAGGATGGAGCGAGGGGGACAGGATGGAGCGAGCGGGACAGGATGGAGCGAGTGGGGCAGGATAGAGCGAGCGGGGCAGGATAGAGCGAGCGGGGCAGGATGGGTGGCGGGGGGGCAGGATGGAGCGAGCGAGGCAGGATGGTGGCGGGGGGCAGGATGGAGCGAGCGGGGCAGGATGGAGGCGGGGGGGATGGAGCGAGCGGGGCAGGATGGAGCCGGCAGGGGGGGGCAGAATGGAGCTGGCGGGGGTAGGATGGAGTCGGCGGGGGGGGGGGGCAGGATGAGTCGGCGGGGGGGGGGCAGGATGGGTCAGCGGGGGCAGGATGGAGTCAGCGGGGGGCAGGATGGAGTCGGCAGGGGGCAGGATGGAGCTGGTGTGGGGGGCAGGATGGAGCCGGCGGGGGGGGCAGGATGGAGGCGGTGGGGGGGGGCAGGATGGAGCTGGTGTGGGGGGGGGCAGGATGGAACCGAGGGGGGAGGGGGCAGGATGGAGCCGGAGGAGCAGGATGGAGCGAGCGGGGCAGGATGGACCCAGGGGGATGGAGCGAGCGGGGCAGGATGGAGATGGCGGGGCAGGTTGGAGCCGGCAGGGGGGGCAGGATGGAGACGGCGGGGGGGGGGCAGAATGGAGCCGGCGGGGGGGGCAGAATGGAGCCGGCAGGGGGGGCAGGATGGAGTTGGGGGGGCAGGATGGATCCGAGGGGGGGGCAGGATGGAGGCGAGGGGGGGGGCAGGTTGGAGCCGGCGGGGGGGCAGGATGGAACTGGTATGGGGGGGCAGGATGGAGCCGGCGAGGGGCAGGATGGAGACGGTGGGGGGGGGGGCAGGATGGTGGTGGAGGGGCAGGATGGAGGGAGTGGGGCAGGATGGAGCCGGGGGGGGGATGGAGCGAGCGGTGCAGGATGGAGATGTGGGGGCAGGATGGAGCCGGCGGGGGGGCAGGATGGAGTCGGTGGGGGGGGCAGGAAGGGACTGGTGTTGGGGGGGGCAAGATGGAGGCGGCAAGGGGGGGGACAGGATGGAGCCGGCAGGGGGGGGAAACTGGATGGAAGCAGCGGGGGGGGGGGGGGCAGGATGGAGGTGGCGGGGGGGCAGGATGGAGCTGGTGTGTGGGGGCAGGATGAAGCCTGTGGGGGGGGCAGGATGGAGCCAGCGGGGGGGCAAGATGGAGCTGAGGGCGGGGCAGGATGGAGCCGAGGGGGGGGTAGGATGGTGGTGGCAGGGGGAGGGGCAGGATGGATGCGAGAATACTCACCCATCTGCCGGCTTGCAAGACCTGTCGTTGCCTGGGAAACCGATCAGCTGATCGGTTTCCCAGGCAACCACAGGTCCTCAAGCCATGGAGCTAGTAGACGTTGATGGAGCGCTCTGGCGGACGGGTAAGTATCCTCTATGAGGGTTTTTTTTTTTTTAGTAGCACCAAGCAGCGGGGGGGGGGCCGGAAAAGCCACGGGGGGACCAGAAAAGCCGCGGGGTAGCCGCGGGGGAATAGTACAGGGGCGGGGGGGGCCGCAGGAGCGGGGGAGCCGGAAAAAGCCGCGGGGGGGCAGGAAAAGCGGCAGGGGAGCCGTACAGCCGCGGTTTGGCCGCAAAAGCGGGGGAGCCGCGGGGGTGGGGCAGTACAGCCACAGGGGGGCCGCAGGAGCTGGGGACCCGCGGAGGGGCAGTACAGCCACGGGGGGGGCCGCAGGAGCGGGGGGAGCAGTACAGCCGCGGGGGTTCCCGGAAAAAGCCGCGGGGGCCGGAAAGGCAGCGCGGGGGGGGCAGGAAAAGCCGCGGGGGGGCCGCATGTGTTGCGGGCGGGAGACGACCGGCAAAGGCCGGTGGTCTCCCTCCCGTGATGTGTGTGTGTTGGGCAGTGTAGGGGCGGCCGTAAGCGTGGCGGGGCTGGCTGAGTCCCGCTCCGCTTACGGCCGCCATGTTGGTCCACCCTGGATGGGTGTAGCTTTGTGGTGACGTCACTTTGGCCAGGACACAGTTACGGAAGTCGTGCCGAAAGTGACGGAAGTGGCCTTAGGCTTTTATATATTAGATGTGTTGTTCTTTTGGTTGTCTCTCAGAATTTAATCATTTGTCCTGTACAATAGCAGAAATCACATACAGTTAGGGCCAGAAATATTTGGACAGTGACACAAGTTTTGTTATTTTAGCTGTTTACAAAAACATGTTCAGAAATACAATTATATATATAATATGGGCTGAAAGTGCACACTCCCAGCTGCAATATGAGAGTTTCCACATCCAAATCGGAGAAAGGGTTTAGGAATCATAGCTCTGTAATGCATAGCCTCCTCGTTTTCAAGGGACCAAAAGTAATTGGACAATGGACTCTAAGGGCTGCAATTAACTCTGAAGGCGTCTCCCTCGTTAACCTGTAATCAATGAAGTAGTTAAAAGGTCAGGGGTGGATTCCAGGTGTGTGGTTTTGCATTTGGAAGCTGTTGCTGTGACCAGACAACTTGCGGTCAAAGGAACTCTCAATTGAGGTGAAGCAGAACATCCTGAGGCTGAAAAAAAATAAAAAATCCATCAGAGAGATAGCAGACATGCTTGGAGTAGCAAAATCAACAGTTGGGTACATTCTGAGAAAAAAGGAATTGACTGGTGAGCTTGGGAACTCTAAAAGGCCTGGGCGTCCACGGATGACAACAGTGGTGGATGATCGCCGCATACTTTATTTGGTGAAGAAGAACCCGTTCACAACATCAACTGAAGTCCAGAACACTCTCAGTGAAGTAGGTGTATCTGTCTCTAAGTCAACAGTAAAGAGAAGACTCCATGACAGTAAATACAAAGGGTTCACATCTAGATGCAAACCATTCATCAATTCCAAAAATAGACAGGCCAGAGTTAAATTTGCTGAAAAACACCTCAAGAAGCCAGCTCAGTTCTGGAAAAGTATTCTATGGACAGATGAGACAAAGATCAACCTGTACCAGAATGATGGGAAGAAAAAGTTTGGAGAAGAAAGGGAACGGCACATGATCCAAGGCACACCACATCCTCTGTAAAACATGGTGGAGGCAACGTGATGGCATGGGCATGCATGGCTTTCAATGGCACTGGGTCACTTGTGTTTATTGATGACATAACAGCAGACAAGAGTAGCTGGATGAATTCTGAAGTGTACCGGGATATACTTTCAGCCCAGATTCAGCCAAATGCTGCAAAGTTGATTGGACGGCGCTTCATAGTACAGATGGACAATGACCCCAAGCATACAGCCAAAGCTACCCAGGAGTTCATGAGTGCAAAAAAGTGGAACATTCTGCAATGGCCAAGTCAATCACCAGATCTTAACCCAATTGAGCATGCATTTCACTTGCTCAAATCCAGACTTAAGACGGAAAGACCCACAAACAAGCAAGACCTGAAGGCTGCGGCTGTAAAGGCCTGGCAAAGCATTAAGAAGGAGGAAACCCAGCGTTTGGTGATGTCCATGGGTTCCAGACTTAAGGCAGTGATTGCCTCCAAAGGATTCGCAACAAAATATTGAAAATAAAAATATTTTGTTTGGGTTATGTTTATTTGTCCAATTACTTTTGACCTCCTAAAATGTGGAGTGTTTGTAAAGAAATGTGTACAATTCCTACATTTTCTATCAGATATTTTTTGTTCAACCCTTCAAATTAAACGTTACAATCTGCACTTGAATTCTGTGGTAGAGGTTTCATTTCAAATCCAATGTGGTGGCATGCAGAGCTCAACTCGCGAAAATTGTGTCACTGTCCAAATATTTCTGGCCCTAACTGTAATAACTCATATACAATATAGTAATAGAAACAGGAAAGAAGTGAAAAATAATTATCAAATAAATTATTTTCCTCTAATTTTCCTCAAATGAATGTTGGTATATAATTATTTTTGGACTACCTCGAACAGAGCGGCAAAACTAACAATAGAAAATGGGAAAGGACACAAACCGACTCAAAATGCTCTTTTTTCTTAAAAAAAATATATTTTATTTATTATTTGAAAAAGCAATTAAAATTCTTATAAAATGTATAAGAGGTAGACATCCCTCTCAAAAACAGCAGGGGTCATACACACTCCACATGGGATACAAATATATTATCTTTCCATCTTTATGCTGATTCGGATAATATACACCTAACACAGAAATATTACAATGATGTGCCTATATTACAATGGTATATACTAGACACAAAAACACTACACTAATGTGCTCCTATTAGGGCAATATATGCTGGATATGCCATTACTACATTGTGCACCTATCAGGACAATATGTACTGGACAAACAAATATTACGCAAATGTGTTCCAGTACAAAATATATACTAGTGACTAGTTATCTAATATAGCGCTAACTATCCTATATTACTTATATAATCATCAATGGTATTTAGCATACCTGTCTTTCGTGCTGCTCAGGATCCCACAGGGAATGTAATGCCTTGCCCCTCGCCTCAATGAATGTTTCAGTGTGCCTTCTTCAGACAACTCGTGAAGAAGGCACATGCCGAAACCTATGTTGAGGTGAGGGGCAAGGCATTACATTCCCTGTGGGATCCTGAGCAGCACGAAAGACAGGTATGCTAAATACCATTGATGGCTATAAAACTCTTCTAAAGTGTCTTCGATGAGCCCTGATCTAAATTCTATTGAAAATCTGTGGAAGAAGCTGAAACCTGCAGTCTGGAGAAGACACCTGGAGTTGTTTGCTCTTGAAGAATGGGCAAAGATACCCGTGGACAGGTGGAGAAGTCACATTGAAAATTACAGGAGTTGTTTGTTTGCAGTGATTGTCTCAAAAGGTCGTGCAACAAAATATTAGTTTAAGTTAAGATTACTGGCATTTTTGTCCAGGTCATTTTCATTAGTGAATTTTTTTAAATTTCCTATAGAACCATCATTTGGAAGCAAAAATCAAAGTCTGGCTCTCTTGAAATGATTATCTGTAAATTTACTGTTTTCAGTTTGAAGTTATTTCAGTGACTTCTTATTGTTTTCAGAGGTGGGTACTAACAATATTATTCATGTGTGTATGCCAGTAGTAGTACAAATACTTGTTAACTGGACTTTTTCTTCCTATTGTAGCTAGGGGTTCAGCATAGGGTAGGGGTGAAACACTTTGAGTGACCCCCTACAGGGCTACCACTAGGAATTTTGGGGCCCCTTACTGCCAAAGTTTTGGGGCCCCCTGAGACTACGCCCAGCCTCCACCTGGCTCTGCCTCCACCCGTGCTCCATCTCCACCCAAACATACATTATATTTATAGTGAAAAATTGGAATAGCACCAAAAATTACCTCAATTTATGTGCAAAGCTTTCCCAACCAGCAATCCAGATGGTTCCTTACAACAGAGTGAAAAAAGGAAAAACAACACAAAAAATAAAAAAAAGTGGACTTTATTGCCCAATGCGTCGTCATGCCATTGGGCAATAAAGTCCAATTTTTTCTATATTTTTGTGCTGTTTTTCCTTTTTTTATGCTCTCTCACGATTATATATTAAACACACACACCCTAGGGGCTGCTGTGGGCTGAATACACAATAGCTGAGCCTGTATATACAATAGAGAATACACAATAGAGCCTGGTGCTGGCCATATAGACAATGGAGACGGCTGTGGGCCTGGCCGTATAGGCAATGGAGATGGCTGCTGGCTATACACACAGTAGAGGATACACAATAGAGACTGCTGCTGGCTGTACACAATAGAGAATACACAATAGAGACTGCTGCTGGTCATATAGACAATGGAGATGGCTGCGGGCCCAACCGTATAGGTAATGGAGATGGCTGCTGGCTATACACACAGTAGAGGATACACAAAAGAGACTGCTGCTGGCTGTACACAATAGAGAATACACAATAGAGACTGCTGCTGGCCGTATACACAATGGAGATGGCTGTTGGACAAATGTACAATGGAGAAGGCTGCGAAATAAATGCACAATGGAGAAGGCTGCGGGATAAATGCACAATGGAGATGGCTGTGGGACAAATGCACAATGGAGACGGCTGTGGGACAAATGCACAATGGAGACGGCTGTGGGACAAATGCACAATGGAGATGGATGCGGGATAAATGCACAATGGAGATGGCTGCGTGATAAATGCACAATGGAGATGGCTGCAGGACAAATGCACAATGGAGACGGCTGTGAGACAAATGCACAATGGAGACGGCTGTGAGACAAATGCACAATAGAGATGGATACGGGAAAAATGCACAATGGAGATGACTGCATAATAAATGCACAATGGAGACGGCTGTGGGACAAATGCACAATGGAGATGGCAGCGGCAGAAAGAGAGAGACAGACCAACAGAGAGAGACAGACAGAGGAGAGAGAGACAGACAGAGAGAGACAGAAAGACAGTATAAAGTTTTAGCCCTGGCACACATCGCATAAAAAAAGAAAGAGGAAAATGGTAGCTGCTTTTCAGGTTTTTAATTGTTAGTGCAAAGTGTGTAGTTTCCAAAAAAAACGACGTTTTGACTCAGACACGAACCTTCATCAGGAAACAATTGGAAGGCAGAATGAAGAAGAGGAGATTCAATAATGAAATAGCATGAATCCTGTCACTCTGGTGCTGTAGTAATCACAGCCCCTTCGTTATGTTTGGAAACAGATTGTAGGATATACTATGTGCCTTGTTAGACATATTGCCAGATTGACTTTAAGGGGAGGAGACCTATTTTTCATATGTAACTGGAACTGTTACACTCGGGTTGCCAGGTGCAAGGATGAAAAAGAATTCCTGTTCAGGGAAGAACATGAAGATTGCCTGGTAGTCTTAAATGTAGGCAGGTACAGTTGGGGGTATATTATTAGTAGTAGGATAGGTCCCAAAGGTCCTTCAAATAGTTTTGTTATCGCTGGCCTGTAGCCGTCTGTGTGGGGTGTCTGTATGGAGGCCGGGAGCCATTGTCTTCCTGACGAAGGCTGATGCCTGAGCTGAAACGTTGTTTTTTGGAAACTACACACTTTGCACTGAAAAGTAAAAACCTGAAAAGCAGCTACCATTTTCCTCTTTCTTATTTCATGCGATGTGTGACAGGGCTAAAACTTTATACTGTTTGACTCTTTTCCCTTGACCACCTAATTAGTGGTTGAGCTTGATGCTATACTTCTAACTAAAGAGATAGACAGACAGAGAGAGACAGACAGAGACAGACAGAGATACAAAAAGACAAATAGAGAGAGAGAGACAGACGAGCATATAACTCACCAGCAGCAGCTCCCTCCTGGCTCCAGTCACTTGCATCCTGCCGCAGGTGCCGATGCCCGCCACGTTACTGCGTAGCTGTGATGGACAGGAGCCTCCTGTTAGGAGGAGACAAGGCAGAACCGAGGGCCCGCTCAAGAGGTGAGGGGACGGGCCCTGCTGCCGGTTGCCGCGTGACTTCCTGTTTGCAGCTGCCCTGCCTTTGATGGACAGGAGGAGAGAGGTCAGGCTGCGGGGCCGGTGATTCTTCACAGGAGACGGGGGCCCGTGAAACAAAACATTAGGGGGCGGGGCCCAGAGGAGATCAGGGCCTGCTTGAAATAGCCATGCCCCCTGCTGACACGGTCGGTTTGATTTCTCACATTTCCAGCACCATCCCCAGCTATGGCCAGTCTGCTTAAACTCCCTATTATGCAGATACTCCAATGCCCAGCTGCTGCTGCAATATTTGTCCCTATTACCCCACCTGCTGTGTTACACAAAATCTATGCACCGCTTAGTGCCCCATTTATTATTGCCCACTACTGCTCTCCTTACATATTAAAACATGCCTATTGTGCACACTGGTAAAATGACTCCTCAAAAAGCAATGCGCTTTGTATATACCATTGGAGAAGTATTAATGGGTGAAGTAGCAGTATACAAGGAATTGCACTTCACTACTACTCTCATCAGAATTGTGCCTGACCTGCACAACTCCACCAAGTGAACAGATCCAATCTACTCTTCCCTGTTTCTTACAGTATCACCAGGACTTCACCATGGAGCAGTCCAGTTTTGTCTTCTAGAAGGCAATAATGCATCCTGTGTGCCCATTTGTCCATTATAATGCCTTTATTGCCCATATAATATAATAATGCCTCTTAAGTGCCATCTTAACATTTAACATTGTCCCTAGAGTGTCCCTGAAAAGTAATAATGCACCCTGATGACCAGTGGCGTAATGTGAAGCTCATGGACCCCAATTGTTGCAAATCTTTAATAGCATTAGTCTTTTTCTAGGCCAAAGGGACTTTTGGCACCCCTAGACTGCAGGGCCCGGGTGCTATTGCAACCCCTACATCTATTGTAGCTATTCCACTACTGATGACCTAATAGCCCCCCACACAGTATTATGAACCCACAGCCACTCACAGACAGTATGATGTAAACACAAAGTAGGATACCCCAACAACCAACTCATAGAGCATAATGGCCCCACATTATCCTCACTACACAATATAATCCTCACCATTACCCTACAATTACTGACTTGCTGTTCTGTGGGGTGCAGACTTAAAGTGACCTATGTATTTCAGAACCGAGAGCATTAGGGCAGAGAGACCATGGCTTTCTGCTTTACTGCAGAGTTTACCTGTGATGCCATGATATGCACACCGATATAATTAGAAGAAGTGGTTGGTTAGGTTAGGCCCCAAGAGTGGGTCAGGGGCTTTTCCAGGGCCGGGACGATGGGTAGGCGACCCTAGGCTATCGCCTAGGGCGCCATCTTGTGGAGGGCGCATTGCCCGCCCCCAGGAGGGCCCCGTGCTGACCGCCGGCGGCCGCGCCGGCCAGAGAGGAGGGAGGAGGGGACTTCCTGTCCTGCAGCTCTGCCCGGTGCCCGCCCCTCCTCTCCTCCAACATGGGGCCTATGGAGCGCGGATCCGAGGAAACAGCTGAGTTCCTCGGACCCGATGTTAGTGTACTGAGCATGCTCAGTACATTAACACCGCTCTGTGCCATCTAATATCACTTCTGCAATGTATATTCATACATTGCAGAAGTGATATCCTGTGAAATGAAAGGGTTAAAAATAAAAAAATCATTATTCTCACCTCTCCACGATCCAGCGATGCCTCCAGCGCTCTGTGCGTCTAGGACCTGGCCTGACGTCACAGTTGAGTCACATGGCCGGTTACCGCGGTAACCGGCCATGTGACTGTGACATCACGCCAGGTCCTGTTGATCAGAAGAAGCTGGAAGCAGCGCGGGTGTCGTGGAGAGGTGAGAATGAAGATTTTTTTTATTTTTTAAGCTCTGCAGAAGGAGGGCAAAGAGGGGCTGCAAAGAGGGGAGCAAAGAGGGGCTGCAAAGGGGGCAAAGAGGGGAGCAAAGAGGGGCTGCAAAGGGGGCAAAGAGGGGAGCAAAGAGGGGAGCAAAGAGGGGAGCAAAGAGGGGGCAAAGAGGGGAGCAAAGAGGGAGCAAAGAGGGGGCAAAGAGGGGAGCAAAGAGGGGCAGCAAAGAGGGGCTGCAAAGGGGGCAAAGAGGGGAGCAAAGAGGGGGCAAAGAGGGAGCAAAGAGGGGGCAAAGAGGGAGCAAAGAGGGGGCAAAGAGGGGAGCAAAGAGGGGGCAAAGAGGGAGCAAAGAGGGGGCAAAGAGGGGCTGCAAAGAGGGGGCAAAGAGGGGAGCAAAGAGGGGCTGTAAAGGGGGCAAAGAGGGGAGCAAAGAGGGGGCAAAGAGGGGGCAAAGAGTCGGGCAAAGAGGGGCTGCAAAGAGGGGCTGCAAAGAGGGGAGCAAAGAGGGGAGCAAAGAGGGGCTGCAAAGGGGGCAAAGAGGGGAGCAAAGAGGGGGCAAAGAGTCGGGCAAAGAGGGGCTGCAAAGAGGGGAGCAAAGAGGGGCGGCAAAGAGGGGCTGCAAAGAGGGGAGCAAAGAGGGGGCAAAGAGGGGGGCAAAGAGGGGAGCAAAGAGGGGCTGCAAAGAGGGGCTGCAAAGGGGGCAAAGAGGGGAGCAAAGAGGGGGCAAAGAGTCGGGCAAAGAGGGGCTGCAAAGAGGGGCTGCAAAGAGGGGAGCAAAGAGGGGAGCAAAGAGGGGCTGCAAAGGGGGCAAAGAGGGGAGCAAAGAGGGGGCAAAGAGTCGGGCAAAGAGCGGCTGCAAAGAGGGGAGCAAAGAGGGGCGGCAAAGAGGGGCTGCAAAGAGGGGAGCAAAGAGGGGGCAAAGAGGGGGGCAAAGAGGGGAGCAAAGAGGGGCTGCAAAGAGGGGCTGCAAAGGGGGCAAAGAGGGGAGCAAAGAGGGGGCAAAGAGGGGGGCAAAGAGGGGGCAAAGAGGGGAGCAAAGAGGGGCTGCAAAGAGGGGAACAAAGAGGGGGCAAAGAGGGGAGCAAAGAGGGGCTGCAAAGGGGGCAAAGAGGGGAGCAAAGAGGGGGCAAAGAGGGAGCAAAGAGGGGCTGCAAAGAGGGGGCAAAGAGGGGAGTAAAGAGGGGCTGCAAGAGGGGCAAAGAGGGGAGCAAAGAGGGGGCAAAGAGGGTGCAAGAGGGGGCAAAGAGGGGAGCAAAGAGGGGGCAAAGAGGGGGCAAAGAGGGGGCAAAGAGGGGGCAAAGAGGGGAGCAAAGAGGGGCTGCAAAGGGGGCAAAGAGGGGGCAAAGAGGGGGCAAAGAGGGGGCAAAGAGGGGGCAAAGAGGGGCTGCAAAGAGGGGCAAAGAGGGAGCAAAGAGGGGGGCAAAGAGGGGGGCAAAGAGGGGAGCAAAGAGGGGCTGCAAAGAGGGGCAAAGAGGGGCAAAGAGGGGCAAAGAGGGGGCAAAGAGGGGGCAAAGAGGGGGCAAAGAGGGGGGCAAAGAGGGGGCAAAGAGGGGAGCAAAGAGGGGGGCAAAGAGGGGGCAAAGAGGGGGCAAAGAGGGGCTGCAAAGAGGGGTGCAAAGAGGGGGGCAAAGAGGGGGCAAAGAGGGGCTGCAAAGAGGGGGCAAAGAGGGGGCAAAGAGGGGGCAAAGAGGGGCAAGGCAAAGAGGGGGCAAAGAGGGGTGCAAAGAGGGGGCAAAAGGGGGCAAAGAGGGGCTGCAAAGAGGGGGCAAAGAGGGGCGAGGGCTGCAAAAGAGGGGTCCAAAAGAGGGGCTGCAAAGGGGGCAAAGAGGGCTGCAAGAGGGCAAGAGGGGGCAAAGAGGCAGAGGCAAAGAGGGGGCAAAGAGGCAGGGGCCAGCAAAGAGGGCGGCAAAGAGGGGCTGCAAAGAGGGGGCAAAGAGGGCTGCAAAGAGGGGGCAAAGAGGTGCAGGGGCTGCAAAGAGGGGGCTGCAAAGAGAGGGCGCAAAGGCAGAGGGGTCTGCAAAGAGGAAATGGGGCAAAGAGGGGCTGCAAAGAGGGGGCAAAGAGGGGGCAAAGAGAAGGGCGAAAGAGGGGTGCAAAGAGGGCTGCAAAGAGGGGCGCAAAGAGGGGTGCAAAGAGGGTCTGCAAAGAGGGGGCATAAGCAGGGGCTAGCAAAGAGGGGGCCAAAGAGGGTGCAAAGCAAGGGCTGCAAAGAGGGGCTGCAAAGAGGGTCTGCAAAGAGGGGGCAAAGAGGGAGTGCAAAGAGGGCAAAGAGGGGCTGCAAAGAGGTCTGCAAAGAGGGGGTGCAAGAGGGGTCAAAGGGGTGCGAAGGGCCAAAGAGGGGTGCAAGAGGGCTGCAAAGAGGGATGGACAGAGGGGGACAGAGGGAGAGGGTGACAGGAGGGTGACAGGAGGGGGACAAGGTGACAGGAGGAGCAGGGAGAGGATCCAAACTGATGCTGCAAAACATCGGGATCGGATGCCTATTTGGCATCCGATTGCAGTCATCAGTTTGGATCCGATGCTGTCTGAGGGGTGCTGCAAAAAGTCTGATCCCCTCGGACAGCACAAAAACGCTGTGTGAAAGCAGCCTTATTTGGCACGGATCAGGTCGGATCCTATTCGGTCCGATTTGACCCGCTGTGCCAAAAATCGAAGCAGGCTGCGATTTTGGGCACAGCAAAATATCGGCCAGAATCGGATCCGACAAAAATCGGATGCCAATAAGGCCAAATCCGATGTGATCCATGCCCATAGGATAACATGGGGTCAAAATCTGATCCGTGGCTGTCCGTTTTACAACGGACAGCCACGGATCACAGAAAAACGCAGTGTGAAAGCAGCCTTACAGCAGACGCACGGTGACGGCGGCCGCGGTGAGTGTGCAAAGGCGCGCTTCCCCCCCCGGCCCCCGCATACTGGGCCCTGTATACACCACTGGGTCTTGTATACACCACTAGGCCCTGTATACACCACCACTGGGCCCTTTATACACCACCACTGGGCCTGCTGTATATACTGCTGGGGCCTGTATTACCACTGGGGCTGCTGTATATACTGCTGGGGCCTGTATATACCACTGGGGCTGCTGTATAACCCTGGGGCTGCTGTATAACCCCTGGGGCTGCTGTATTACCCCTGGGGCTGCTGTATAACCCTTGGGGCTGCTGTATAACCCCTGGGGCTGCTGTATTACCCCTGGGGATGCTGTATTACCCCTGGGGCTGCTGTATTACCACTGGGGCTGCTGTTATTACCCCTGGGGCTGCTGTATAACCCCTGGGGCTGCTGTATAACCCCTGGGGCTGCTGTATTACCCCTGGGGCTGCTGTATTACCCCTGGGGCTGCTGTATTACCCCTGGGGCTCCTGTATTACCACTGGGGCTCCTGTATTACCACTGGGGCTGCTGTATTACCACTGGGGTCTGTATATACCACTGGAGAGGCTGCTGTATACCACTTTGCTGGGGGCTGTATACCTGTGCTGGGGTCCACCCTCGGCTTATACACGAGACAATAGGTTTTCCCAGGTTTTGGGGGCAAAAGTAGGGGGGTCGGTTTATACACAGGTCGGGTTATACACGAGTATATACGGGTAGTAATCCTACAATGTCTGCTGTAATATAAAAAGAACAAGGGTTTGCGCCAAACTGCTATATTTGTAAAAGGGGGATCGGTGATATGCCCCCGTGCTCACCTTATTTAGTTGTGCCGACTGCACAACTAGTTTATGGGCTGAGTTGTGACCCCATGGGATCTCCACACCGTCCGGAGCCTTGGAGAGGCAAGTTCGTGTGATCCTCTAGTGCACAGACTGCTGATCCAAGTGATCCTCTGAGGGAGTGGTGCTCGATGTACGGCAGGTTCTGGAGGTCAAGCTGCTGGATATCACGCTTCCCAGCGGGAGGTTGAATGTGCGATTTAAACAATGTGATATTGTGTTAGCGCTACAGACACAGCCAGAAACACCGCTCTATGAATAATTACCTTGCGGATTTATTGTACCAATATCAAGTACCCGGTCTCCACAACGCGTTTCGGCGCTAATTGCGCCTTTCTCAAGTGATCACTTGAGAAAGGCGCAATTAGCGCCGAAACGCGTTGTGGAGACCGGGTACTTGATATTGGTACAATAAATCCGCAAGGTAATTATTCATAGAGCGGTGTTTCTGGCTGTGTCTGTAGCGCTAACACAATATCACATTGTTTAAATCGTACAATGTCTGCTGTACATGGTATGAGGAGGTTTATGGCTCAGTCAGTACACACTCCATACTTCATGGTAAGGGGAGGGTTTATGGCTCAGTACACACTCCATACTTCTTGTTATTAACCAGTTAATGCTCTCTTGTCCACCGCACTGCAGTTTCAAAAGAGGACAACAGCGAGACAGGCAGCGACATGGCATCAGAGAGTCCCTGACCTCGAAATAGAAGATCCTCAGATCCTGGTATTGTGACATAATATTAAGAATAATACTTTTTGCATTTATATTACACTATGAACTCCACAGCACTTTACATACATCATGAACACTGTCCCCATTGGGGCTCACAATGTAAACAACCTATCAGTATGTCTCTGTAGTGTGGTTGGACGAACCTTTTATAGGTCCCTGTTAAATTAAATTTACTTTCAAAGTATGCTGACATTTTTATTCCCAGACATATTTCGGGGGGGGGGGGGGGGGCGCCGTTTGCCTTACCTGCCTAGGGCACCAAAATGCCTTGTCCCGGCACTGGGCTTTTCCTTTAGGTAAGTGCTCTACTGATGCCAGCTCTTTAGCCAATGGACTTTAAGCACATTCACTTTCTAGTTTGCAGCTATATACAACAAGACTTTCATCTTTGTGAAGATTGAATTTGACACTTGTTGAAATGATGTAATGAAACACCTATAGCTAATTTCCGTACTATGTTTAATCAAGCGTGTATTAAAAAGATAATTCTGAGCATTTCGCAAGTGTGGTGCCTCGGGGAAATCACTTAAAGTCTGCTAATTAGACAGATGACGGGTATTAGAGTATCTTTTCGCACTTCTGGAATGCCAAAGAAAAGATGTGTGAGCAGACCACACAGGTAGATGGATTTAGAGCCCGTGCTTACAAGTGGTGAAGTATGATGTGTTAAGAAATGTAACTACACAGAAATTAATATTCATTGCTCAACTCCCCCTGTGATTTATTATTTTTACTAAACTTTTATTATTTTCAATGACAGTATTGTAGAAACTATAGTGCGAAGAGTGAAACTTCCATTAGCAGCTGAGGTTTAAAGGGAATCAGATAGAAGGCTCAACCCTTCTAAACTGCTTAAATGAGCATGTGGGTCATAGGAAGCTGAATAAAATTGTATTTTGATATCTGTAATTCAATATCCATGCTTTTCTTATTTGTAAATGAGCTGTTCCAATTCTGTGCCATTGGTCAGACACTGATCTGCATGAGAATCTGCCTCCATAGATTATTTTAAATTAAAGGTGGAGTTACCAGCATGATATGTTGTATCTGTTCTTTGATCCCCTGATCTTTGTCATGACTCGCTTTCGGGACTTGATCTGGTAACCTCTTGTTAAATGGTCGATTTCATTCCCTTTCTTTGCTGCTAGTCAGGTGTTTCTCACTTGCTTATTTTGTCTCTGTCCTGTCACAACTAAGATGGGGCTATGTATACTTACCTTGCAACAGTCTTCTTTGCTAGCTATATTTCTAGGTGGATTTCTGCTAAGTAGTTCCAGTCGTGCAACTATTGGATTTTGCCTGTTAGGCAGAGACCAGTTATGTTACCGATCTGTGTATAGTTTTTTACTTTCCCAACACCATTCTCAGCCCTCAGCTTGCTGGGAGGTTTAATTTGCTTTAATTCATTATTCACCTTTTTTTCCCCTTGTGCAAGTTTCCTCACTCTGGGTCGCCATCTACCTCTGCACCCTTTTTCTTTCTTAGTTGTGCATAGCTTCTTCCCCTCTTATTCCTCTGGAGGAAAGAAAAACAGCTCTATGGCCAGAGGCGGCATCAGCACCCAGCATACCCGGGCAAGTGCTGGGGCCCTCGACATCTGGGAGGGCCCACTCGCCATCAGGGACAGGCAGCCCTGATAGAGAGGGGCCCAGCCGGGACTGGCAGCCCTGAAAGGAAGGGACCCATCACAGGACACTCAGCCAGCCATGCTCCCAGTGCACATGCCTAATTTGTATGCGATGCAGATTAGCTAGTGATGGGCGAGTCCTTAATTACTCAGAATCGCTTGACTCTAGCGAGTCCGAGCCCGGGACTCGCTACTCGTTGCGAGTCTAGCGAGTCCAATGTTAATGAATGGGGAAGCGAGTAATAGCGAGTAATGTGCGATTTACAAATCGCAGATGTCTCGGAAAGCGCTCGCATTGCCGTTTTGGAAACCCCACTCGCAACAGTTTTTTGCTGCTGTGTCCGTGTCTGTGGTTTTTATCCAAATTATATGATAACAAGAGAACAAGAGACAGGGTTTAATAGGGGTATTGTCCCATCCCTGTCTGTAATTTGTGTTTTATAGACACTAGGTGCGGGAGAACACTTTTTTGTTTTTTTAACAAATATTTATTAAAGGTTATATTTTAAAAGTGCACCTTAAGTAAGAAATGTGTCCATGTCTGTGTAGCAGCACACTAGTCCCTGCAAAAAATTATTAAGTGCGCACAAGTAGTTGCACAAGTATGTGGCGTACGTGCTATTTGCAGGTAGGAGAGCAGCAACGCACTGGTCTGCCACAGAGAAAATAAAGCTGAAGGGGTTATTATGACCCAAAATCTATCAGGTGCAAAAAAATAGGAAATAGTACCTCAGCTAAGCCTCTGACTTCAGCTATTAGGAAAGCTGAGTGAGTAAGCTAAGCTATGAGGTCGGTCCTGTGTGCACTGTAAGGCTGCTCCTCCCTGCCTGCCTGCCTACAGTCCTCTACACAGTACTCCTCTGTCCTCCTGGTAGCTCTCAGAAGAGCTGTTTGGGTTAAATATAAGGAATCTTGAAGTTTCCCTACACTGACTGACACTCCCTATGATCTGCTCCAGCATCTACCTCACCCTGCACTAGGCTCAGATCTCACAGGAATGTGGAGGAAATGGCGGTGGCAAGGCTTATATACAGCCTCGCCTCTCATACATGACATAGGCATCACGATGGACAGAAGCCAATCATAGTCCTGCCACAACCAACAGGGCTGTGGCATTACTGAATATGATTGTATAACATGCTTGTCCATCTTCACAAGTTTTCTGACCTAACACGCTAGACTGTCTCGGAAGCTCTGTCGGAACTTAACAGATTCTGTATTCGCGAGTCCCGAATACAGTATACAGGACTCGGATTCGTAGACTCGCTCAGACTCGCTGCTGACAGCAGGTATCCGTGAAGCGGTGCGATTGTTTAAACGATTCAAGCTACATAGCGATGTGATATAGCGAGTCTAGCGAGTGAGAAAAAGTAAACTCTGACAAAACTAGGATTGCCATTGATTTGCATTGGACTCGTTACTGTGCGAGTAATTGCTGGGAAACTCACAGAGTACCGAGTCCTGCGAGTCCCTTACTACTCGCCGAGTAACGAGTCCTAGCGAGTAGACTCGCCCATCCCTAAGATTAGCCATGTGCTGGCTCTGGGGAGCAGTGGACCTTCCTCTTTGCTGACTGCAGCAGTGATGAGTCATCATCCTGCAACCTCATCACACTGCTGCAGCCATCGAAGAAGGAGGAAGTTCACTGTCCAGGAGCCTGCTGTAAGGATGGAGACAGCATTTGAGGAAGACACAGCCCTGGGGGAGAGGAAGGAAGGTGAGCATAATCGTTTATTATTTTATTTTTTACTGTGTGCTGTAGGCTGCTACAGGTTTTGTATGGAGGCTGCTGCTGGGGTATACGGAGGCTGCTGAGTTTGTATGGAGGCTGTTGCTGGGTGTATATGGAGGCTACTGCTGGGTGTATATGGAGGCTACTGCTGGGTGTATATTGAAGCTGCTGCTGGGTGTATATGGAGGCTGCAGCTGGGTGTATATGGAGACTGCTGCTGGGGTATATGGAGGCTGCCGCTGGGGTATATGGAGGCTGCTGAGTTTGTATGGAGGCTGCAGCTGGGTGTATATGAAGGCTGCTGGGGTATACAGTATGAAGGCTTCTACTGGGGTATATGGAAGCTGCTGCTGGGTGTGGAGGCTGTGCTGGGTGTATATGAAGGCTGCTGGGGTATACAGTATGAAGGCTTCTACTGGGGTATATGGAAGCTGCTGCTGGGTGTGGAGGCTGTGCTGGGGTATATGGAGGCTGCTGCTGAGGTATATAGTGGATGCTGCTAGGTGTATATGGAGGCTGTGCTAGGATATATGGAAGCTGTGCTAGGGTATATGGAGGCTGTGCTGGGTGTATATGGAGGCTGCTGCTGGGGTATATGGAGGCTGCTGGGGTATATGGAGGCTGCTGCTGTGTGTATATGGAGGCTGTGCTTAGGTATATGAAGGCTCTGCTGGGGTATATGGAGGCTTCTGCTGGCTTTGTATGGAGGCTGCTGCTGGGTGTTTATGAATGCTGCTTCTTGGGTATATGGAGGCTGCTGCTGGGTTTTATGGAGGCTTGGAGGCTACTGCTGGGGTATATGAAGGCTGCTGCTGGGTGTATATGGAGGTTGTGCTGGGGTATATGGAGGCTGTGCTGGGGTATATGGAGGCTGCTGCTGGGGTATATGGAGGCTGCTGCTGGGTTTGTATTGAGGCTGCTGCTGAATGTATATGGAAGATGCTGCTGGGGTATATGGAGGCTGCTGCTGGGGTATATGGAGGCTTGGAGGCTACTGCTGGGGTATATGGAGGCTGCTACTGGGGTATATGGAGGCTGCTGCTGGGTGTATGTGAAGATTGTGCTGGGGTATATGGAGGCTGTGCTAGGGTATATGGAGGCTGCCGCTGGGGAACATGGAGGCTGCTGATGGGTTTGTATGGAGGCTGCTGCTTGGTGTATATAGAGGCTGGTGCTGGGAAATATGGAGGCTGCTGGATTTGTCTGGAGGCTGCTGGTGGGTGTATATGGAGGCTGCTGCTGGGTGTATATGGAGGCTGCTGATGGGTGTATATGGAGGCTGCTGCTGGCAGTATATGGAGGCTGCTGCTGGGTGTATATGGAGGCTGCTGCTGGGGTATATGTAGGCTGCTGGGGTATATGGAGGCTGCTGCTGGGTGTATATGGAGACAGCTGCTGGGTGTATATGGAGGCTGCTGAGGTATATGGAGGATGCTGGGGTTTATGGAGGCTGCTGCTGGGTGTATATGGAGGCTGTGCTCAGCTATATAGAGGCTGTGCTGGGTATATGGAAGCTGTGCTGGGTGTACATGGAGGCAGTGCTAGGCTATATGGGGGCTGTGCTGGTGTATATGGAAGCTGTGTATATACAGCTTGCAGCCTGTATATTCTACATAAAAAACCCACAGCCTTTATATTTTATATACAGCCTGGCAGTCGTCATACTATATATACAGTCCAGCAGTCTCCATATTATATCTACAGCCCTGCACAGCCTCTATATTATATATACAGCCCACCCAGGAGCCTGTTTATTATATATACACAGCCTGCAGCTTCTATATTGTATTCATGAATCGTGGTATGTGTTATGGTACCTTTACATGCCGCTACCGAAAGGTAGAAACCGGCAGGTTTCGGAGACAATTGTACCTTTTACCTTCAAAACACCGCGAAGTGGCGGCGTGTAATTCAGGTTGCACCTTCCTGTCTCTTTGGATACCTGTCTTTCAGCCCTGCTGAAAAGCAAGCAGGTATAAACCCTATGGTAGCGGCGTGTAATCGGGGCACAGGTACGGTATTTGAGTTCCCTGAGGCGTTCTTGAGCGTCATGTATACCACTCCCCATCAGCTATCATTGGTGGGAACTACTGTGTACCCATTGGCTGTCCCTCCACAGGGCGGAATATTTAACGTGCAGACCAGTCACAATACACATTTGCTATAGCGTCATGTATTAGCCAGCCTCCCTGCGCTGGCTGGCCAATCATGATGTTATTGCATTGTCCAATCACCGTACGAGTGCCGCATAATACACAACTCTGTCACGCCTATATAGTTACGGCACACAATATGTACGCCCATATTCCCTTGTGGTAGCGGCGTGTAAATCAGGGAAGGTGCTCCACAGAAGGTAACCTGCGGCATCGGTCGGCACTTCCAGGGAACGAAAATACCTTCTGTGGAGCACCTTGTGGCGGCGTGTAATTGCTGTATCAGGTACCGTTAGCAACCGTTGAAAATGCGCGTGTGCACGTGCGGTGCCTACCTGTTGCTACCTTCAGTAGCGGCGTGTAAAGGTACCATTAAAGGGGCTCACTGAGACTGTTTCGCCTGGGTCCACAAAAACCTGGAGCCGGTCCTCTTTATGGCCCTTCAGCGAGCAAGGTTCAAGTTGCTATTTTTGCAAGTTGTTGTTTTTGATTTTGTGGATAGGGATATTCTAGTCTGTACAGGAACTAGTAAGTTATGGGTGCAGCTGCAGTATCATTGGTTTTATTTCTCCCTTTACCTGTGTTTGACTAGGTATACAGTATGTATAACAATCTTACTGCAGAGGTGTGTGTGATTATACCTGACACATTTGCAAGTTCCTCTATTTCTGCTCTGTGTTTGCTTATTTATCTTCCCATTACCTTTCTTTGGTCCTCAGTTAGGTTGATGGAGGTTTCCTTAACAGCCTCCATTTTGGTTTCTCGGAAGGAAAGAGAAACAGCTCGATGGTTTTTCAGGAAGC
This sequence comes from Allobates femoralis, assembly GCA_033576535.1. Lineage (NCBI taxonomy): Eukaryota > Metazoa > Chordata > Amphibia > Anura > Aromobatidae > Allobates > Allobates femoralis. The sequence goes on from JARQOC010000001.1 coordinate 538,753,954, forward strand.
CATGTCTAAGTTGTAGTTTTTAGTTTTACGACTAGGGATCTTCTAGCATGTACAGGAACTAGTAGGGTCTGGGTGTTTTAGCCTTTATTTCTCCCTTTAAACAAAAACTTGATCCTTGCACCTTTGCTGCAGCAAATGTGTATGTAAGAAGACAAACTTAAGTTCTACTGTCCTCTGGAGGCAGATTCTCGTGCAGATCAGTCTCTCACCCGTAGTCTGGAACAGCTCATTTACATATGGGAAAAATTTGGATATCTCTGGAATAAAAGTTTGGACTGGATATGTCAGGGTATCATTTTATTCAGCTTCCTTTGACCTACATGCTCATAGATGGCTTAAGAGGGTTGGTCCTTCTTACAGATTCCCTTTAAGCGATGTCCTCACTAACACTATGGTTTTACACTCTATCAAGATTTCATTGGCCCTGATAGAAAAATATGCACCCGGACAAAGTCTGATTTACCATAATGCCAATCTGTTAAACTGGCTATTTGGCAACTCTGTAAACGCTCACTGTATCCAGGATACCAAGCCAATGCTAGACTAAAATGTTCTTTCATCATTGTCTACTGTAAACTTAAATAGGTTTTCCCATTTTAGAAAGAAATGACTAAATTGCTAAATTAGTGGGGTCTGATACTCTGAACTGTCCTTCACTGATCCAGAAAATGAAAGGGAGAATTGAATTTTTGGGCACTTTATTGCAGTTAACCAGTCACCAGTGTGCAAGGAATTGCTGCCTCATTCCCCGGGATGAAGCTGTGGTGCAGCTCATAGCACAGCAGGTGGCTGAGAGCATCTGAATGCAGGAAAGTTGTAAAAGAGGCTTAATGTCTCCATTGGGAAAACTCCTTTCAAATATGACATTGAAGTTTGGGAAAGTGTTACAAGAGGAAGATGGGAGTAATACAGTTTGTTAGTTTGTGCTACATGTGAAAATGTGCGTGATCATGCAAAGCACCATTTGTTAAAGCACCACTCCAGTCCCCTTCCCCATGTCTTATGTTCATCTTTCATCGTTGTCTTCTGTTATCGCCTCTGCTCCAGTTGGTCTCCTGTGATTTGTAACCTGCCGGCAGCTCAAGTGTTTCATGGACCATGCCAGAGGTCAACTCAATGTAAGTCTATGAGAACCTCGCTCTGGTTTTCATAAAATTGCATTGATCGATAGTGACATAAATGTTGACTTCTTTTCTTTCACAAGTTACAGGCACAAGATAGAGCCGCCGGATCTGAAGAGTGTCAAAAAAAAAAAGGAAAAAGCCAGCGGGTGAGTATAAGACAAGGGACTGGGGACTTAGATTTAAAGCACCAGTCCAGTGGTAAACCTACCCACCCTGGAGTGGTGCTTTCATTTAGGAATATTGGTCTTAATAGAGTTTATCATAAGTCATGTGCATCCTTTAATAATGACACCATAGATTACTCTTACCAATAGTATAATTATTGTAAACATGGGTGTTAGGGCTCATAATTGTTGGATTAATACTTTGTACAGTCTAAGAGACATGCTGAGATTTAATAGTGTGAGAAATACTTTAGATATTCTGATTTTGAAGAAACTGTTTATATGTCTAACAGTGTCCTGAATAATCTTAGTCTTTCAATTATATATATAATTATATACACTCGATATACACAGGTTGTGTCATGATAGGGTGAGGAGATGCCACATGAGAGAATAAGGAGTGAGTTTAAATAATAAAAGGGAGTGGAAGCAAAGTGCAGCAGCTGAGAATAGAGGTAAATTGAATCTCGGCAGGATCAAAAACTAATTGTTAACCCCTTCAACATTAAATTAAAATAAATCCACTCCACTCGTGTTAAGGCCACGTTACACACACAGACATATTGGTCACAGATCTCTGGTTGCAGTGAAATCATGGACACATTGCTCCATTTTGTGACTGTGTACAATGGAACAATGTGTCAATGATTTCACTGCAACCAGAGATCTGTGACCAATATATCTGTGTGTGTAATGTGGCCTTTACTCTCTGAGCGGATTCCTAAGAGGACCTGTGAACTGCTAATCACATTATGACCTTCTGATTTCAGATGCAGTAAAGGTCTCAGCTGGACGCAACACACTGGTGACATTAAGATGGCAATGATGAGTATGTTTCCACAAATGGGCTATATAATTGTAATTTGTATCCATGTATGTTTAGTAAATTGGGGGAGCTACCAAAATAAGAGAACCCTAATATATAATGTGAACATTCACTACGTGAAATTTAACGTGCATTGTTGCTATACAGGTTGTGCGTACAATGAGGTAGTCAGCACAAATTTTCACCAAATTGTATGAGCCTATTTACCAGTGATGAGGCAATGTCTTTAGACGAGACCTCATACTAACAGACTTATCTATGATTGTATAATCATCTTTGTGGTATTATATATTTTCAGATTTGGCTGAAAGTGTTGGCACTAGGGATGGGCCAACCCGAACTGCAAACCCGAAAATCACATGAGGTTTTTTTCTCCTTGAGGTGAAATTGCTCTTAGAAATGTGTCGCCAAATAATAACCTTTTCTTCTTTATAGGAACAACCATTCTTTTGTGGCAGTGCAGCTCTATCCCATCTCTCTATCCTTTTGGATTACTTCATCCAGACAGGTGGGCGCTCTTCTTTGGGCATTTTAATTTCAAATTGCAATTCCTTTCTGCAGAGAAGAATGTTAACGTGGATGCTCTGCCTTGGTCCTTTGACGTGTCTGATTCTGTGGGAGTCTCAGCATATCTGCTCCAGCCAGGAGTATTGAATCAGCTCCTGTCCTTCTTAAAGATGATCTTCAAGATGGCTAAAAGGAGAATTCTGTCCTGAGAACATGAGTCCAAGTTGCCTGGTCATATGGGCACACACAAATTCACCAAGATAATTGCTCAGTGCTTCTAGTGGTCTTTGATGGTCAATAATGTCCTGGAATTATTGTCCAGTAGTGATGAGCCAACATGAACTGTAAAGTTCGGGGTCTGAACCGGATAACTAGTGTCCATGCACGGACCCCAAATATGGACTTCTCAGATAAGTCTGTGTTATTGTTCAGGTTCAGCCACTTGTAATGTAGCCAATCAGCAAGCTTTGCCAGTACAAAGTGGGGATTTAAGCAAGACAATCAAAATTACCAGTCTCTGCCCTGATGTCCTCGCTGCTCTCACACTACTTGATTAAACCACATGAATATTCACAACATCTACTGCCCACCCTCTGTGACAGCATCTGTGATTGGCTGACCAGCCTCACAGTAGCTGACTTTGTTCCTGGGATGTATAAATAGTTGAAAAAAAATGGGGAAGGGTCCCCCATACTTGATACACAGTGCAGATAAAGCACACAGCTGCAAGTGTTGCACCCCAGAGTTCGGTTGCCACAATGGTACTGCCTCCCTCGGGGGGTGATGTCATGCTTGGAAGCAAGAAGGAGTATCCACATCAGGAATCCCACAGCATGTAACACTTTTCCTGACTCCAGATCTGAAGTGGGATCTCTGAACTAGAGTTCAGGGGAGCTTGTCTATAAATTCAGGCCTGGGGGCGGAGTTAGTGAGTTCAGTTCCTAGGAGAACTGTGAAGATGACCTGTGGACTGGAGCAGTGCTAAACCCGTCACAGGCACAGTAGAGAGCGAAGATGAAGCAAGCGTGAGGGACCCGTTGGAGAGGGTCTGAGGAAGGATATAAGCAGGCCTGGCGAGTGGAGCCAGTTGCCTGCTCACCCCAGAGCAGAGCGCCAGAAATGGACACCAAGGTCCGAGGTTGTGTGGGTACTACTGACCCAGCAACCAAAACCGGAGGACGGGAGACTCCACGCCTCCCAGCCACAGCAAAGCACCTGGAGGCACAGCAGCACTGGAGAGCTCATGGACAGTTGCCAGAGGAGTGGTACCTGGGAAGGGCTCAAGCTGCCTGCCATACAGGCGAGAGCCTTACCAGCATGAAGAAAAGGTCTCAGCTTTGCTACAGGCAACCAGGACCAGCAAAGAGGTGCACAGCAGGGAGGCCTCAGAACTCACAAGGTTGCTTACAAGCCATCCAGATTCACAACATCACCTGTGATCAGTGTCCTGTTTTCTACCTGCATCTACCAGTAAAGGTAACAGAGACTATGTACTGTGTGTCTGTTGCTAATTCCACACCCTCTGTCCTGCACCCCACAGTCATAGACTATAACGGTTGCTCTGGGGAACCGCTCCACCTGTGGGGAGCTATATCACCTTAGCTGCGATTCCACCATCCCCAGAGGTACTGCACCGCAGCGTCGGCCTTCAATAGTCGAACGTCACGGGTGGCGTCACGACTCCAATCCCCAAAACCACAACCCCTGAACTTTTATTTGATACTGCAAGGGTCACAGAGCCAGGTCTCGACCCCTGTGACACCCCAGAAGTATTATAGCCCAGTTCCAAGTACCCCACGGCCCTGGAAGTGCATCACAAGCTTCAGCCCCAACTGTGTTCATTATTTTAGCTCGGCATTAAAATACAGGGAACCCCACGCAGGGAAATGAGGATAAGCTGGATAAGCACCAGATTTGCGCAGCTAACGGATACCCCAAATCTGGGGCAACTGCAGGGCCTCCCCAGACTGAGAACACTAACCCCATCCATATGCTTTATCTTGGCTGAGTATCAAAATCGGGGGGTACCCACACCAGTTTTTTAATCATTTATCTTAAAAAAAATACATGTAGGATACTCCATATTTTAACCTTGTCCCGACCCATGACGTAATAGTATGTCATGGGTCGGGTCCCAGTGTTTGATGGAAGCTCCAGAGCTCACATTATTCACACGACATCTCAGCTGATCTGATCAGCTGAGATGTCGGGTTTCCAGCACCATTAGGATCCGCGATCCGATCGGTGCTGCTAACCCTTTGAGTCCCGCTGTCATTCACTGACAGAGGGATCCAAAATCGCCGTTGCGAGGATCGCGCTGTTCCCTGCCGAGATTGGAAATTTTGCGATAAGATCATGGGATCTCCAGTGGTCACCTGATAGGTCCGGGTGTGAACCCAGAAGCTATAATGGATTGCTTCCTGTCATTGGTTGGCAAGCGCTTTCAACCACTGAAAGTGAAACCAAGTGACATGTCCCAGTGTGCTGCAGCTCATTGGGACATGACACAAGGGATTGGACCATGCAGCAATGAGGTGTCCTATGAGGCAGTGTAAAATCAAGAATGAATTAAAAAAAAACACAAGTTGAAATCACCCCCCTTTTCCTCCATTCAAAATAAAAGTTCTAAAAAGATATACACATATTTGGTATCGCCACGTTCAGAAATGCCCGAGCTATCAATATATAAAATCAATTAATGAGAACCATAAACTGCGTAATGGAAAAAAAGGTCTAAACATCAAAATTATGTTTTTTTGCTATAGCATGCAATAATGGGTGATCAAACAAGCGCATCCACCCATAATTGGTATCATTAGAAATGTCAGCTCAAGCTGCCAAAAATAAGCCTTCACACAGCCCCAGATCCCTAAAAATGAGGACGCTATGGGTCGCAGAACATGGCGCAAGAAGTGCAATTCTTTTTTTTTTTCAAACTTCAGAATTTTTATTCAGCACTTAGATAACAGTAAAATATACATGTTTTGTATCTACGAACTCGTACTGACACGAGGCATCACACCATCATGTCAGTTTTACCATATAGTGATCATGGTGAATATAAAACCCAAAAAACAAATGTGTAATTGGACTTTTTTTGCAATTTCACCGCACTTTTAATTTTTTTCCCATTTTCCTGTACACTATATGGTAAAATAAATGATTGCATTTGAAAGTACAACTCGTCCCACAGAAAACAAGCCGTCATATATCTGTATTGATGAAAAAATAAAAAAGTTAGGGCTCTCGGAAATACAGGAGCAAAAAAAAAAGAAAAATCGCCAGGTGGTGAAAGATATAATACCAAACTAAGACACACACAGCTGGGGGCTACAGCTCAAGTGCTTTATCTGCACTGTGTAGCAAATATGGGGGACAACACAACATTTTTTTTCAATTATTTATTTATTTTTATACTCGGGGAACCCAGCTGCTGTGAGGATCGGCAAACAATCGCAGACACCAGCACAGAGGGTGTGGGCATAGTCTGACTGCAATCAATCACAGACGCTGTCACAGAGGGTGAACATCTGGAGAATCATGGGTTCGGTTGGTACTGAGCTATAGTTAAGTAGACCAATAAAAGTGTCAGACACAACTGCTAGGATGATTTACCAGGCTGTAAAGAAGAACCCACAAGTAGATTCTTCCTCAAACTTCTCTGAAAACAAGGAATGTAGCTTTGTTACGCTGGTTTCACATTTGCCGCGCACCTAGCTCAGGCTCAGAATGCATGCCACAATCGCATGCCCCCACAGCTGCCTGATGCCTGATCCGGCTGAGGAGAGGGTTAGGCTAGGGTCACATTTGTGGTATGGTTTGCAGATCCTGATCCGGTTTTGAGCATTAAATGCTCAAACCCGCATCCGGATCCACAGCCCATAGGCTGCAATACAAACACCGGATTGCACTCAATGCAATCCGGTTGCTGCATCCAGTTTTGCAGCTTGCAGTAAAAATCTAATCATTCAGGCTGCATTTTTCAGAACGGTTACAAACTAGATCAGTTTTTTTTAAAATGAGCGCCTATGGGAACCGGAACCGGTACCTTGCGGTATCGGATCCGGATGTGATTTTTAAAATTGCAAAAATCCTCATTCCACAACGGGATGCATTAATGCATTCAGATCCGGAATGAGGGTTGCATTTTAACTGTTGCAAATTAGTATGAAGGCACAATATAATACCGGATCGAGTAATGGATCCAGTTACTGGATTGTGCCTTCCGAGTGTGACCCTAGCCTTAGACAAAATGTGAATAAAAGTTATTGTGTATATGTATATTATGGGGGCACCTGGTGAGGAGCCGAACAAGTGGTTTAAAGCCACTACTTTATCACAATCACTGTTTGAAGTGTCAGTGCCTACCATTTGGGTGCTTTACCCCATTGTTATATTGTCCCTCCATATCCTCTGGTTTAAAATAATAAACTTGTATTTTCTATTTTTGTGCAAGACATGTGGTCGTTTAGAGATTGTGATACAGATATGTGCCTTAAAGCGACTAAGTCCATGGGTGGATGCTTCTCTTTAAAGGGACTCTGTTACCAGGTTTTCGCCATCCCATATGACAGCAGCATAATGTAGAGATAAAAATACTGATTCCAGTGATGTATCACTTACTGAGGCCCTTGCTATCATTTTGATAAAATTACTGTTTTCGCTGCTTCAGATCTAGCAGTAAATTAATATGCTGGAGTATGTAATTAGTCCTATAATGATAATCTCCAGAAGATTTAACAGTTATTTTATCAAAACTTTACTGAACAGTAAGTGATACATTGTTGGAATCAGGATCTCAGTCTCTACATTATGCTGCTCTCAGATGATATGGCAAAAACCTTGGTGATAGTGTCCCTTTAAATATATATGGAGTACCAATATGCATCCTCAATGAGGGTCTCTAACTATAGGTGTATAGAGGCCCAACAACCACCACTCCAGTGTTTTAATGGTATATTGTGTTTGTTAACTGTATAAGAAGGATAATGGATGTTTAGAAAACCACCCTAGAAAACCCTTGTGCAAGTATGTTAACACAGTTGAAAATGGTTTGGCTGATTAGAGAAGCTGTAAAATTGACCTTCCTATGAGCTAGTTGAGAATCTGGATCATTACATTTGTTTGTTCTATGAAACTCACAAAATGGCCAGAAAAAGAGAACTTTCATGTGAAACTCGACAGTCTATTCTTGTTCTTAGAAATGAAGGCTATTCCATGCGAGAGATTGCCAAGAAACTGAAGATTTCCTACAACGGTGTTATACTACTCCCTTCAAAGGAGAGCACAAACAGGCTCTAACCAGAGTAGAAAGAGAAGTGGGAGGCCCCGCTGCACAACTGAGCAACAAGACAAGTACATTAGAGTCTCTAGTTTGAGAAATCGACGCCTCACAGCTCCTCAACTGGCAGCTTCATTAAATAGTACCCACAAAACGCCAGTGTTATTGTCTATAGTGAAGAGTTGACTTCGGGATGGTGGCCTTCAGGGCAAAGTGGCAAAGAAAAAGCCATATCTGAGACTGGCTAATAAAAGGAAGAGATTAATATGTGCAAAAGAACACAGACATTGGACAGAGACAGATTGGAAAAAGGTTTTATGGACAGATGAATGAAAGTTTGAGGTGTTTGGATCACACAGAAGAACATTTGTGAGATGCAGAACAACTGAAAAGATGCTGGAAGAGACCTGACGCCATTTGTCAAGCATAGTGGAGGTAATGTAATCGTCTGGGGTTGCTTTGGTGCTGGTAAAGTGGGAGATTTGTACAAGGTAAAAGTTATTTTGAATAAGGAAGGCTATCACTCCATTTTGCAACGCCATGCAATACCCTGTGGACAGCGCTTGACTGGAGCCAATTTCATCCTACAACAGAACAATGACCCAAAGCACACCTCCAAATTATGCATAAACTAATTAGGGAAGAAGCAGGCAGCTGGTATTCTATCTGTAATGGAGTGGCCAGCGCAGTCACCAGATCTCAACCCCATTGAACTGTTGTGGAAGCAGCTTGACTGTATGGTACGCTAAAAGTGCCCACCAAACCAATCCAACTAGGGGCTTCAGGAAGCATGGGGTGAAATTTCTCAAGATTACCTCAGCAAATGAACAGCTAGAATGCGAAAGATCTGCAATGCTGGAATTGCTGCAAAGGGAGCATTCTTTGACGAAAGCAAAGTTTGAAGGAGAAAATTATTATTTCAAATAAAAATCATTATTTCTAACCTTGTCAATACCTTGGCTACATTTTCTATTCATTTTGCAACTTATTTGATAAATAAAAGTATGAGTTTTCATGGAAAACAAAGTTGTCTGGGTGACCCCAGATGTTTGAACGGTTTGAACGGTAGTGTACATGGCCAAGTTGAGGCTTCAGTGGCTAAAGCTGAAAGTGAAGGTACTTGAGTGACCATCATGGTTTCTTGGCAATCAGAGCTCAGTTGAGAGTGTATGCACTTGACATCTCTTTCAGGCAGATTCTGCCTGAACCAACAATGTATGATGTTTTTGGGGAAACCCCACCTGCATTTTGCTTAAGCATCTTCTACTTTTTGTATCTACTCTTATACAATTAGAAATATAAATGCTGAAATGTGAACAAATGTTATATTTTAAAGTACCTATAGCTTTTAAAAACTAAAAATTCCATAACATCTGGAGAAAGTTTTAGATATTGATAAAGGAAAGTGGGGGTTGGTAAAAGTATATACCGTATATATGCAGCCCTGCTCATCGTTATTGGCATCCACAAAGTTTAAGTACATAATGTGGAATATCTCCTGATAAAAATAAATCAGTTGGGACTGTTTTTTGTAGAGACTCGTGTTAAACACAAAAGAACAAATGATAAACAGCAATTTAAAACAATAGGAGGGCAAAATGGAAAAACCTAAATCTTGCTGTGAGACTGGTATCATCACCCTTTACGTTAAATTGGTTTGGAAACACGTTCTGACTTACCTGTGGTAAATCAAAATCAGAATCACCTGTGATAAATTGATGATGCCCATTTGACATGAATTAGCCAAATTTTGGGTGCCCATGTGACATGAATTAGCCAATGAAAGTTGACTTTAGTGTTTTAAAAAGCCACATGTTAATCCATGTTCCTTTGTCACAATGGTGAAGACACAGAAGCTGCCTGAGCACTTCAGAACTGCTATTATAAGCAAACACAATACTTCCAAAGAGTATAAACCCATCTCTAAAAACTGTGGTATCCCAGTTTCAACAGTGCACAATGTTATAAAGACGTTTGTCAAGCATAGAAGCGTCAAGAATCTCCCTGGATGTGGGGGCAAAAATGAAAATTGACAAGAAATGTCTTTGAAGGTTTGTGCAAATGGTGGAAAAAGCACCACATCAAATATCCAAATACCGGAGGGCCAACCTGGAACAGTCTGGGGTCATGGTTTCAACAAGTACCAAATGTCGTACACTAAACCAAGCAGAGCTTTAGACTGCCGAGACCCAGTATTCGGTTCCCCTCGCCGTGCAATGATTGAGATCACCACATTGTAAGTTTCAAAGCTTTATTAAAAACACGCAACAAATCCGATAGCTATATAAAGGAAGGCGGGACGTGGGCGCTAGCTAACAATGGAACCCGAGGGACTGTTAGGAATTAATGAAAAGGGGGGGTGGATTGATTTTGGCCGCACCTCTTTGTTGTTTTGGGCATAACAGCCTACAGGCTCACTTGGAGGCTTAATAGCCTTGAGGTGTATCAGCCTAGTAAGGTGTAACAGCCTTGAACGGCCTACCGGCCTTGCGTGGCATATCAGCCTTAGGTCCTGGGGAGAGGCAAAACCTGATGCCCTGGCCGTCCTAACCCGGTTGACGCCCTGTAGCAGGGGCGCCCGATTCCTAGGCCGTCCTGGACAGGTTGAATTTTACCAACTCCCTCTTCCACCGTCTGCGACTTAGAGCTTCCTTCTGGGGCGGGAGGGTGGGCGTTGATGTTCGCCTGGGGAGCAGGATGGTAAGAGGGAGGTTGCCCCTAGGTAAGGCTACTTATAGCCAGGAGGCAGGCTGAAGGCTAGTGAGAAAAGGGGGAAGGAGGGGAACCTGAGAAGGCAGGCTAAAGGTAGTTGAGGGAAGGGGGGCTTCTTTTCTTGTTTTGTATCATTGCCCGGAGAGTGGGATTGTTGTTGCTGTGCCAGCTGAGGGCTCGGCAGTCTAGAGCATACGGCAGCGGCCGAGGTGCCCTCCAGACTGCTGAGACCCAGTATTCGGTTCCCCTCGCTGTGCAATGATTGAGACCACCACATTGTAAGTTTCAAAGCTTTATTAAAAACACGCAACAAATCCGATAGCTATATAAAGGAAGGCGGGACGTGGGCGCTAGCTAACAATGGAACCCGAGGGACTGTTAGGAATTAATGAAAAGGGGGGGTGGATTGATTTTGGCCGCAGCTCTTTGTTGTTTTGGGCATAACAGCCTACAGGCTCACTTGGAGGCTTAATAGCCTTGAGTCGTATCAGCCTAGTAAGGCGTAACTGCCTTGAACGGCCTACCGGCCTTGCGCGGCATATCAGCCTTAGGTCCTGGGGAGAGGCAAAACCTGATGCCCTGGCCGTCCTAGCCCGGTTGACGCCCTGTAGCAGGGGCGCCCTATTTCTAGGCCGTCCTGGACAGGTTGAATTTTACCAACTCCCTCTTCCACCGGCCAAGGAGCTGCTCTAAGCAGAGCCAGAGCTGCAACCCCCCCACACGTGCTTCTGATCTTCCTCCACCCCGTCCAGGATAACCGACAGGAATATAACCAACCTTATCTCATTCTGCTTCTGTCCGAGCTTAGGAAACCTTCCACTTCGTTCTGTATAATTTCGTGGTGGGCTACCACGCCATACCTGACCACCACTAACCGCACAAGTCGTGCGTTGACCTGCTTCCTGGAGCGTTCAACCGCTGACGGGTTTCTAGCTCATAGCCACGTACATTGGGCAGCGTAGCAGCCATATTATCACTATGCAATTAAAAGAGATCCAACGTTTCTGAATCTGTCTTCATGATTGCCCAGTTCTTGCATCCTCATGGACACCAACTCGTCGCTCCCGGCATGTATACTACTATCACTGGATCTGTTAGTACCTTCGAAATGGCCACTGCCTCTGGAAGCACCTGCGCTGCCCATGTCGAGTCTATTGCAGTTTACCAATGGACATCCTGAACCTGCAAACTGAGGTTTTCTCCTTTCCTGGCTTCCTCTCCGCTGCTTGCTTGTCTGCCCATATCATTTCTGATTGACCCAAGACCCCGACCTAGGCTCTGCCGGCACCTATAAGAAAAATTTCACTTCCTTGTTACCGGGGTGGGGGTGGGGGGTAAAAGGAGAAAGAAGAACTTTAAAGGTAGTGAGTAAAGGTGGGAAGGGAGGCAGCTGATGTAGGAAGGGGGGAAAAGAAGACTGGAAGTGGGGAGCCGGAGGAGGAGGGAAGAGGCCGGAGAGGAGAAAAGGAGTAGAGTAGCGGAGTTAGGAGAAGAGAGGGGAATGCTGAGTCTTGGCAGGGGACGCCCGTGCATCGTCCTGCTCACAGTAAATATGGTGTTACATACCGACAAAAGGCGTCTGCCTTCCATCTTTTCACCTCTTGTATCTTCGTGGTTTGAAAAACCCATTCTCGCCGCCTCCGTTGCTGCACCGATCTGAAAGGAATGTGTGCCGTACTGGTTTGGTTGGCGACCCGCTTTCTTAACGGGACTTTTAGCAAACTGGCGAACTGCGCAACGGTAAGCGGGGCACCATCTCCATGCGCGAAAAACATGATTGAGGAGTGCGAGAAGCGCAGTGTTGCTGTATGGTCTCCAAGGGCATATAGGACCTCTGGATGAAAATGGGGGACCATATACCTTGGCTTGTTTGGACCGCCTGATGCGAATTCTAACCCTTCGTTACATGTTATTGCGTCGTCATGCCGTGGCATCCCCCTGGGCGGTGGGCTGACTTGTTAACTGGTTCGCTAACGTGTAGCGCTCCCAAAAGGCAACAGCGAATGCTGCAGTGACCAGCCCAGCTGGTGACTAACACAATATTGCAACCAGCCCTTTGCCATATGATTGGAAAACAGGATGACTTAGTGCTACGGGATATTGGTGCCCTATTGCAGGAATGCCTGCTGACCATACCAAGTTGCAGTCAATTCAACTGTTAGGATTTCCAGGAGGTGCCCCGAGTGGGGAGGTTCTCCAATTTGTGGTGTGACAATGCACTTACATTTCTTACATGGGGAAAAACACGTCGGTCCTCCTGCACAGCTTTGCGGACTGATATTACGAGCCGTATATATAATTTTTTTATTTATTATTTTAATTATAATTTACTTATATATTTATTATTAATTATATACCCATTTTTTTTTTTTTTTTTTTTGCCGTTTTGTGTTATATTGCCTTGACGCTTAGCCAAGCTGTCGAATCGCCTCCTCGACCCTCTTGTAAAACCAGGAATTTCCAGGTTCTGCTTCCCATGACCTACCTTGGCAGGGCCTATGTCTAATGATAACCTTGCTAATAAGAGTACTGCGAGGTGTCGCAGTGTGGACTGTGGGTGCGGGATACTAACAGGTGTGTGTCATAACAACAGGATAGCCTCTATGCCATGATTGAGTCGTGGCCTGCGAACTAGCCTGCACCCCCCAAAACTCACTTTTTGGCACTAGCCCTGCGAGGCATGGGCCCTGGCTAAGGGAGGCGGTTGCCTTATATAGTAGTAACGGATATATCCCCAAGCATTATGGTTGTACTAATGTGTATGCTTACCCGTTGCATTGGCAAGTGATGTGTGTCTTCTTCCTGTAGAGCTGGAACCATTTTTTTTTTTTGTTGATAGATCTGGTGTCCTTAATTAGCTTTGTTTCTATTATGCTCACGTGGTGAGCTGCTACCTATTAAATTATTACTTGAACCTTGTGTTGTTATTATTTATCTGTCTATATATAAGAAGTTAGAGGCGGCACTTTCTTCAAAATTCAGTCATATGGGCATTATTCCCAGGGACCACGACGTTTCGACCGTATGGTCTATCTTAAACAGTGTCCACCAGCAGTTATAATTTTTTATATACAGTTAGGGCCAGAAATATTTGGACAGTGACACAATTTTCGCGAGTTGGGCTCTGCATGCCACCACATTGGATTTGAAATGAAACCTCTACAACAGAATTCAAGTGCAGATTGTAACGTTTAATTTGAAGGGTTGAACAAAAATATCTGATAGAAAATGTAGGAATTGTACACATTTCTTTACAAACACTCCACATTTTAGGAGGTCAAAAGTAATTGGACAAATAAACATAACCCAAACAAAATATTTTTATTTTCAATATTTTGTTGCGAATCCTTTGGAGGCGATCACTGCCTTAAGTCTGGAACCCATGGACATCACCAAACGCTGGGTTTCCTCCTTCTTAATGCTTTGCCAGGCCTTTACAGCCGCAGCCTTCAGGTCTTGCTTGTTTGTGGGTCTTTCCGTCTTAAGTCTGGATTTGAGCAAGTGAAATGCATGCTCAATTGGGTTAAGATCTGGTGATTGACTTGGCCATTGCAGAATGTTCCACTTTTTTGCACTCATGAACTCCTGGGTAGCTTTGGCTGTATGCTTGGGGTCATTGTCCATCTGTACTATGAAGCGCCGTCCAATCAACTTTGCAGCATTTGGCTGAATCTGGGCTGAAAGTATATCCCGGTACACTTCAGAATTCATCCGGCTACTCTTGTCTGCTGTTATGTCATCAATAAACACAAGTGACCCAGTGCCATTGAAAGCCATGCATGCCCATGCCATCACGTTGCCTCCACCATGTTTTACAGAGGATGTGGTGTGCCTTGGATCATGTGCCGTTCCCTTTCTTCTCCAAACATTTTTCTTCCCATCATTCTGGTACAGGTTGATCTTTGTCTCATCTGTCCATAGAATACTTTTCCAGAACTGAGCTGGCTTCTTGAGGTGTTTTTTCAGCAAATTTAACTCTGGCCTGTCTATTTTTGGAATTGATGAATGGTTTGCATCTAGATGTGAACCATTTGTATTTACTGTCATGGAGTCTTCTCTTTACTGTTGACTTAGAGACAGATACACCTACTTCACTGAGAGTGTTCTGGACTTCAGTTGATGTTGTGAACGGGTTCTTCTTCACCAAATAAAGTATGCGGCGATCATCCACCACTGTTGTCATCCGTTGACGCCCAGGCCTTTTAGAGTTCCCAAGCTCACCAGTCAATTCCTTTTTTCTCAGAATGTACCCAACTGTACATTTTGCTACTCCAAGCATGTCTGCTATCTCTCTGATGGATTTTTTCTTTTTTTTCAGCCTCAGGATGTTCTGCTTCACCTCAATTGAGAGTTCCTTTGACCGCATGTTGTCTGCTCACAACAACAGCTTCCAAATGCAAAACCACACACCTGGAATCCACCCCTGACCTTTTAACTACTTCATTGATTACAGGTTAACGAGGGAGACGCCTTCAGAGTTAATTGCAGCCCTTAGAGTCCATTGTCCAATTACTTTTGGTCCCTTGAAAAAGAGGAGGCTATGCATTACAGAGCTATGATTCCTAAACCCTTTCTCCGATTTGGATGTGGAAACTCTCATATTGCAGCTGGGAGTGTGCACTTTCAGCCCATATTATATATATAATTGTATTTCTGAACATGTTTTTGTAAACAGCTAAAATAACAAAACTTGTGTCACTGTCCAAATATTTCTGGCCCTAACTGTATATATATATTTTTTTTAATAAAGGCTGTATAGCTGATCAATACGTCTCGGAGGAGCGGCTGTCAAAACGAATACTGGACCTTATACAGGAGGTGGTAACTAGCACGCTAGGCGGGGTTATGTACCTCAGCGTGTAGCCGTGGGTGAGAGGTAAACTAACGACCAATGCCCGATGTGTCCCATCTGCTGAGCCTGAATTTAGTTGTCTACCTAACGAACAAGAAAGGATGGGAAAATGTGAGGGTGAGCTTCCCTTGGAGGAGCCTGTTTGATGTTCTGCTATACCCTTCATGGCTTTGAACTATCACAGCATGTGAAAACTCTTATTTAGTCAAGAATTGCAGGCAATATCCTCCTGAATTTACTGTTACATTAACTCCAATACGTCATGAAAGTCAGTCTTGGAATTACTAGGATATGTAGAAGTGTTCCAGAGTTATAACCTCAGAAGGTGACCCGGTAAAATTGCAAATTGAGGCTTGGCCCTTAAGTGGTTAATATAGCCAGGGAGCGGAATACCTGTTTTGCATACCAGACCAGCGAGACTCACGATCATAAGTACCATTCAAGGCGGGCCTCACCATCCACCAGCTTGGTGGACTGTCGCACCTGAGGTGTGCCAACCTGTATCTGTAGCATTCTGTGGAAATAGACACTTACGTGATGACTGGCAGAAACGGTGTAGGTAAATGTATGTATATGGCCGAAATGTGAATCAGTTTCCGTGATCTCATTACCATGTGTGTTAACCATTGCAGAAGCGCTTGCATGTAATCTTAAAGGGAGATGATGTTACTAGCACTTGGGGCAACCCGAGTGCGGATTCTCCTGAAAGGAGAGGTTTTTCTATCCGATATGTATTGTAAATGCGGGCAACTGCTGGGGCACCCTTGTACAGTATGGTATAACCTTCTTGGATGTTAAATCTATTTGGTGTGTTATACATGCATATTTATTAATCTTTGCAGGTATGTATATATCGACCTGCCTCCAGTGTGTATACGCTTGTCCCGGTTATGGGCGCATATATCTACGTAGATGTACGTATTGTGAGGTAGCAAGGGGAATCGTGGTAGAGGGACGCTATGTTTCCCCAAGGATGGTGAGCTACTGCATGTATTGGGCAGGAGATGCTTACATGAGCATAGGTGAGGTAGGTGTGGCCACAGTTACTTAGAACTGTGGCTGTTGGTAGAGCCTGTTATGGGACCTCATCTATGAGGAATGGGGGAAGGTTTTGGGCGGGCCTCCATTCCTCATCTCCCGCCCCAGGCTTTTGAAGTAGCTGGGAGGGAAAGACAGGTGGGAGAGATTAGGCCGGTGGAGACGGCTGTCAAGGTGTTGTGAGAGGAGATCAGACTGCAGAGGAGTGCAGCCTGTGGAAAAGTAGCCTGTGAGAGCACAGGGATTGTGTACTGGACCCCAAGGTGGGGTAGGACCCCTCGGCGAGCTCCAGGAGGAGCAGGTTTAGCGCCAACGCTGTTATCCTGATGTAAGGACTGTTTCTGTTGTTTTGCCATTGTGTGAAATAAAACACACTTGTTTTTGGACTGAGCCTGAGTGTCACTGCCTTACTTGCTGCTGCTATAGAGACTGATCCCTACATATGGTGGAGAATGCGGGCAATGCAGTAAGGCATACACTAATCGCTGTAGAGGACGAGTTGTATGTCCTGGGTGAAGCAAGCCCTAAAGCAGCGCTCAGCAATGGAGGACGTTGTAAAGGCATTGATTGAAGCCAACCTGCAGCAGAAGCAGCAACAGCAGATGTATGCTGAGGCGCTGCAGGCCCAGCAGCACAGCCATACGGAGGCCCTGAGACTTCAACAGCAAACCAACCAACTCCTGATGGAACAGTTAACCACCCTGAGGTCAAGCGTACCAGCTGATCACCAGCAGGACATCAAGAAGAGGGTCCGTGCGTCCCTCCAAAAGATGACCGCAGGGGACGATGTCGAGGCTTTCTTGGCGGGGTTCGAGAGAGTGGCAGAGCGAGAGAGTCTGCCGCTACACCAATGGTCGGAGGTCGTAGCGCCATATCTGATTGGAGAGCCCCAGAAAGCGTACTACGACCTGAGCGAGCAGGACGCCCGGGACTACCAAAAGGTAAAAGCCGAGATTCTAGCTCGATTGGGTGTGAATGTGTATCTCCGTGCCCAGAGAGTCCATCGCTGGGCCTATGTAGAGACTGTAGCGGTCCGGTCTCAGATGTATGATCTCGTCCATCTTGTAAAAAAATGGTTACAGCCGGAGCTGTTGTCCCCAGCGCAGATGGTTGAAAGAGTGGTACTGGACAAGTTTGTGCGGGCCTTGCCCCCAGCCATACAGCAGTGGGTGGGACATGGGGACCCTGTCGATGCCAACCAGCTGGTCGGTTTGGTGGAACGCTATGAGGCCACCCAGAACTTGTTAAAAGTGTCTTCCCCAGTCCGTGTGCTCCCCAAATCCCGCAAGGTCACCAACCCCGAGAAATACAGGACTCTGTCCCGCACCCCCACCCCTGCAGGCCCTCAGGCAAGGAAGCTGGAGACTGTTGTGTGCTGGAGGTGTCAAGAGCAAGGACACATTGCTGCAAACTGCCCTATCACCACAGATCCTATGGACTGCAGTGCGGCCTGGGCGGTCTCCCTCTATGCCTCCCCGGTATATACCGCTGCTCCCCCGGAGCCTGCACATGTCTCTCCCATGTGTCAGGTTACGGTGGCGGGATGTCCTGCAGCTGCCCTCTTGGACTCGGGAAGCCTTGTCACCCTGGTGCAGGCCACCTTGGCTGGGTCCGCATCTTACACGGGACGTAATGTGGGGGTCTTGTGCATTCATGGGGACTTGAAAGAGTACCCTACCGCAATAATCCCTATCAAAACCCCAAAGGGGGAGTGTCGTCATGAGGTGGGAGTGTTAGAGTCCCTGCCGTATGGACTGATCCTTGGGAGAGACTTTCCCCTATTCTGGGCTCTGTTACCAGGGAACCCGGGGTCAAGGGGTAAACAAGTCCAGAATGTTACTGACCCTGAGCCTGAACCTCTGTGATCCCGACTCAGGGGTGCCAGCCGTGGGAGTAACAATGTCCCCTTTAGAGGTATTGGCGGGTGAAGCCGACGAGCTCGGGTCAGTACCTGAGTTTGCAGAGTTGGGAGTTCCCCGTGACAATTTTGGTACTGCACAGCTCCAAGACCCGACGTTAAATCGGGCAAGGGAAAATGTCATTTGTATTAATGGGGTGTTTCAGTACCCAGGAGCAGACCAGGTGTTTCCCCACATGGCTGTCAACCAGGATCTACTATACAGGGTTGACAGAGTGCGGGGTGAGACCTTGGAACAGCTGGTGGTTCCGCAGCCTTATCGCCCGACGGTGCTCGACTTGGCACATAGGCATGTGCTGGGCGGACAGCTCGGCCATAAAAAGACTCTGGAACGAATTTTGCAGCGGTTTTACTGGCCGGGAGTGTTTCGGGAGGTGCAGCGGTATTGCGAATCATGCCCAGAGTGTCAGCAATCCGCTCCTATGTCGCACTTCCGTAGTCCCTTGGTACCCCTGCCCATTATAGACGTACCATTTGAAAGGGTCGCCATGGATCTGGTGGGTCCTCTGGTCAAGTCTGCCCGAGGGCATCAGCATATCCTGGTAATCATGGATTACGCTACCAGGTATCCAGAGGCAATTCCACTGCGGCACACCTCGGCGAAATTGATAGCCAAAGAGCTACTCGCCGTGTTCTGCCGGGTAGGAATTCCGAAAGAAATACTTACGGACCAGGGGACGCCGTTCATGTCCAAGGTTACCAAGGAGCTATGTAAACTGTTCCGGGTAAAGCAGTTGCGCACCTCGGTCTACCATCCGCAGACAGATGGCTTAGTTGAAAGATTCAACAAAACCCTAAAGAGCATGCTGAAAAAGGTGGTATCCAGGGATGGGAAGGACTGGGATTGTCTTCTACCATACCTGATGTTCGCGATTCGGGAGGTACCACAGGCCTCAACAGGTTTTTCTCCGTTCGAACTCGTGTATGGTAGACATCCCCGGGGCCTGCTCGACATGGCCAAAGAGGGATGGGAGCAGGAACCCACCCCTCACAAAAGTGTAGTCGAGCACATCGCGACCATGCAGGACCGGATGGCAGCGGTGATGCCGATAGTGAAAGAACACTTAGAGGAAGCCCAAAGAGCTCAAAGTCGGGTATATAATAGATCCGCCAAGGTCAGAACTTTTAACCCGGGTGACAGAGTCCTGGTACTAGTGCCTACAGTGGAGAGTAAATTCTTAGCAAAGTGGCAAGGGCGCTACGAAGTCCTAGAAAAGGTCGGTGAGGTCAACTACAAGGTATATCAGCCGGGTCGGAGAAAGACCGAGCAGATATACCATGTAAATCTGCCAAAAGCCTGGAAAGACAGAGAGGGTCTGGGTACAGAAGGGTCTCCTGCTGACCGTTCTCCCGCACTTGCTTTTCAGGCCAAGATAGTGCCTGAGGGGGCAGTGGCAGAAGTGACGGTAGCAGAAACCCTCACGAAAAACCAGCAGCAAGAGTCGCGAGAGTTTGTGGCCAGGAATACGGATGTGTTTTCAAAGGTGCCAGGGCGTACCTCGTTGATTAAACACGACATTGTCACCGAGCCCCAGGTAAAAGTTCGGATGAGGCCATACCAAGTACCAGAGGCACGGCGAAAGGCCATTTCAGAGGAGGTTCGTCAAATGCTGGAGTTAGGGGTTATTGAGGAGTCGAAAAGTGAATGGGCTAGTCCCATTGTTCTCATTCCCAAACCCGATGGGACGATACGGTTTTGCAACGATTTCCGGAGGCTGAACGAGGTCTCTAAATTTGACGCTTATCCAATGCCACGAGTAGACGAGCTGATTGAAAGACTCGGGAAAGCCCGGTACTTCTCCACACTCGATCTAACTAAGGGATACTGGCAAGTACCCCTTACGGATAGCGCCAAAGAGAAGACCGCGTTCATCACTCCGGAGGGTCTGTTTCACTACCTGGTGTTGCCATTTGGCTTACATGGGGCTCCAGCCACGTTCCAAAGATTAATGGACATCGTGTTGAAGCCTCATCAGAGGTACGCCTCGGCCTATCTGGATGATATCATCGTTTTCAGCAGCGACTGGGAGAGCCACTTGGCCAAGGTACAGGCTGTGGTGGACTCTCTCCGGGCAGCGGGACTGACTGCCAACCCCAAAAAGTGTGCTCTGGGAATGGAGGAGGCACGCTATTTGGGGTTCGTGATAGGGCGAGGTATGATTAAGCCGCAGGTCAACAAGGTCGAAGCCATCCAGAGTTGGCCACAACCAAGGACAGTAAAGCAGGTGAGAGCCTTCCTAGGAATTGTGGGATACTACAGGAGGTTCATCCCCAATTTTGCCACACTCTCAGCCCCATTGACGGACCTTCTGAAAGGAAGACGGCCCGTCATGGTAAAATGGAACCCCCAGGCCGAGCATGCCTTTCGGGACTTGAAGACGGTGTTATGCGGGTCTCCCATCCTTATCACACCTAACTTCACCCAAACCTTCGTCGTTCAGACGGATGCATCAGAAGTAGGGCTAGGTGCAGTCCTTTCTCAGGAGGTTAATGGGGAAGAACACCCCGTTACCTACCTGAGCCGCAAGCTCACGCCTGCAGAGAAAAATTACAGTGTGGTCGAGAGGGAGTGCCTAGCCATCAAATGGGCCTTGGAAGCGTTGAGGTACTACCTGCTGGGGCGACGGTTTCGGTTGGTGACTGACCATTCCCCACTCACGTGGATGAGCCAGTCCAGAGAGAGGAATGCGCGAGTCGCCAGGTGGTTCTTGTCGCTCCAGAACTTTAACTTTACGGTGGAACACAGAGCCGGGAGGCTGCATGGCAATGCGGATGCCTTGTCCCGGACTCACTGTTTGGTGTCACAAGTTCACCCCCCCAGGGTTGAACTGAGGGGGGGGGGGTGTGAGGTAGCAAGGGGAATCGTGGTAGAGGGACGCTATGTTTCCCCAAGGATGGTGAGCTACTGCATGTATGGGGCAGGAGATGCTTACATGAGCATAGGTGAGGTAGGTGTGGCCACAGTTACTTAGAACTGTGGCTGTTGGTAGAGCCTGTTATGGGACCTAATCTATGAGGAATGGGGGAAGGTTTTGGGCGGGCCTCCATTCCTCATCTTCCCCCAGGCTTTTGAAGTAGCTGGGAGGGAAAGACAGGTGGGAGAGATTAGGCCGGTGGAGACGGCTGTCAAGGTGTTGTGAGAGGAGATCAGACTGCAGAGGAGTGCAGCCTGTGGAAAAGTAGCCTGTGAGAGCACAGGGATTGTGTACTGGACCCCAAGGTGGGGTAGGACCCCTCGGCGAGCTCCAGGAGGAGCAGGTTTAGCGCCAACGCTGTTATCCTGATGTAAGGACTGTTTCTGTTGTTTTGCCATTGTGTGAAATAAAACACACTTGTTTTTGGACTGAGCCTGAGTGTCACTGCCTTACTTGCTGCTGCTATAGAGACTGATCCCTACAGTATGCACCTGCTGCGCAGCTTGGACATGAGCAGAGCTGATCCCAGATTGCCTATAACTCTGCATTCACCCTCTGCCTAAGCTTAGGTTGCAGGCACAGCAACCTGTGTTGCGGATTGTAAGCTGCAGTAAGGGCAATGCGGTTGTGTGCAAGGTGTAGTGGTAACAATAAAATAAAACCATGCAAATGAGCATTATTATTGCTGGGGAGTGACTGGTGTCACGGTATAAGGAACTAGGCAGGGATACGTGGCTTGAATTAAGCAGCTGATACATATGACAGCAATTGATCGATACAGGCTTTGTGTATAACTATATTATGATACATGCTGCTACGAGGTGTATGATGATTCTGAACAGGATCTGGGAAAGCTGGGTGACTAAGGGTGGTGACGTCAAAGCATCTTTCAGTGAAAGCGGGGAAGAAGCGCCCACATCACACACTGCCATGTCAGTGATAAACTAAACAAATCCTCCCCTATGATATATGGACTTACTAATGTGCAACAATGCTTTAAGGAGGGGCTCCTCACAACTTTTGGCACTACATGTACCAGCATGACCGTGACTATTGCTCAGCTGGGAGTTGATTAGATCACATGCTTATGATTTATTTGGATAGTGTTATGCGTGTGTTTGAAAGGGCACCGCAGCTGCGTATTGCAGCCTGCTGCCCCTGACTGCTGAGCCCTGTCATTTAGCAAAAACTTATTCCTCCAGCTGGCTGCCTCTCTGTACAAGCAACAGATCGTTGCCTGTTGGAGGGGCGGAGCCACCCGGGCCTGTGACATCACGGCAGTGATCCAGGGGAATGGACGGAGCCTGGAAGTGATGCGGCGAAGGGGGCGGAGCCACGACGTGACTCTGTGGGCGAGGGGCTGAGCCTAGTTTCTGTGCCTGGCCCTTAGTGTTCCTTCTATGGGAGCCTCGGGGGGGGGGGGGGCAGCCCCATGTGTGGGTCCGAGACATGGACCCTGGCCTGGCGCCGGTGGAGAGCCTCCCCTGTGACCCGGAGCCTCTCTGGAGGACGGGTGCTCCGTGCTGACCTCCTGCCAGCCTGCACTGGAGGGGCAGACATAGGAATGCAGGCTGAGGACAGGGAGACCTGAGGGGAAGGGATCAGTGAGGAGCCTGATGAATGGATCCCGGGGGAGTGGGTGCTGGAGCCTGGGGACGCAGGGTAGGCTATAGTGAACTGTGCAGTCTGGCAGAGGGAGAGAACCGGAGGGACCGGGGTGGATGGAGCCCTAGGGGCGGCCAGTGACCCCTGGGGCACATCCACAGGTATGGGCAGGGGGACAGGAGAGGGCACAGGAGGGGGAGCCCTGAGGCCAGAAATAATGGCTTGAAGCCAGAGCTCACCTCCTTCCTGTGCTGCTCTCTGCCGCAGGGCCTCGATCAGTGGGTCAGACATCACTGCAGGGGATCCTCAGACAAAAGCGTTGATGTTCGCCTGGGGAGCAGGATGGTAAGAGGGAGGTTTCCCCTAGGTAAGGCTACTTATAGCCAGGAGGCAGGCTGAAGGCTAGTGAGAAAAGGGGGGAGGAGGGGAACCTGAGAAGGCAGGCTAAAGGTAGTTGAGAGAAGGGGGCTTCTTTTCTTGTCTTGTATGATTGCTAGGAGAGTGGGATTGTTGTTGCTGTGCCAGCTGAGGGCTCGGCAGTCTAGAGCATACGGCAGCGGCCGAGGTGCCCTCCATAAGCAAAGGCCAAAGAAGAAACCATTGCTGAAGAAAAGACATAAAAAGGAATTAAACAAAAAAGGGGATCAAAAGTGCAAATGATGTCTTATCCTTTTAGTACAGTGAGCAAGGAAAACTAATATCGCTGCTCACCTTGTAAGGTTAAGACAAAAAACTAATGAGCCATACACACAGTGAACGTGTCTGTAGGACAGCGTTCACACCACCAAAAGACTGAATCACAAAAAACACAGTCAAACAAACGTGTAAAATACTCTGTTGTAAAGAAAAACAGTAAAAAGTGCTGCAAAAAAAGTAGTAAAAACAGGGTATTTATTTGATACGTTTTTTGTAAAAAATGTACGCTAAGCCGCTCTACCCCTTCACGGTAACCCTTGTCAGAGCAGTCCCTATCTGATGTATTCAAAAACCTGACCGTGTGTATTGGTAAATATATGAGCACGATCCAGACAGGTCCAAGGTCTGACATGGACTGAATGCAGAAGATGGCTTTTTATGTGCAAGGCTCATGGGGGAGGTTGCCCTATCTTGCAAAAGCAAGAAACATAATAGACAAAAAACTAATGAGCCATGCACACAGTGAACGTGTCTGTAGGACAGCATTCACGCCACCAAAAGACTGAATCACAAAAAGCATAGTCAAACAAACATGTAAAATACTCTGTTGTAAAGAAAACCACCTTGTAAGGTTGTGAGACCCACAACCGGTGTATGCACATGTTGCAGTTGCTGCTGGACACTCCATGCAATCGATGTGGCTGCAGTAATGATCCCAAATGAACGGTGTTTCTTGTCCATGCACACTGCCGATAACAAACTGAACCATTTCTAAGTGCTTCCATGCTCCTTCATCAGGAGAGTCACCACCAGTGACCAGTGGTGACTCTCCTGATGAAGGAGCATGGAAGCGCTCAGAAACGCATACAGATTAAAGGAAGCATTATGGTTCAGTTTGTTATTAGCAGTGTGCATGGGACAAAAAGCACCGTCCATTTGGGATCATAAAAAGGAATAGCAGACCTTTGCCAAATAGTACCTTGACAAACTGCAATCCTTTTGAGAAAATAATCTGTGGACAGATGAAACAAAAATAGTTTGGCAATGCAAAGCAGCAGTTTGTTTACAGATAGCACAATGAATTATAAGAAAAAAAAAACACCCTGCCAACAGTTAAGCATGGTGGACGATCCATAATGGTGTGGAGTTGCTTTGCTTCTTCCAGTAGTGGAGGCCTTGATCATACCACAGAAATCATGATATCAGAGATTTATCAAGCAATTTTAGAACAAAATGTCCAACTCAATGTAAGTAAACTTGATTGAGTCAAAGATCTTGGGTCTCTCAGCATGACAATGACCCCAATCACACATCCAAAAGTCCCCACATTCGGTCACTCGCTCGCTCATGTCACCTACACCTCAAAAACATCTCTAGAATTCGACATTTTCTTACTGTTGACTCTGCAAAAACTCTGTCGCCCTTAATCATTCTCGTCTGGATTACTGCAATTCTCTACTAATTGGTCTCCCTCTTACTAAACTCTCTCCTCTCCAATCCATCCTGAATGCAGCAGCCAGGATTATTTCCCTCTCCAAGCACTTCACCAATGCCTCTATCCTGTGCCAGTCATTGCACTGGCTGCCCATCCGCTACAGAATACAATATAAAATTATCACTCTGACCCACAAAGCCCTCCACAGATCTGCACCGCCCTACATCTCCTCCCTCATCTCTGTCTATCGCCCTACTCATGCCCTCCATTCCGCAAGTGACCTAAGACTGACATCATCTACAATCTGAACCTCCCATTTCCGCCTCCAGGACTTGTCACGAGCTCCACCAATTCTCTGAAACAGATTACCAAGAACAATTCAATTAATTCACAATAAATTTCATAAAGGAAAGACGGCACTCACCAGATTTGTGTAGCAGTGATTCTTTATTCCATGTTTAGCGGTGATACATTGTGCAGGGAGGGAGTGGCAGGATAGACTTTATGAAATTTGTTATGGACTTGTTGCCTCTTGGACTAGGCACCCAGATTGTGCTCATTCCGCGTCCAGCATAACCTGAATGCTCAGCAGCAGTGACTGTGCTCCATTTCCTCTTCAATTGTAATTAATTCACAATATCTATACCTTTAAGCGAGCGTTAAATACACATCTCTTTAGACTGGCCTACCACCTCACCTCATCTATGTAAATATTCCCATTCTGTCCTTCTCCACATCTGGCCTCTTGTATCATCTTTCTACACCCCCATGCACTATATAGCACTTTATCTGTATTTGTACAGATCCTGGCCGGGAAATGGTTCGTGCAGCATTATGTGAATTCCCTACTTATTATACAGTGTTGGCCAAAAGTATTGACACCCCTGCAATTCTGTCAGATAATACTCCGTTTCTTCCTGAAAATGATTGCAATCACAAATTCTTTGGTATTATTATCTTCATTTAACCCCTTTACGACTAATGACGAGTATACTCGTCATGAAAAGATGTCAGTTCCCGCATCATGACGAGTATACTCGTCATGGCTTTGAACTGTCACTGCTTCTAAACGAACAGTGACAGTTCAATTCTAAAAGCTGTCAGTGACAGCTGAAGGTCAGGGGCAGAGGTGTGGGGACCCTTTTTAGTGGTCCCCACACTCAGAGCGATGTGATCGGTCAGTCAATCTGACCGACCGATCACATCAAGATCGCGCAGGAAAGTGCTGAAAGTCAGCACTTCCCTGCATGATCTCTGCAGGAGCCGGGCTGTCAGCTGTGCCCGGCTCCTGCACACATTCCCTGCTTGTGCCCTCTGATGCTCATCACCCCCCCCCATCCCCCTGACCCCCACTGTGTCTGCCCCCCCTGCTCATCCCCCTGTCCCCCGCTGTGCCTGCCCCCCGCTCATCCCCCTGTCCCCTGCTGTGTCTGCCCCCCGCTCATCGCCCTGTCCCCCAACTGTGTCTGGCCCCCCCCCCCGCTCATACCCCTGTCCCCCGCTGTGTTTTCCCCCCCCCCCGGCTCATCCATTGTCCCCCGCTGTGTCATCTGAAGCTCATTCCCCTGCCATTTCTGGGCCCCCCGCTATCTCTTGTGCCTTGTCCCCTTCTTTTTCTGGGCCCCCCCCGCTATCCCCCGTCCCCTGCTGATTCTGGGCCCCCCCCCGCTGTCCCCGGCCCCCAGCCACCGCCGGTACTCACCTCCTCCTGCCGCCGCCTCCCGCTTCCGTCCTCCTGCCTGCGTCCTCCGGCTTCCTCTCATCGCCGCCCGACGTCTGGTAAGACCTCCCCCATCCCCCTGCATGGGGATCCCTGATCCCCCATCCCCCTGCAGGAGGATCCCTGATCCCCCTGCATGGGGATCCCTGATCTCCCATCCCCCTGCAGGAGGATCCCTGATCCCCCTGCATGGGGATCCCTGATCCCCCATCCCCCTGCAGGAGGATCCCTGATCCCCCTGCATGGGGATTTCTGATCTCCAATCCCCCTGCAGGAGGATCCCTGATCCCCCTGCATGGGGATCCCTGATCCCCCATCCCCCTGCAGGAGGATCACTGATCCCCCTGCATGGGGATCCCTGATCCCCCATCCCCCTGCAGGAGGATCCCTGATCCCCCTGCATGGGGATCCCTGATCTCCCATCCCCCTGCAGGAGGATCCCTGATCCCCCTGCATGGGGATCCCTGATCCCCCATCCCCCTGCAGGAGGATCCCTGATCCCCCTGCATGGGGATCCCTGATCCCCCATCCCCCTGCAGGAGGATCCCTGATCCCCCTGCATGGGGATCCCTGATCTCCCATCCCCCTGCAGGAGGATCCCTGATCCCCCTGCATGGGGATCCCTGATCCCCCATCCCCCTGCAGGAGGATCCCTGATCCCCCTGCATGGGGATCCCTGATCTCCCATCCCCCTGCAGAGGATCCCTGATCCCCCTGCATGGGGATCCCTGATCCCCCATCCCCCTGCATGGGGATCCCTGATCCCCCTGCATGGGGATCCCTGATCCCCCATCCCCCTGCATGGGAATCCCTGATCCCCCTGCATGGGGATCCCTGATCCCCCATCCCCCTGCATGGGGATCCCTGATCCCCCTGCATGGGGATCCCTGATCCCCCATCCCCCTGCAGGGGGATCCCTGATCCCCCTGCATGGGGATCCCTGATCCCCCATCCCCCTGCATGGGGATCCCTGATCCCCCTGCATGGGGATCCCTGATCCCCCATCCCCCTGCAGGGGGATCCCTGATGCCCCATCCCCCTGCATGGGGATCCCGTCGGAAACGATCGAGCGTCGTGGGACCTTCGTTGTGGACTACGTCGGATCTTTTTATAATAAAGATGGAGTCCGAAATTTGTTTGTGTTTTTTTTCTAATAAAAATATTTTTCTCTGTGTGTATTTATTGACTAATTATCAGAGATTCCTAATGGCGGGTCTAACATTGGCCCAATATTATGAATCTCGGGCTTAGTGCCAGCTGCCAATAAAAAGCTGGCATTAACCCCTTTATTACCCAGTTTGCCACCGGCACCAGGGCAACTGGAAGAGCATGGGTACAGCGCCAGAAAATGGCGCTTCAATGAATGCGCCATTTTCTGGGGCGGCTGCGGGCTGCAATTCGCAGCATGGGGGGCCCAGAACGATTGGGCCTTTCCATGCTGAGGATTCCAGCCCCCAGCTGCCTAGTTGTACCTGGCTGGGCCAAAAATATGGCGGAGCCCTACGTCATTTTTTTTTTCTAGAATTAGTTCTAGAAATAAAAAAAAATGGGCTTCGCTGTATTTTTGGTTGCAGCCAGGTACAACGAGGCAGCTGGGGGTTGCTGGCAGTCTGTAGCTGCCAAGTTGTACCTGGCTGGACCAAAAATATGGCGGAGCCCTACGTCATTTTTTTTTCTAGAATTGGTTCTAGAAATAAAAAAAAAATGGGCTTCGCTGTATTTTTGGTTGCAGCCAGGTACAACGAGGCAGCTGGGGGTTGCTGGCAGTCTGTAGCTGCCAAGTTGTACCTGGCTGGACCAAAAATATGGCGGAGCCCTACGTCATTTTTTTTTCTAGAATTAGTTCTAGAAATAAAAAAAAAATGGGCTTCGCTGTATTTTTGGTTGCAGCCAGGTACAACGAGGCAGCTGGGGGTTGCTGGCAGTCTGTAGCTGCCAAGTTGTACCTGGCTGGACCAAAAATATGGCGGAGCCCTACGTCATTTTTTTTTTCTAGAATTAGTTCTAGAAATAAAAAAAATGGGCTTCGCTGTATTTTTGGTTGCAGCCAGGTACAACGAGACAGCTGGGGGTTGCTGGCAGTCTGTAGCTGCCAAGTTGTACCTGGCTGGACCAAAAATATGGCGGAGCTGTATTTGTAGCCAGCCATGTACAACTTGGTAGCTGGCTGACTGGAATCCTCAGCGTGGAGAGACTCAAATGTTGTGGGACCCCCACGCTGCAAATTTCAACCCACAGCCACCCAAGAAAATAGCGCATTCATTAGAGGCGGCATTTTCTGGTGCTGTACCCCAACTCTACCAGTTGCCCTTGTGCTGGTGGCACACGGGTTCTCCATATGCGACATGGTGTCCGCTAACAATTTCAATAGAAAATTAGCTCCAATTGTTAGCGGAAACCATGTCGGGTATGGAGAGCCGCTCCCTGTGTGCCTGAACATTGGAGCTCCCCCACAAGTGACCCCATTTTGGAAACTAGACCACCCAAGGAACGTATCTAGATGCATAGTGAGCACTTTCAACCCCCAGATGCTTCACAAATTCATCCATAAAAATGAAAAAGCACTTTTTTTTCCACAAAAAGTTTATTTTTTCATTTTTACGGATCAATTCGTGAAGCACCTGGGGGTTCAAAGTGCTCACTATTCATCTAGATACGTTCCTTGGGTGGTCTAGTTTCCAAAATGGGGTCACTTGTGGGGGAGCTCCAATGTTTAGGCACATAGGGGCTCTTCATATCCTACAAGCTGTCCACTAACAATTCCAATTGTTAGTGGACACCATGTTGCGTATGGAGAGCCCCTGTGTGTCTCCACATTGGAGCTCCCCCACAAGTGACCCCATTTTGGAAACTAGACCCCCAAACGATTATATCTAGATGCATAGTGAGCACTTTGAACCCCCAGATTCTTCACAAATTGATCCGTAATAATGAAAAAAGAAATTATTTGTGGAAAAAAAGTGCTTTTTCATTTTTACAGATGAATTTCTGAAGCATCTGGGGGTTCAAAGTGCTCACTATGCATCAAGATACGTTCCTTTGGGGGTCTAGTTTCCAAAATGGGGTCACTTGTGGGGGAGCTCTAATGTGGAGACACACGGGGACCCTCCAAACGCGACATGGTGTCCGCTAACAAATTGAGCTCATTTTCCATTCAAAATATTAGCGGACACCATATCGCGTTTGGAGGGTCCCCGTGTGTCTCCACATTGGAGCTCCCCCACAAGTGACCCCATTTTGGAAACTAGACCCCCTAAGGAACGTATCTAGATTCATAGTGAGCACTTTGAACCCCCAGATGCTTCACAAATTCATCCATAAAAATGAAAAAGCACTTTTTTTCCACAAAAAGTTTCTTTTTTAATTTTTACGGATCAATTTGTAAAGCACCTGGGGGTTCAAAGTGCTCACTATGCATCTAGATACGTTCCTTTGGGGGTCTAGTTTCCAAAATGGGGTCACTTGTGGGGGAGCTGCAATGTGGAGACCCACAGGGACCCTCCAAACGCGACATGGTGTCCGCTAACAATTTGAATGGAAAATGAGCTCAAATTGTTAGCGGACACCATATCGCGTTTGGAGGGTCCCTGTGTGTCTCCACATTGGAGCTCCCCCACAAGTGACCCCATTTTGGAAACTAGACCCCCAAAGGAACATATCTAGGTACATAGTGAGCACTTTCAACCCCCAGATGCTTCACAAATTGATCCGTAATAATGAAAAAAAATTTTTTAGTGGAAATAAAAGTGCTTTTTCATTTTTACGGATGAATTTCTGAAGCATATGGGGGTTCAAAGTGCTCACTAGGCATCTAGATACGTTCCTTCGGGGGTCTAGTTTCCAAAATGGGGTCACTTGTGGGGGAGCTCCAATGTGGAGATACACAGGGACCCTCCAAACGCGACATGGTGTCCGCTAACAATTTGAGCTCATTTTCCATTCAAATTGTTAGCGGACACCATGTCGCGTATGGAGGGTCCCTGTGTGTCTCCACATTGGAGCTCCCCCACAAATGACCCAATTTTGGAAACTAGACCCCCTAAGGAAGGTATCTAGATGCATAGTGAGCACTTTGAACCCCCAGATGCTTCACAAATTAATCCATAAAAATTAAAAAACACTTTTTTTTCACAAAAAAATTCTTTTTGCCTACATTTTTTCAGTTTCACATGGGCAAAGGGATCAAATACATCCCAAAATTTGTTGGGCAATTTCTCCTGAGTACAACCGATACCTTATATGTGGTCATAAACCACTGTTTGGGCGCACGGCAGGGCTCAGAAGTGAAGGAGCGCCATTTCACTTTTTTGAATGGAAAATTGGCTCTAAAATTCAAATTGCGCTCCCTCCCTTCTGAGCCCTGCCGTGCGCCCAAACAGTGGTTTATGACCACATATGAGGTATCGGTGTACTCAGGAGAAATTGCCCAACAAATTTTAGGATGCATTTTATCCTGTTGCCCATGTGAAAATGAAAAAATTGAGGCTAAAAGAACATTTTTGTTACAAAAATTAAAATGTCCATTTTTTCCTTCAACTTTATTTTAGTTCCTGTGAAGCACCTGAAGGGTTAATAATCTTCTTGAATATAGTTTTGAGTATCTTGAGGGGTGCAGTTTTTGGAATGGTGTCACTTTTGGGTGTTTTCTGTCATGTACACCCCTCAAAGGGACTTCAAATGTGATGTGGTCACTAAAAAATTGGTTTTGTAAATTTTGCTGGAAAAATGAATAATTGCTGATGAACTTTGAACCCTTATAACGTCCTACCAAATTTTTTTTTTTCTTCCAAAATTGCGCTGATGTGAAGTAGACATGTGGGAAATGTTATTTATTAACTATTTTGTGGCACATAACTCTCTGGTTTAGCAGAATAAAAATTAAAAATTTGAAAATTGCAAAATTTTCAAAATTTTTGCCAAATTTTTTATTTTTTCACAAATAAACGCAAAAATTATCGACCTAAATTTAATACTAACATGAAGCCCAATATGTCACGAAAAAACAATCTCATAATCGCTAGGATCCAATGAAGCGTTCCAGAGATATTACCTCATAAAGGGAGAGTGGTCAGAATTACAAAAAATGGTCTGGTCATTAAGCTGCAAAGTGACTCGGTCCTTAAGGGGTTAATTTGTCTTCAATGAAAAAACACAAAAGAGAATGAAGCAAAAAGCAAAACATTGATCATTTCACACAAAACTCCAAAAATGGGCCGGACAAAAGTATTGGCACCCTCAGCCTAATACTTGGTTGCACAGCCTTTAGCCAAAATAACTGCGATCAACAGCTTCCGGTAACCATCAATGAGTTTCTTACAATGCTCTGCTGGAATTGTAGACCATTCTTCTTTGACAAACTGCTCCAGTTCCCCGATATTTGAAGGGTGCCTTCTCCAAACTGCCATTTTTAGATCTCTCCACAGGTGTTCTATGGGATTCAGATCTGGACTCATTTCTGGCCACCTTAGAAATCTCCAGTGATATCTCTCAAACCATTTTCTAGTGCTTTTTGATGCGTGTTTTGGGTGATTGTCCTGCTGGAAAACCCATGACCTCTGAGGGAGACCCAGCTTTCTCACACTGGGCCCTACATTATGCTGCAATATTTGTTGGTAGTCTTCAGACTTCATAATGCCATGTACATGGTCAAGCAGTCCAGTGCCAGAGGCAGCAAAGCAACCCCAAAACATTAGGAAACCTCCGCCATGTTTGACTGTAGGGACCGTGCTCTTTTCTTTGAATGCCTCTTTTTTCTCCTGTAAACTCTATGTTGATGCCTTTGCCCTAAAAGAGAGAACATTCTTCCAAAACGTTTTAGGCTTTCTCACGTAAGTTTTGGCAAACTCCAGCCTGGCTTTTTTATTCCTCGGGGTAAGAAGTGGGGTCTTCCTGGGTCTCCTACTATACAGTCCTTTTTCATTCAGACGCCGACGGATAATACGGGTTGACACTGTTGTACCCTCGGACTGCAGGGCAGCTTGAAGTTGTTTGGATGTTAGTCGAGGTTCTTTATCCACCATCCGCATAATCTTGCGTTGAAATCTCTCGTCAATTTTTTTTTCCATCCACATCTAGGGAGGTTAGCCACAGTGCCATTGGCTTTAAACTTCTTGATGACACTGCGCACAGTAGACACAGGAACATTCAGGTCTTTGGAGATGGACTTGTAGCCTTGAGATTGCTCATGCTTCTTCACAATTTGGTTTCTCAAGTCCTCAGACAGTTCTTTGATCTTCTTTCTTTTCTCCATGCTTAATGTGGTACACACAAGGACACAGGACAGAGGTTAAGTCAACTTTAATCCATGTCAACTGGCTGCAAGTGTGATTTAGTTATTGCCAACACCTGTTAGGTGCCACAGGTATGTTACAGGTGCTGTTAATTACACAAATTAGAGAAGTATCACATGATTTTTCTAACAGTGCCAATTCTTTTGTCTACCCCCTTTTTTAAGTTTGGTGTGGAATTATATCCAATTTGGCTTTAGGACAAATCTTTTTTGTGTTTTTTTCATTGAAGACAAATTAAATGAAGATAATAATACCAAAGAATTGGTGATTGTAATCATTTTCAGGATGAAACTGAGTATTATCTGAGAGAATTGCAGGGGTGTCAATACTTTTGGCCATGACTGTATTGATAGCTGGACCATATATGACAGCATTTGTTACTATTACCTTTTGTGTCTCCCCTATTTCCTCATAGATTGTAAGCTTGCGAGCAGGGACCTTACTCCTAATGCGCTCAGTGATGGATTTATTTACTTTTGGTCTCTTATGGTTTGTATTGCATTATATATGTATTGTCTCATATTGTACTGCATTCTATTATATATTATTGTATCGTATACCCTCTGAATTGTAAAGTGCTGCAGAATATGTTGATGCTATATAAATAAAAATTATTATTATAATTATTATTATAGATGGAGGGATTTCTGTAAGAATAACTGTTTGAGCACTCTTCCCTCTACCGTTTCTCCTGAAACCTTACCCTTTTTTCTGCCTGGTTTTGAAGATGTATTCTCAGAAAAGTGGTGTCAAGATTTCCTCCCACATCATGCTTATGATTTCCCATTAACTTGCTCCCTGAAGCAAAATTACCCCAAACTAGATTATACAGTCTTTCTGGCCCTGAAAGCTAAGGGACATATTAGACCCTCGTCTTCTCCCGTGGTGGTAGGGATTCTCTTTATTAAGAAGAAACTTGGGATTCTGGAGCTTTGTTTACACTGTTGTCAGTTATATTGGATTACCATGCTAAATGTTTACCCCCTTCCGTTCATGCCTGATTTATTTATCAGATTGTTGGTACTAAATGTTTTTCCATGTTGGACCTTAGGGTGGGCCTATAATCTGATTAGAATCAGAGAAGGAGATGTGTGGAAGATGTCCTTTAATACTCCTGAAGGTCATTATGAAAATGTGGTCATATTATTTCATCTCACGAATGCTCCCGAATTTTTTCAATTTTGTTAATTACATCTGGTGGGCAAATTTAAAGATGCATCATGTAAACATCACGTAGGTACTACAGATATTATAGACTATTAAACTGTATGGTAAACTTGAAAAATGTGTATTCACCATACACTCCTATATAGGGAAGATGGTATGTCACGGTCCGCGCTGCTGCCTCAATGGAATCCCAAGGAATGGATGTCTCCAAGAAGTCACAAGGAAGGCAAGGTTCCAAAGCAAAGATCTCCTTTATTCACCAACGCGTTTCGGCGCCTACCCTGGCACCTTCATCAGGGTATCAGGGTGTCATATATGATACAGTCTATATAGAGTCTAATGCATGGGTATAATGAGACACATGAGACATATGCTTCTTAAGCAGCTCTTGTATTGCTTCATACAAGTTAGTGCATCAACAGGATAACATAAATGTAGTTGCAGAGTGCAAGGCAAAACAACCAACGACACCAGAGCATTAAAGCATAGTACCAGTCTCAGGGAAAGCATTCAGAGTTCATTACTTCTCTGTCAGATATTGCTGGCACCCAGGATTCTGTGTTCATAAATGATTCCAGGCAGAATGAATCCAGGCTTCAGAGAGCAAGTCACAGACAGATTGCAGGCCTGATTCTGGAGCACAGGTTAACCAGCTGAAGTAGTTTAAAAGGGCAATTGGCAAGAAACAGGGCAGGGACATCAAAGCTGAGGACTCCATATTGTTTGAGGGCAAGAGTCATTACACATGACAGGAAACAAGATGGCCGACGACAAGCTGAGAACTCCATATTGGTTGAGGGCAAAAGTCATTACACATGACAGGAAACAAGATGGCCGACAAAATACACTAAATGCAAACATAACAACAGATATAGCAAAAAAGACTGAAAACCTTACACAGGGATACGTTGGTGAATAAAGGAGATCTTTGCTTTGGAACCTTGCCTTCCTTGTGACTTCTTGGAGACATCCATTCCTTGGGATTCCATTGAGGCAGCAGCGCGGACCGTGACACACCATCTTCCCTATATAGGAGCGTTTTTCCACGGACGAGTGGCTGGTGGAGGTCCTGCATCAGCTATAAACCAAAGGCTTATAAACCAGTTGTAGGTCACACAACTGGACCAGGTGAGTGTATACCTATTGGTATACTCAGTGTGTCACTAGTGATAGGGCACTATTGCGCCTCTTGTCTCCCCCCTTTTTGTATTTATACTATTCACCATACAGGAAGTGCAATTTTTGGGATACCTGGTATCGTTTTCAGGTTGCATTACGAACCCTGATAAGGTCCATACTGTAATAGAATAGGATCCATAAGAAATTCTAAAAGCGTTCCAAAGCTTTCTGGGGTTTACCAATTACTATCAAAAGTTTATCCCAAACTTTTCTTTGATTGGCAAACCTATCATAGACTTGACCAAAAAGGTTACTGATTTTTCAAATTGGTCCGACCGTGCTCGGTGGGCATTTATCTCCCCAAACAAATGTTTTATCATAGCACTTGTACTCACTCAGCCCTATATTTCTCAGTCATTTATTGCTGGCCGAGGTTGATGAATCCGAGGTGGGAGTTGGGGCTGTTTTATCACAAGGGTCGCCTCCTGGTAAGTGGCGTCCATGTGGGTTTTCTCAAGAAAATTATCGCTGGCCAAAAGTAAATATGACATTAACAATAAGGAACTTTTGACTATAAAGTTGGCTTTTAAGGAGTGGCATCATTTTTTGGAGGGGACAGCTCACTGCAGCCTTTGTAGCACTGGAGTCCTGAGGTCCTGGGTTCAATTTAAACCAAGGACGTTAAGCACAACATCTGCAAGGAGTTTGTATGTTCTCCCCGTGTTTGCGTGGGTTTCCTCCGGGCACTCCGGTTTCCTACCACATTGTAAAGACATACTGATAGGATGTTTAGATTGTGAGCTCCAAGAGAGACAGCATTACTCATGTATGTAAAGTGCTATGGAATTACTAGCGCTATATAAATGAATAAATATTATATTATTAACCTGTTGTCATAGACATTACCAACCACAAAAATCTGTGTATTTGGAAACTGCTAAACATCTCACTACTGGACAAGCTAGCTGGTCTTTATTATTCACTAAGTTTAATTTTTTTGGTGAATTTTTTTTTCTGCCCCAAACCTTCAATCTTTTTTGTAAAAACGCTGCATATAAAACACAGCTATTTACTGCGTTTTTGCTGATTTGCTTTTGCTTTGAATTAAATGTGTGATTTATCCACAATACATTTTAATAAAATTAGTAAAGGTGCTTGCACATGATCAGGATTTGTAGCGTTTTGGATGCAGTGTGTTGCCGCTGTGTCCAAAACACTACATTGTACAGTACCAGCACAGTGGATGGGATTTCTAGAAACCCCATGCTCCCTATGTTTCTCCCCAGTGCAGCGTGTTTAAACCTGCAGAGCAGGTTGCCGTGCTTCCACATCTCTGCAGCATGTTAACTTAATGCGAAAATCCATCGGGTAAATGCAGGGAGAAGCCGCCTGCAGCCAACGCAGATTGTGTGCACAGGGTGGTTGCGTTCTCGCTGAGTTTACCCGCGGTCTCCCGCAGTGCTGGAGCACTCAGTGCCTCCGGATTGTGTGCACATACCTATATGAATAAGGATTCATCAAAAACACTTCATAAACACAGCACAAATGTTATGCAGAATTTTTTTTGCAATATCTTATTACTTTTAATGAGTAGAAAATGTATTCGCTAAAAGAGATAGACACTCAATAAACTAGACAATTGTCAAGGTTACTGAAGCTCCCCTTCTTTTAGCGAATACCAATAAAAGGTTGTTTTAATGTTTGATTAATATTTTCTATTGAATTTGGTGAATTTCTATACATTTAAATGGAACCTGACCCCTAAAAATCACCGCCAGCCTATTAATACCTGTCCCTGTACCATCATTATGCTATTCTAGCCCTTTGTGTAAAAATTATGTATGTAGAAAGTTTATAAAAGTGCTTTTATTACCACCTCATCTACGTCTTCTGTGCTCTTGAGAAGTCACATAGGGCGTTCCCTGTGGCTTCTCTCTGTCGCCTTTACTGCAATTATTCCCACCCCGATGGGCGTGATAAACCTTAGTGATCTTCTTCTGCCCTCCTCCATGGGCGGATAAGCCGGTATGACGCTAATCGCTTCATATCTGGCTATGATGACGTCGGTACACGGTAATAGTCCGGTTGCTGTATGAGGCCTATTTCACATCTAAGCCTGGTCTGCGTTTTGCTTCATTTGCGTTTCTATGCGTTTTTGCCCCCATTGATTTTAATGGAAACGCATGCAAAAACGCACGTGCATTTTCCAGACACAAAAATTTTTCAAAATGCACATGCGTTTTTGCATGCCTTTTCAATTGACATCAATGGGGCCAAAAACGCATGCGTTTGGATACGTTATTAGCTGTATAAATCCATAGGAATGCAAATGAAGCAAGACGCAGCCCAGGGTTAGATGTGAAAGGGCCCTAAGATTTCCATGTGTGTATATGAACTTTGGTTTGCCTGCAGACATGTAACGTGTGTATCTGCTGAGCAAATGATTAAATGTTCTCATAATCACATAGAAATATCTCAGACTGCACACACAATGCAGGACATGAAGAGCTCATAGCTGAAGAAAAGATCACCCCTCCTTCCCCCTCCCTTCTCTGTCTGCAGTGAATGAGTCACATAGCAGACAGATCACAGGACAGTGTAATGAAGTATGAATATTCCTTTTTTGGGGGGAGTGTGCAGCAGAGAGCTCACTGTGATTGACACAGGGAATTAATCTTTTATTTTGAAGTTTACAGAGAATAGAAGGGAAGCATAAATAATTGAAATACTTGAATAGAGAGAGCTTAGAGAAAGGAATTAGAACATGACATCAGTTACATATGAATTTTAGGTCTGACAGTTTTCCTTTAATGGGTACAAAATGCTGTAAAACGATGCAAAAACACTGAAAGAATTGACATGCTTCAGGTTTTCAAAAACACTCCAGTGCTCAAATACAGTAAGTAAAAAAAAAATAACCATGTGCATCAGATTTCTCAAATCCTGGTCCTGTAAAACGCAACTTCTTTTCTGTCCGGAAAAATGCACCAAAAAAATACTGCAAAAACATAACATGTCAACATGCCCCAATGGAGGGTAAGTACCGTAAGTAAGTTATCATTTGAATATATTGAAAAAGCTTTTTATTTAATCCTTGGAAACCCCTTTTACGTACAGCCACTTTTCAAGCAATAGTAATAAAAACACACACAGATGAAAAATATGGCTAATCTATTTTGAAACTTAGATGAAACTATTGAAGACTGTAAGTAGGATACCAAGACCCTGTCTGTCTTGCCTGGACAACAATTCGACACTTTTGGCAAGACAACATGTTAATTCACAAAGATCTTTTCTTGTTAGTGGCAAAATGAGGGAAGAGGGGAGTGGTGTTCAGGAAGGGAAAATATTTTTTCTTGAAACTATACCGAGCAAGGGCCTCTAACCTTGAAATTCTGTCTGGCCTTTTGCCTGGTTTTGTGGTTACCCCAACTTGCAAGCTAGTTCATCCTGTAAAAAGAGACTGCATACCAAAATGTCAGTAAATATTTTTCTTTCCTTTATTCAGTTTACTCTAATATTTATGTAAGCTTCTGGCTGAACGAAATCTACAAATCACAGTTTAACTCCTTCCCCTTGGGTTAATAAACACATTACGCCATTCTGAAACCAAGAGAGGTTAAGAGGGAACATATGCTGTAATTAATGTGTTGCAATGCTTGATACAGTGTAGCATCACTTAGAGATGGAGTATAGAGGATGAGAGTGAATCGGGTGATGAGGCACAGAATGGTCACTGAGTAAAGACGGTCTTAAATATGTCAAACTTTATTCATAGCAATTATCTTATCTTCTCTTTGTGAAATACAAACATAACCTATGACTTTATGCTATAACTATTATCATGTTTTATATTACTATGTAATTGTGTACTTGGAATTTATTGACTCACATTAGTCCATGCCCTGGTGGATAGAGCAATCATAGACACATGAAAATATAGGTTATGGAACCCAATTATTCTTTTGTCACTTGTAAGTATCAGTTTTATTACCAGTTTCCAGCAAGAGGCAGCATGACAGAGCAGTTCAGTGTTTGGGGTGTGTGTGGGTGATTGGCACTATGAAGGAATTTGTTACAGCTAGACCCAAGCAAATCACTTTGCACAACCTTGGTTCACTGTCCAGGATGGTTTTCTCAGGAGCTACATGAATTTGTTTCTCCTCTGACATCCCATGCTCAGCCTGTGATTAGCCGTCTTCGATAGACATGTGTGCCTCAAGCTGCGCAGATGATGATACGACATGTGAGCAAATCACGCACCGCACTGGGGAACCCAGAAAGTATTATTATTATTATTATTTATTTATATAGAGCCATTAGGTTCCATGGCGCTTTACATGAGGATGAGGGAGACAAGAACAAGTACACTAAATCTAGGCGATCAGGACGTACAGGTACAGGAGGGGCAGGGACCCTGTCGACGAGGGCTCACAGTCTATGAGGGGTGGGATAGGATAAAGTAGGATAGGGGAAAAAGTAAGGACGTTTGTGCAGCTCCTGTTGATGTCCAGACAGCATTCCTCCCATCTCGAATTATAGGTATTGTGAACCGTAGTCTTGAACCTACAGTCCTCAGAAGTAAGGTCCACAACATTTATTAAGAAATGAAGGTCTGATAATAATAATAATAATAATTTAGATTTTTTTTTAGATTTACAGTGGGTGAAATGAGTACTGAACACATCATCAGATTTCAAAGCAAATATATTTCTAAAGGTGCTATTGACATGAATTTCTCACCAAATGCTGGTAACAACCCACTCAATCCACGCAAGCAAAGAAATCAAACTATAGGTGTCCATAAATTAAGATATGTGTAATAATGAGAGCCAACACCTTTTTGGTGATAACACCTTTAAGACGCCTCCTGTATGGAGAAACCAGTCACATGCATTGCATAGATGTGATTGTTACCCATTCTTAAGCACAAATACTCTTCAAATCCTGATCCTTATAGAAGGTCCCATGGGCTCCTTCTATAAACTGTGAGTTTTAGTTCCTTTCATAAACTTTCTATTGGATTAAGGTCAGATGATTGGCTGGGGCATTCTAGCAGCTTTATTTTCTTTTTCTGAAACCAGCCAAGAGTTTCCTTGTTCCTTTTGTTCATTCATCCTTCTTTCAATCATGTGACATTTGCCACTGTTGTATGCTAAAAGACAAAATGAAGAAAAAGCCAGCATCAGGTCCTTATAGTAAATGAGATCTTCTTTATTTCTGCACTCACATACACATATTTAAAATCCGCATCTGTATGGCAGACATAGCCACACACGTTTTGGTTACTACAAATTTAAGGTACCGTCACACGTGGCAATATGGCTTCCATATCGCCAGCAATTTGACGTGATCGCGCACGTTTTGGGAACATTTTTGAAGAGCGCCGTCACCCTGTCACACATAGAGATCTCTCCTGCATTCTACGGCAATCCTGCATTCGCCTGCAGAAGACCGGAAGCAATTTCCCTTTTCCACATCGCCGCGTCACACGCCACCATCTCATCAGCGATGTGGCCGTAGAGTGTGAGTACTGCGAGGAGACAGGTGTGCCAGAGTGCTTTTCACCGCGCCCTACCACTCTGATTGGCCAACACAACT